>JAIFGZ020000690.1:0-415105 GCA_019925245.2 Oryza australiensis | reverse complement strand
TTAGAAACCAAATCCAATACTTTGTCCTTAAGCTTTCCTTTCGGGAGCGCTTCACCTCTATCTTCAATCGAGAATCGACTATCGGCTGTCTTGGAGTCCATTCGGACTTAGCGGACTTGCTCCGTAGCTGATTCGGACTCGATCGATGCGGCCTCGTGTTATCGCAGATCATGCACTCCTCAATTCCGCTTCAATCTTAGCATCGAACCCGGGATTTGATTACCAAATTTGGTTGTTAACACCTTATAATACTTGAAGCAATCTTCCGGCATAGTCGGCCGAAATATCCGGCTCCCAGAAGTAACCACTTCATCTTGTAAGCCTATTGATGAGTGCCACAAATTCTTTCGTTGCACCTCTCCTATGGCAACTTTAGCTTGATCAATACTTAGGCACTTGAGTAGCACGCCATCGATCGTCCGATAGTATAAGTCATTGTCGAGCAAGACATATCGTAAAGCCTTGTAGTGCAATTTCCTTGAAGCCAACTAAGAAGGGTTCGCAGATAAGTGTAGACATCAAACCTCTAGTTGTGGCGCAGAGATGGTTGCAATCTCCACTTCAACATGTTTCGTCATCGGCTTGTAGCCCGATGCCCCTTGAGCCAAATCATTTGCCTCGAATTTGCTCTCAGGGATGTGTTTTAAGGTTACTAGCCAAAACTATCCATCCATTCTGGCATTTTTGATAGTTTGGCATCGCGCGTCATTTTTGCATTCATATTCCTCACGCGGGCGATGACCAACGGTGAATCGCCCGTTATTTCTATATGATCCCTTTCCTTTGATGACTAAAACGTTGTGGGCATGGACGCTTGCTACGGCGGTCAGCTCAACGTTTAAAACTCCCTTGGCCTCCAGATGGTTGCCGTGAAGTCCTTGAGCACCATGTTGGTTTTATCAAGTCATCGGCTCCTCACGTAGGGCATGAGGATGACAACAACTCCTCCATCGACTAGCATCTTTGACATCGGCTTCCATTCAAAATCCTTTAACATATAGGGGCTTCTAAGTGCCAAATTTTGGCTTGGTCCTCGGAGTTTTAAAGATGGCTTGCTCTGCAGGACGAGTAGCTTGGCCAAGGTGTCTTCAACGGTGTCTGCATCGTCTCAGCCTCCTCGAATTGGTGATAATATGAATACCATGTTGACCGATGAAGATGTTATTCCTTTGCCTTTTGCCACCCTTTTGGCACAAATGTTGGACTTTCATTAGGTAGAGGGATAATCTTTATTCATGCGCCATTGTCTCTTTGGGCGGTTGTGTTCTTTTTCTTCCTCGTCGATAGTCGATCTCGACCTGGACTTCTTTAACCGACCTTTGCTTTTTAGCCGTTGCACCTTCCGCTTTTGTTTTGAAAATGTCGGAAGGAAGGCACCATTGAGGTTGGCAATCTGATCTTCTTGTCTTCTTCTTCATTCGTCTGAAGAAGTCTTGATGAATCGGGCCAAGCCGTTGAGTGGACAAAAAGTTTTCCTCTGGTTGAAATTTGGACGGCTCGGGAATGAATCAACTAGCGCTCTCATTGGCGGGTCCTGTATTCGTCCTTCTTGTACTCACCGTAGGCCTGCAGTTCCGAGGTGGCGGCCTCATTCCCGATTCCCAACAAATCGAAAAACTGTAGCGCCAATGTGGATCACAACCATCATGGTGGCAAAAATATGCCACATCTAGCCGATCTGGGCGTCCTACGGGTATGGCTTGCCGTGTCGGGCCTCTTCCTCTCTTGAGCCCTTAGTTGAAACCCAGTCATTGCCAATGTGTAGACCATGTTGATGCGGCGTAGCGTTGGTTGCGGTCGGCTGGCTGGATGGCTCCCACGATCCGAGCGCCGCGGTTGCTTGTTGGGCTTCGACTAAGTTGTGTGCCATCAGTATCTCGGATCGGATCGCCTGGGCCGACTTGGACTACGTTGATAGGAAGGGGTTGCCGTGACTTTCATCGCCTTAGCCCATTCTTCGGACTTGATTTTCCCACTAACGTCGATAGCCGACTAACTTTGCGGGCGGAAGACTTTGCGGTTGTTGGTGCTATGGGACGTGGTGTTGTGCCACTTGATGCACTTCTTCTTTTGAGCTCCTTGGCGATGGGATGACATGATTGGCGAAGCTGTATTAGTTTCTCCTCAGCGGTAAATCAAAGATCCTATCGGCTTTAGATGTCGAGTCGTACTTTTCCTCCTTATCCAATTTTTCAGCCGGTGGCACGTTATTATTGCCTTTTGTTCTTGGTCGCACATTCGAAGCCACCTCCGCGTATCCTCAGTCGGAATTAGTTGCGTAGGTGACATGGGTGACTTTCTTGAAGGCCTTCTTTGATTCTTGAAACGCGTTGTTCATGGGCCGTCACCTTTTGGGCCAAATGGGTCACACTCTCTCAAAGTCTTGGGCCGAAAACCTCTCCGGGATGGGGGCCAAAAGGCCATGGAAGGCTAAGTCGGCTGAGCTGCTGAATCCGACGGCACCCGAGTTGTAACGAGGCGGTTTCTCATGTCCACTACGAATCACTTGGATGTAATCTTGAGCCGATTCTTAGGTGCTTCGACGATCTTTGAGTTTAGTCGACAACTTCATTTCATGTGCCGGGTAGAAGTAAGCTGAGGCGCTTACTCGAGATCGGCCCGGCTCTGAAGCTGAATTGTAAGGCAAGGATGAAAACCATGTGAAGGCCGATCGAGAGAGACGAGTGAGGATGTCATTACACTGAGTGCATCGGTAGCCGATGCTTCTCCGAGCCGGCGAGCCGGTGGGCGACATGTTCATATGTCGGGACGTTGTCTCGCCAGAGAATTTCAAATTCGGGTACCTTGTACCCAGTTGGTAGGGCACCCTCTCAAAATATTCGAGGATAGGTATCGATACATATTGCCGAGTCCTTTGGCTTAAGGTTGGGCCCGATCACGCATGGCGTGCGTAATCGGATCGACCCAAGGCTTATTGAGAAAGCACGGCTACGGCATCGGCTCAAATGCTTGCTCATACGCATAGGAGGTTTGCCGATGCCATGTCTATGGTGAATGAGGTTGATAGTGCGCTGTGGTGCCTCCTGATACGTGTTGGACTTGGTTCATGCGGGGCCTTGGTAATGGCAATAGGTATAAACGAAGGCGCTGCTCGAGGAGAGTGAGCCAGTTGAAGTTGTAAGGTTGGTGCGGCGTGTAACGCCGATCGGCATTTGTGCAAGAGAGAGATTGTCGATCGACACCGAACATGCTCTCCACTGTTCTTGGGAAGTATTGGAGCCCCACGGCCACACGATTCAACATCTCGTTGTTGAAGGGTTACCCGGAGGCTACGCTAGCCAAAAACAAAAACTTTTCTACCGCGCAAACCAGGAACACTTGCAAGTAAGGGCCGATAGATCATATTACCGATTGGAGTATGCGAAATAGCCAATCAGGCTATCCAATGCAGGCTGTCTGGCCGATGACGGCCGATTCCCGCAAGCCGACGGCCGATTCACAGGGACGGAGTCGATTCACCAATCAACCGAGGTCGCCGAGATGCTAGGTGGCCGCAAGTCGTGCGACCGCGTTCTCGCGCCTCGCTCCGATGCGCTCGACCGTAGCCGATTCCACCATAGTCGATTCGTAGCCGATCAAGAGCGCGCAATGTAGCAGCACCTCTACCGGTATCCAGTCAGGGGGCAGAACGCGAACACCCATGTGCTAGCACGCGATGCAAGGCTAGGGTTTGGCTCGAAGGTGGGGAGGGTTTCCGTTGAGATTGATCTTGTCGACTTCTAAAGCCGCGTGTGATCGGATTGATTTCGGCGCAATTGACTTCAATTGATGTACTTCATGTGTCACGGCTCTCCACCCTCGCCCCTTTATATAGAGTTGGCCGACTAGGACTAGTGGCCGATCGGGACTATTACCTGAATCGGATCTCATCCGAATCTCATAAAGTTGATTCGCCCATCGTCGTAAGACCAAAGGACTCTATCCGATCGGATCCCTATCGATCGAGCACGTGTCGAGTCCAACTCAAATGCACTGTTCTTATCCCTTAAAAACGTGTGACCTGTAGGTTCCAGGTATACTCGGTTTCGGCTATAGTCTAACTTAGCCGATCGTCATTTCGAGTCCAGCTCAGTGAGCACAATCAGGCGGTGCCTAGCGGCACATATTGACACCATATTATACAAGAATATAATATCGGCTCACGAACACATGTAATGTGTACATAAATCCCTTTGCCTCACGATACCAATTAAGCTATAGGCAAGATGTGTGCCATCCCTTTAATAGCTTAACCATTCACTCGAACCGTATAAAATTATACGTACGTTGATTGACTCCTCAATCAACTTAGCATGGCCATGCATTTCCATAATCCATTACCTCGAGGGCGAGAGATATCTCTCCAAAGGAGGGGCAAATTTCATCTCTATCACTCACATCCCACTCCATGTTTCATAGCAAAACCCGAAAACTACCTTTATAACTACCCAGTTACGGAATAGCGTTTGGTAGTCCCAAAGTAGGCTACTACACATGTTGGAATCCATGGTGATCTCAGGTCTAAGGACTTTGTACCAACACTACCTGAGACCAACTAATGGCACATTAATTCCTGTAGTGTCTCATGGTGGGTCTATCCAACAATGTGTTCTCTAACACATATGTCCATGTTTATTGATTTGGTATCTCCATACCCATAATCTATGAGACATGATCATCAATCAATAAATATGTTGATCTTAGAATCATATTAGTTCTAATAATATGATATATGATCAGGGATCATTTAGAAATAGATTCATACATATAGAGTCTCAAATAAGTCACGTACTTATTGATCAATACAAGATGTCTATTTCATGAAGCGAATAACACTTCATTCATTAATAAATAAACATTGACCATGATATCCAACATCTCCATGTTGCCTCTAGGGCATATCACTAACAATCTCCCACTTGCACTAGAGTCAATCATGTAAGTATCTAATACCCATTGCTCTTGTGTGCGCCTAATGCTTCGGCTGAGGGAGAGGTTTTGTCAGTGGATCGGCTATGTTGAGATCCGTGTGCACTTTGCATATCGTGACATCACCTCTGTCCACTATCTCGCGGATGAGATGATATCGCCGAAGTATGTGTTTGGACTTCTGATGTGACCTCGGCTCCTTGGCTTGCGCAATGGCTCCACTATTGTCACAATAGAGACATTGGACCATTCGTACTAGTCATCACACCAAGCTTAGAAACAAATTTCTTGATCCAAACATCCACCTTTGCGGCTTACGAGCAACAATTTACTCGGCCTGCTGTTGTAGAATCGGCAACGGTATCACCTTGGAACTCTTCAGTGGCTTGCGCCTCGGTTGGGCGAACACGAACCCAGTTGCGATCTATAATCATCCTTGTCTGTTCGGAAGCTAGCATCGGTGTAACCACTTACAATGAGCTCTTCTTCACCTCCATAGATTAGGAACATATCCTTAGTTCTTCTCAAGTACTAAGAATATTCTTTACGGCAGTCCAGTGACCTTCACCTGGATCTGACTGGTATCTGCTCGTAGCACTCAAAGCGTACGAGACATCTGGACGTGTACAAAGCATGGCATACATGATGGATCCAATTGCCGAAGTATATGGAACCATACCCATCTTATTCCGCTCATCATATGTCTGAGGACATTGATTCTTGCTAAGATTAATGCCATGTGACATGGGCAAGAAACCTTTCTTGGAATCAAGCATGTTGAACCTTTTCAACACCTTGTCAATGTATGTACTTTGGCTTAATCCAATTAGCCTCTTGGATCAATTCTATTGATCAGAATGCCCAATATGTATCTTTGCCTCCCCTAAGTCTTTCATGGAAAAACTATTTTTCAATGAAGACTTGACGGATTCTAGCATAGGGATATCATTTTCAATCAGTAATATGTCATCCACATATAAGATTAGAAATACATTTGCGCTCCGACTGACCCTTTTGTAAACACAGGCCTCCTCTTCATTTTTTATCAAACCAAACCCTTTGATTACTTCATCAAAACGAATATTCCAACTCACGAGATGCTTGCTTCAATCCATAAATGGATTTACGTAGCTTGCATATCTTTCCGAGCGATTATGGATCGACAAAACCTTGAGGTTGTATCATGTATACATCCTCGCTTAGGTTTCCATTTAGGAAAGCCGTTTTGACATCCATCTGCCATATCTCATAATCGAAATATGCAACAATCACTAGAATAATCCGAATAGACTTAAGCATTACGACGGGCGAGAAGGTTTCATCATAATCAACTCCTTGAATCTGTTTAAAACCATTCGCCACCAATCGCGCCTTTTTCATAAAAACCCATTTACACTCAAAGGTTTTGACACCATCAGGTGGATCAACCAAGTTCCAAACTTGATTGTCGTACATGGATTCTATCTCGGATATCATGGCTCCAAGCCACTTGTTGGAATCAGGTCCCACCATCGCTTCCTCATAGGTCTTAGGCTCATCATTGTCCAACAACAATATGTCACGTTATTCACTTTTGTGTACTGTCGGGTGCACGACGTGATCTTTCGGACCTCAGTGGGGTGGTGTATCTACAACGGGTGGCGCAACACTTTGCTCCTCTGTTGTGGTTACGTAGTGTTTGAAACATTTTACGGTGTTTCTTGAACTTCTTCAAGATGCACCCTGCTCCCATGAACCCTTCTTGAAAGAAACTCTTTCTCCAAGGAAACACCGTGTCGGGCGACAAACACTTTGCCTTGTTTAGATTATAAAAGTAATATCCTTAGTTTCCTTAGGATATCCCACAAAGAAGCACTTGTCGAGATTTGGGTGTGAGCTTTTCGGATTATAAACGTTTTACATAAGCCGCATCCCCAAATTTTGAGAAAAGACAAACTAGGAGGTTGCTCTGTCCATATCTCATATGGTGTCTTTTCGGCCGACTTAGATGGAACTCTATTTAGTGTGAGTGCGGATTTACATTTCAAGAGCATATCCCCAAAGAATAATGGAAGATCACTTTGGCTCATCATCGATCGCACCATGTCCAACAAGGTGCGATTTCTCCCGTTCGGACACCCCATTCCATTGTGGCGTTCTGGCGGAGTCAATTGTGGAACAATTCCACAATCTTTCGAGATGATTACCAAACTCTTGGTTCAAGTATTCCCTCCACGATCGATCGTAGAAACTTGATTGTTTTCCTAAATGATTACGTACTTCATTAGGAATTCTTTGAACTTTTCGAAGGATTCGGACTTATGCCTCATTAAGTAGATATAACCATATCTACCCAGAGTCATCAGTAAAGGTAATAAATGCTTGATAACCACCTCGGCCGTTGAGCTCATTGATCCACATACATCGGTATGTACGAGTGCCAACAAGTCACTTGCTCTCTCACTTTGTGTCCGTGAAAGGTGCCTTTGTCATCTTACCAAGTAAACAAGACTCACATGTCTTAAATGATTCAAAATCAAAAGAGTGAAGCAATCCATCCTTATGGAGTTTCTCCATGCGTTTATGATTTATATGGCCTAGCGACAATACCGGATAAACGTGGGGTTTGTATCATTAGAGTTGTCTTTACGTATTAATGTTATAGATGGGAAACGCTTCAAGATTCAAAATGTATAATCCATTCACCAATGGAGCATGAAAATAGAACATATCTACGAGATATATTGAACAACCATTGTCCATTGATCTAAAATCATATCCTTTCGCTTGCAAACATGAAGAGCGAAAATAACGTTTTGACATAGTGTTGGAACACAATAACAATTATTTAATTCCAAAACTAATCCTGAAGGTAGATGAAGTGATGCGTGCCGACAACTATAGCAATGCTTACTCCATTGCCGACGCGCGAGTTCACCTCGCCCCTTCTTAAGCCTCCACTTCTTCTCATTCCACGCAACGATTTGCGAATATGAGCTACGATCCGGTATCAAATACCCAAGAGTCGGTAGGTGAAGTAGCAAGATTAATGTCTATAACATTAATACAAGCGAAGCGAAATCGTACTTTGCTTCTTTTTGAGATCCTCCATGTACTTCTTGCGGTTCCTTTTCCGGTGGCCGTCTCCTTGCGAGAAGAAGCAAACGGTATCGTGCCTCAGACCCCTTCTTGCCCTTCTTTGCATTAGAGGCACTCGCGATCTCATCGGGAGTTAACTTCCTCTTGGTGCAAAGTTTCTTGACAGTGGTTTACGCTTGTATACGCATCATCATCACATGATGGCCGTTTTTACGGATACTCTCCTCAGTGTCTTTAGCATCCCATGCAATTCAGCCATGATAGAGAATGGCACTCTGCTTTGGCAGACCCACCATTGACGAGCATAACGGTGACGGGTGCAACATTTGGAAGGGCATCATTACTACTTAATTTTGCGAGGATGTTATCCTATCAAACAAACATATCTCATATATGAAAGCAAGTAGAATAGCATATAATGAAATAGTATGGCCCCTTTCACATGGTGATCTCCATCTCCATGTCGGTGTAGAGGATCTCCATCTTCATCACCGTTCTTCCAAGTGCCGAATGCTTGATATCTTCAATCTAAGCTACTACTATAGAAGCTCTAATTGAAGATTACATCGACTCGTAGGTCGTGAAAGAATATTACAAGCATTGCACATATTAAAGAATATTACAGGGATTGCACATATGAAAGAATATTACATGCATCTCATACATACAATAGGGCCATACCATCTCAAAGCATTCTCTGCAAAAACAAGTTAGGCGTAGAAACATTTTCTACCTATCGCGAGCTACAGCATCAAGACAACCTATAAGGAGGGTGCACACGGTGTTCCGTGGCTCGCATGAACTTCGGGCGGCACCGGAACACCACACGAAATCCATAGATCCAATCTATGAAAGCGCTTACGGAAACCATATCGGCATAATCACATTATGCCGTCCCGATACACTATCAAGGGAGATGGTTTGCGTAGGCGCGAGAACAGCTAAACAAATTCAGACTACGAGATAGCTTCGGTATAATCACATTATACGGGTTCCGATCACTATCAAGGAACGCTATCTCGAACCCGGCTCAAACCGGAGTTCTATGGATATTGCTTCGACGTAATCACATTACGTCGTTCCGATACACTATCAAGGAACACAATTACCATGAACTCTCCTCAACAAATCCCATAAAACCGATTGATCTAATCAACCCGTGTGCAAAACTTGTTTCAGATCCAATCTAAAACTGAACTAAGCAAGATTAGCTCGATACCACTGAAGGGTTACACGGAGGCTACGCTAGCCAAAAACAAAAACTTTTCTACCGAGCAAACCAGGAACACTTGCAAGTAAGGGCCGATAGATCATATTACCGATTGAAGTGTGCGGCGGAAATAGCCAATCGGGGCTATCCGATCGAACTGTGCTTGGCCAATGACGGCCGATTCCCGAAGCCGACGGCCGATTCACGAGGACGGGCGATTCGCCGATGTGGCGATTCCCGAGTCATCGGCCGCGTTCTCGCGTCTCGCTCCCGATGCACTCGGCCGTAGCCATTTCCACCACGGCCGATTCGTAGCCGATCAACGGCGCGCAGCGTAGCGGTGCCTCTGCCGGTATCCACACGTCCAGGAACAAAGCCTTGAACACCGTGTGCTAGCATGCGATGCAAGGCTAGGGTTTGGCTCGAAGGTGGGGAGGGTTTCCGTGGAGATTGATCTTGTCGACTTCTAAAGCCGCGTGTGATCGGATTGATTTTGGTGCAATTGACTTCAATTGATGTACTTCATGTGTCACAACTCTCCACCCTCGCCCCTTTATATAGAGTTGGCCGACTAGGACTAGTGGCCAATCGGGACTCTATTACGAATCGGATCTCATCCGAATCTCATAGAGTTGGCCGCCCATACGTCGTAAGACCATAGGACTCTATCCTATCGGATCCCTATCCGATCGAGCCGTGTTCGAGTCCAACTCGAATGCAGTTCTTATCCCCTTAAGCGTGCGACCCTATAGGTTCGGGTATACTCGGTTTCGGCAATAGTCTAACTTAGCCGATCGTCGGCTTGAGTCCAACTCAGCCAACCTGTCAACAGCGGCGCCTAGCAGCACATATTGACACCATAGTATACAAGGATATAATATCGGCTCTGAACCTTTAATGTGTACACAAATCCCTATGCCTCACGATACCAATTAAGCTATAGGCAAGATGTGTGCCATCCCTTCAATAGCTTAACCATTCACTCGAATCGTATTGGATTATACATGCACGGTGATTGACTCCTCAGTCAACTTAGCATGGCCATGCATTCCCATAATCCATTACCTCGAGGGCCCCGAGATATCTCTCCAAAGGAGGGGCAAATTCCATCTTGATCACTCACATCCCACTTCATGTTTCATAGCAAACCCGAAAACTACCTTTATAACTACCCAGTTACGAAATAGCGTTTGGTTGTCCCAAAGTAGGATACTACACATGTTGGAATCCATGGTGATCTCAGGTCTAAGGACTTTGTACCAACACTACAGACCAACTAATAGCACATTAATTCTGTAGTGTCTCATGGTGGGTCTATCCAACAATATGTTCTCTAACACATATGTCCATGTTTATTGATTTGGTATCTCCATACCCATGATCTATAAGACATGATCATCAATCAATAAACATGCCGATCTTAGAATCATATTAGTTCCAATAATATGATATATGATCGAGGATCATTTGGAAATAGATTTATACATATAGAGTCTCATAAATAAGTCACGTACTTATTGATCAATACAAGATGTCTATTTCATAGAACTGAATAACACTTTATTCATAAATACATAAACATTGACCATGATATCCAACATCTCCATGTTGCCTCTAGGGCATACCACTAACAGGTTATGCAGTTAAGAGCTTGGGCGGCGTTTTAGAGGCGATGGTTGTTCATTCGGTGAATAGGGGCTCCCTGGAGGAGTCGGGCGTGCCAATGGAGGAATTGACAACCCTTGTGTTGACGAGAGTCCTATAAGGTGGGAATCGGCTATCGGGAAATAGGTCGGCCCCCTTGGCATTTGCTCGGCTATCTTTGAAACAAAAAGATAGGCATTTGGATAAGATTAGATCCTACTCGATCAGCTATGGATATCAATAAATATATAATTGCTATCCAGAAGCACGTTTAGACTAAGTGATTGGGATAGATCGGTGCTTATCAGACGGTATAAATCACTTATATCTAAAAGCACATTAGGATAATAATTATATATATTTATAGCCTAGTCGATGTCGCGAGATCTAATGTAAATCGGCTAGACTCCGATATATTTTATAAAAGATATTAATCTGAACTAAATGCGTTAAACTAGGATCAATCGGTTTTTAATGTAACTTAAAGATTGATATTGAGCTTAGCACATTTAAGTAGATTAATATCTTAATATAAAAGGCAGTTCTAATACATCTAGCAGTAATAATACATAAAAGATGATTAAAACAGGTAAGATTGGCTGCAACCCTCGCACTATCTCTAATAATAAACATTGAGCCGAATAGATCTATATAATTCTAAAGGCGACTTAATTGAATCGATTAGATGCGCATTAAGTACCAAAAAGTATGAGATCTGTTTAGACTAATGAGAATTCCTCGAGATGGTAGATACGCCATATAATCTGAATCAACCCATAAATCTAGCTCTGTCGTCTATCATCTTGAAGGACATGCTAGCCGATCGAGAGATAGATCTAGACATTGATCTAGATTATATGTCGCATATGGTAAAATTAAGCACTTTGCAACATCAAAATCAGAGTATCATGATGATGAAAGCAAGCCTCGATACCACAAGCCGCTTATAACAAGAAATTACCTTTCTGGAGATCGAAACCGATGCGGCCCAAGAGCGAAGCAAGAACTCGTCGAGAAAAAGTAAAAACGAAGGGTTGGCGATGCGCCGAAGTTGTATTGATGTGTGTTCGATTGATTACAACAAGCCCTCGGGTCTTATTTATACTCGGTTACAACGGCATCCGTGTAGATCACGGTTTCTATCTTATCTACTTGTTTATAGTACAACAATATCTCGGGACGGAGTCCTATGCCGCGTTACAAAGAAAAATCTACAAAATATCCTATTTTATAGATATAATTGCCGTTACGGGACCTTATCCATAGATGGCAATATCTTTAACGTCTTACGGAGGCCGAATCCAATAATCATCTCTAAGCTTTCCTTCGGGATTGGCCCGCGGTCTTTAATCGGAATCGGCTATCGGCTATCCTTGTTTGACTCGGACTCGGCCGGCGCTCAGTGCCGGTCGCACTTAGGCGATGCGGCCTCTATTTCCCGAGATCATGCGTTTCCTCCAATTCCACTTCAATCCTTGTTCCAAACTTGGGGATTTGCTTACCAAATTTGGTCATTAACATAGGTACGGGCTTAAAGCTGAAAAGCAAAACGAATCGCATCGGGATCCACGGCGCGAGCATCTTATGCACTGATCTGTCCAAGTGATGTCACCCTCTGCGACTCTATCTCTCTTTTGTCTTGTCTACGAGGCTTACCAAGGAAGCCTCCTTCCCAAGATGACCCGCTAGCTCCTTTTTTTGTTGGGGCCGTGCGTGGCGGTCGAGCAAAGAAGGAGTCATGCGTAAAGGTCGAGCAAAGGAGCTAGGGTTAGGTCAAAGGCTGAGGTTAGGCTAGTTGTCCTCGTCAGGGGACCGGCTCCTGACCTCGGCTCGAAGATTTCCGATCCGTCCTATCCAATCTCCTTTTCTTGGTGTGGGCTACCCCAAGTGATGTCCCCTACACTTAGTTAACTACCTTGGCACGAAGTTCACATGGAAAAATAGAAGCTTCTATACCCAGAAAAATCAAGCACAACTATTTCTTCTTCTTTATCCAATAATTCTAAAGTAATCGGCTTTTGCTCCTTTTCAATGACACTATTCCTTGTCTTCTGAAACCGTGCGAGTTTCTGTTTCATTAGCTCTGCGTTTTCCACCTCGAGCTCCTGCTCAAACTCATGCCGTTGGTCCCCAAAATAGATCATTTAGTGTGACGGTTCTGTTGTCGGGATCAAAAGTGTCCCCGCAATCATTCGCCTCCTTTTTTCTTTAATAAAGTCCGTGTCTTTCCTTGGATTGTAGAACAAAAATGCTTACTTAATATTATATCCACTATCTCCTCAAAAATTTTGACATTTGTGTTTCAGTTTGCCCCGGCCGAATTTACAATATTTGAGCCATGTGCGGGGTATCTCATTAAGTGTTTAAATTGTGGATAAGCATTTATTCTATTTGGCAGGTTTAGGAATTGGATGTTAATTACTTTCTCTCAAAATATAAAAACGTAAAATTAAATTAAATAGGATATTTTTATACTATAAATCTGAACAGAAATACTAGAATATATGTCATTCGGTCATAGGTTTTATATTTTGGGACGAAGATGGTTTCACCTTTTGATTCAATACGTGTGAGTGTGAAAAGATTAGAGTCTAGGTTTCTATTGACTTAGTCAAATAGGACAACAACTTGAGGGTTGTTTTATTGTTTAAGATTGTTTTTTACATGAACTTATATTTATATGGTAATAACCATATTATTAAGTGGTCAAACTGCAATTGAGCCTAACTCTTAACTGTTAGGTTCGAAAGTAGATCTTCATTTTGTTGTACATATTTGTGGAAGGTGTCATCTCGAGGTGCCTTAAAAACCCGGATTAAATCTCAACAGAAGTCAAACCAAGTGTAGTCAGGATGTGACCGAGAGCCCGACCCTTGGGTCCGACCTCGGCCCCTTCTCTCGACCCCGACTTGTCGCCCAAGGTCAAGCATCCTCAGAAAGAAACTTGGCAGGCATGGAGGAAGAGGGAGGAGACAGCCGCGGCATCGACAACACTGGCGGCACAAGAGCGGGGTCTCGGGTGGCGGGGAGCACAAGGTACCCATGGTGTACGGGACCAAGCGGACCAACATGTACTTTGTTAGATATTCTTTGTACCCCACCTTTTGTCTCACTACTACAAAAACATGCATAGGTGTCGGCTTAATAGGTGTCGGTTTAGTAAAAACCGACACCTATTAAAGCAATAGGTAGCGGCTCTAAAGAAAAACCGGCACCTATACTATATGTGTCGTTTTTTAAAAAAAGACACCTATAATATATTATAGGTGTCGGTTCTAAAGAAAAACCGACACCTATACTATTGGTGTTGGTTTTTTAAAAAACGAACCTATAATATATTATAGGTGTCGATTTTTTAATAAAACCGACACACATAACCGAGCCGAGCCGCGCATATAGTATAAACCGAGTCGGTCGGTCTCATCCACTCACTTCTTATCTTTTCTCACTCTCAATCTCATCCTTATCTTCTCACTCTCACTCTCACTCTCACTCTCATCTCAAGCCGGTGGGAGGAGGGAGCGGCGGAGCGGGGACGGCGGTGGGAGGAGGGACACGGCGGAGGCCGGGACGGCGACGGGAGGAGGGGCGCGGCGAGAGGAGGGGAGGCGGCGGAGGCCGGGAGGGGCGGCGGGAGGAGGGGACGCGGCGGAGGCCGAGACGGCGGCGGGAGGAGGACGCGGCGGGAGGGCGGTGGAGGAGCCCTCCCCATCGGTTGGCGAGGAGGCGGCGGCGGTGGTGGAGGTGCCCTCCCACCGGATCCGCGAGGAGGCAGCGGTGGCGGTGGAGGTGCCCTCCCCACCGGATCGGCAAGGGAGGCGGCGGCGGCGGTGGAGGTAGTTCTTATTCTTGTTCTTATTGATCTTGTGCACTACTTGTTTCTTGATTGTGGTTGATGCGTGAATGCGAATGATTATTGTTGTTGAGAATTGAGAATATTGTTGGAGAATATTGTTGATTATTGATCGTGTGAAGATTGTTTGTTTTTTTGTTGATGTGTGCATGCGCCCAAGGGTGAGGGGATCTAGGGGAGCTGCGGGGGATCTGTAGGAGCTGCTCGATGCATTGGCTCGAATCGAGCCGATGCATCGAGCTATTTTTTTGGGCTCATGAACCTCAAAGGTGCCGGTTCCTAAACCGACACCTTTGAGAAGGAAAAAAGGTGCCGACTAATAGGTGCTTGGTTGGGAAACCGACACCTATTAGGGTTTCCCAACCGGCACCTATAATGCTTTCTGTAGTAGTGTCTCCTTTCGTCTTAGCTTCCTTAGCCCCCAAGCTCATCTGTACACCCCCCTTGAGGTATAAAAGGGAGGGCGGAGCGAGCGAGGCCAAGGGAGAGCAACCATCAGAGAGAACTCTAGCACACACCTTTGTAACTCTTGTTCATCATCCACCCCAAATAAAGAACATCACCACATTTTGGACATAGGCATATTATCCTTCGAGAGGGCTGAACAAGTATAATTCCTTGCGTCTTGTTTATTGGCTCATCTTAGGATTTGAGTCGACCATCGAATCGATCGGAGGGCAGCTTCTCTACCGATCTCTCTTCTACCTCCTCGGGGACCCCCCTTGAAGGGCTGCAGGCCCACCGTCGGCGGTTGGTGTGCCAGTAGGGACGTTGTTCTTCGTCACGAGGTGGTCCGATGGTTGTTTCCTTCGCCACCGACTTCGTGGCTCCCGCAGAGATGACCTTCGTCGTTGGTACCTGGTGTTCGCGCGGACGACTTTCGTCGCCTCACTCTCTCCTAGGCGGCCTCCGGCGAGCTGGAGCGTATGGTCGCGCCTCCGCGTGTGGTGGCAAGGCCAAGGCATTTGGTCTCGCGCCACAGGCGTCGAGCCCTCAAGCCCCGTGCGACCATTAGGGTTTAGCAACCCAAACCCCGTCGCTCGCTCGCGATCCTGAGGGCAAATGATGCTTGGACCCAAGAAGCTTGTTATATAAAAGATAAAAATTAAATATACACATAGGCTCGTGAGAAGCTTGAGCTGGGCTCCGGTTGACAAAGCTCATGAGCTTGGGGCTGGGCTCGGGCTCGACTCGTTAAGGCTCTAGCCGAGGCTGAGCTTGAGCAGCTCGTGAGCCTCGAGTTTTTTTGACAATCCTAGTTAAGAACCCTCTTCCTACTAATTACTATGAGATATGGAAAGAGAAATTAGCGAGTCTTCCAAACAAGTAGAGCTGCCAACAACAGCGCTCGTGGCAAAGAAAAAGGAGGAAGGCCACAACTGGATGCTTGCGGGTGCCAAAAAACTAGCTGAGCTTGTGCCTAGAGGGATTTAAATCCTCTGTGAAGCATTTTCTTCCTTCGCACACTGGTAAATTTTTACTTTTTTTAATGAAATTGGCACTGCCTTGTGCTGGTTCTTTTAAATAAATAAATAAATAAATGTTGTACTTAATTTTCCAACCCAGCACAATACCGAACACACAACCAAACCGTTCCGAACATATCAATTCTTTATTTCTGAATCCAACAAGCCAAACTGGAAGCCCTTATTTCTGAATTTTGAACAAGTCTGCTAGTGCTAATGCCAACTCGCATGCCGAGCAGCGTGGCACCGCGTCACTCTCGTGCGACGGCAACGAGCTGTTTGCCAACATTGCCGCTGGTAAAGAGCTTAATGAGTGCTGCCGGCGCCGCGTCGAGGCCCTCAACGACATCCTCTACGTATGCCACCTTCCCTTCCTTGAGGTACCCGGCAATCTGCTCCTCGAACTGATAGTACTTATCATAGTAGTCAAACACAAGGAACCCCTGCATGCGTAAGCGCTTGGTGACGATGTAGATCAGGTTATACACTGCCTCCGGCTGCTCCAGGTTGTACTGTGAGATCATCCCGCATGCCGCTATGCGGCCACCTACCCGCATGTTCGGTAGCACTGCATCTAGCATTGCACCACCCACATTCTCAAAGTAGATGTCGATACCATCTGGAAAACACCTGAGACAAGCCAAATCAGCATGGATGTGTTATTGCTCTATTTGGAACATTGGAATTTTATTTGATTATATTGGAAAGAATATGGAGGAGTGCAAACCTCCTTAGGGCTGCCTTGAGGTCTAGCTCCTTCTTGTAGTTGAAAGCATCGTCAAAGCCAAACTTGGTCTTCAATAAGTTGACCTGGAGATGCAGCCGATGGATTCTTAGCAAATGCAACAGGAGTTATGAAAGGGCATTGATTTTAAGGTCTATTGGATTATACAAACCTTTTCATCAGAACCAGCACTACCAACCACGTAGCAGCCTGTGATCTTAGCAAGCTGCCCAACAATCTGACCTACGGCGCCGAATGCTGATGAGATGAAGACATATTCACCTTTCTTTGGCTTGGACACTTCAAAGAATCCAGCATAGGCTGTAAGTCCTGGCATTCCTGAATTTTCAACGATTTAACTCAGTTAGAGAAGATAACAAATTGGGCCCCGCAATTTGCGGGCTGTTTGATGAGCTGGAAATGTCATGAACTATAACACTTTGTTTAAGATAAAAGGTTAAGGGGATCAATCCAACATTGGGACCAGCAATGTGGAACACAAAATAAAACACCTTGTTTGATATGGAGCAAAAATATATTAGAGGATGATTTTCAGATAATCGCAGTTCAAAATTTCCTTGTGACAAAAACAAGATAGTGTACACGCAAACAGTGACAACGAACTCACCCAGAATACCAGTGTAGTAGGACAGAGGTAGTTCAGGGTGATTGATCTTGAAAAGCGTTTCTGGATTGTCGATCACGGTATATTCTTCCCATCCGGTTATCCCCCACACAAGATCACCTGCCTTGAAATCCAGGTGCCCAGATGATATCACCTTCATCACGCCAAAATTTACCAAAACCTGAAAAGTGTTTATCCCAGAGCACAGCGAAATTATATATACTAGTCGTCAACCCGATCGTTACATGGGCTATAGTTATTTATATTATAAAGATTTAAAAATTTAATACCTATCAAATACTTCGATTACTAAATTGAAAGTTACTAACAGTGTATATTGTTTCAAAATCAAATTTAGTATTTAACAAATTGTATATAGAATCCATTCTAATATTTCTCTTGTTATATTCTATTTTCTTCAGTTGATTTATTTGTTTACAGTCCATGTCATCATCACTGGAAATGATTGTGTAAGATCCTGTACCATTACTTGAGTAAATTTAGTTACTTCGTCATCAAAGTCTGGTTCCTGCTTAATAGCTTTGAGTTGATATTGCTCCAGCACATTAAACATTTCAAACTGTCTGAGATTCAGAATAACATAACACGTTTGGGAGACTTTTCTAAATTTAGAAAATATCCTGATCAATATTTGTTTGTTTATGGTTCACGCTACTCTTTTTAAAATTTTGGAACTAATAAGTACCGATTTGTATTGATGTTGGAGTTTAATTTTAATATATTTATTATAAATTCGGAATTAAGTACCCAACTGCACTTGGTTTGAGTTTCAATTATATATGTTTCATGATTTTAATAATTCTGAAATTTTAGTTAATATCAAGATGTACCCGGTTTGGAGTCTCAATTTTTTTTAATTTTATAGTTCCAAAATTCAGAATTAAGAAATACAAAGTTGTATTCGAGCTACCCAATTAAAACTTTCTTTTACTTAATTAATCAAAAATAACAAATGAGTAAATTTCGGGAAAAAACTCTATTTTTGTGAAAGTTGTAAAGAAAACATGTATTATTAATTGTGGCATGCAACACATGTTTGATATATGTATCTATTTCATAAAACGTCACTCTTATTTTAACTTGTGCTTGATTTGGAGTTTAGGTACAACATGCAAATTATTCATTTTGAATTCTAGAACGAAATTTATCAGTTTTTGTATAGAGAGTCAGTTGGTATATATCAATTTTAACCATGGAAAATCTGCCACTTGATATTCTATACCCGACCAACTCCGTTGTAAATTTCACAAATTACTTCGTAATATTAACAAACAACCAAATCTTAATGGATTCAAATATATAAAATTAAATCAAGGTGAATATTGCTTAGAGAAAAAGTGTAACACATCTTAATAAAAAATATATTACTCCTCTGTTCGATACTATAATCGATACTATAAGTCATTTTTAGTCGAAGTTTTTTTAAGTTTGTTCACAAAAAATACCAACATCTAAAACACCAAATTAGTTTCATTAAATCTAACATTAAATATATTTCATAATATATTTATAATATATTTGTTTTGTTTTGAAAATGCTACTATATTTTTTTAAATTTGGCCATAACTAGAAATAACTTATAATATGAAATCGATAAAATATTATTTATTTTAGGAAATATTATAACACTACTACAAAACACATGCATAGGTGTCGGCCTAATAGGAGTCGGTTCAATAAAAACTGACATTATATGTAAGGACTCTAAAGAAAAATCGGTACCTATAGTCTATAGGTGTCGGTTTTTATAAAAAATGACACCTATAATATATTATAGGTATCGGTTAAATAAAAACCGACGCCTACATTACAGCTAGAAACTAAAAGTCAACCCTACTCTTCTGCACTACCTCTCCCGCTTGACCATCCTTCAAGGTATTACTTATTCATACACATTGCAAAAGTAACCCAAGACTTTTTGCATCTGTTTGTTCACGGAAACGTCAAAATTTTTATTCTGAAACAAAATATTTTATTCAGGATTGGAATTGAGGACGAGTACAAGCACTAGACTGAAGGCGTGTCTTTACGGCTTATACATTAGAAATTCAGTTCATAACAGAATATTTCATTCTATATCTCTTTTCTATAGGATTCTGGGACATCAGGCTAATACGGAATGACTGGGCCTTTAACTGCTGGCTAATACCCATGGGATGCAAGGAGTGAATCTCTCGATGATGCCTGGAGCCTGTCATGTGTTTCTGTTGCTAAATCTCATTAGCCCTTGTCTATTAGGCTAGGCCGTGTTCTTGTTGTGCCAGCAGTGCTTCTGTTGCTGTAATCAGTGAAAGCTGAAGCTGAAAACCCCAGCAGATTTGTCTATATATTTCGTAATAAGAACCGCCACTTATAGTATAAGTATCGGTTTTATTATTCATCCGACACATATAGATATATAGGTGCCGAATTTAATTAAACCGGCACTTTTTGGACCGATATCTGTGAGCTTTTTTTAATAGTGAGAGTTACGTGTCATTTCAATATTATTTTTTGTGTTTTTGGAAAATAGGTGCCGGTTCTTATAGAAAGCGACACCTATTCGAGCTTAATAGGTGCCGACAAAAATATAGGAACCGGCACCTATTAGACCCAATTGATGTCGGTTCATATTGAAAACCGACACCTATTAACCCGAATAGGTGTCGGTTCTTGTAGACAACCGACATCTATTTGCCCGAATAGATATCGGTTGAAAAACAAGCGCCAATGACCAAAGTCATTGGTTCCGACTAATAGGTGTCGGATCCGAAATCGATACCTATTGAGTGTTTTGAACTGTCATCTATTAGAATTTTTGTAGTAGTGTAATAGACTGTTTTATTTTATTCATAGCTTGAACTTATCTAGTTTTTGAAAAAGAGTCTACTGTAGAACCATGAGTACTGTATAGATAACGTAGATGTTTCTGTAACGTTCGTTCTAGTCCATGGTAGAACTGAGCTATTTTGAAAAGAAAAAAAAGATATTGATGAATCAAACATATCCCGGTAAATATGGATGGACTCCTGATGGCCGCCGATTAATTCGGGTGCTCGATCGGTCAAAAGAAAAAGAATATGTACACACGTCCGAATGAAATAAAGAACGTATCGCTGGTGGCAATAGAGACATGGGCGACAAACGACGTGGAATTAGATTGTATCGATGGTTGACATGTTACGATCTGTTTAATCAACTACCTCTTTGTTACGGACAAAAAAAATATATTATAATATTGTTAGATAGCAGAAATAGCATGTGTTTTGCTATGAAATATGTTACCTATTATTTTGCTATAAGAAATATTCGTCTTAATATAATTTTACATATGGATATCAATTTAAATTTAATTGATTTTTTATTCTCAAAACTTCACGAAATAATTTGCAAAAACTACAATAAAATTAATAAAAATAAGTGTGATAACAAATACACTGTCACCATTACTACTTAAAAATAGTATAGATAGATATATTTATCTAATTAATTTTATAGCTAATATGAGAGCTTTTGAGAAGGGTCTAATTAGCATAGAATAGATAAACAGATGGTTTTGGCGAATTAAAACGTAACAATGTTTGTTCAGACTTATATCTAAATAATTAACCTCAATAATATTTTTATTCAGAGTGTCTCAGTTAGAGCAAATTTAATATAAATAGAGAGTAATAAAAAGAAGGAGTGCTACTCTCGTGCAAGGGCTATCTATGTCCATGTTTCAAAGATAAATGTATTAAATATAAGTAAGAAATAGATAGGAAAGAAAATTAGAGCATAACCTTATAGCTAATCATGTTAGGTCTAATTAGGTTTATAGCTAGTATTAGTTGGCTCTGCTATATTACTTGCTCTTATGAGAAAGAAAGACACTCGTTAGATCCTAACGTTCAGAGGGTATATATGGATAAATCATGCATGGTTCAAACTTCAAACATTAGGTTTATCTTCACAAGAAGGAACTCTCATCTGCATTGCAAAAATTAGGAATGGGAACTGTACAGTTTTTCAACACGTAATTTGGTATAATTCGGTAAATATTCAGGGAAGAAAAAGAAAAAGGAATAGTTTGTGACCACTAATGGTGATATAACTTAATAGTAAACGCATAAAAGTGCACACAGAGTCATTATGAGCATATTACTATATTACTCTCTCTATCTTAATTTAATCATCACCTAAAATTAAATTTTATGTTTTTTCAAAATACTGATCATTAAAAATGTATGTTTGTTTATTCGTGTAAAGGTAAATGTGCATCGTGGAGCTTTGTATGCATACAACCAACTTTAAATTAATTTATATTTAGTTCAACCCATGAAATATTTAAAATATAAATTAATTTATGTTAGACAGGAAGCGACGAAGCGACGAAGCATTTTAATCGATGAGGAGAATGATGAATGTTTTTACCTTAGATGTCATTTACTTACGTAATGATTAAATTAGAATAGAGGAATATAGTTACTTGTACGACTCGTACCTCCCTAAGACAAAGTCTGGGACATAGTTAGGCTCGTCGTGATGAGTCATCCGGTTACGCATGTAGGGGTCACATGAGAGATACAGGTTCTTCACCACCACCGCCTTCGATCCTGTTGGCACGGCCAGCGACGGCGTGTCCGCCGTCACCACCTCCATGTCATCCTCTGAGAGGAGTCCCGTCACGTAACGCTTTAGTATCACCCTCCTGTTGGTCACCACCGTCGCTGCCATTGCTGCCCTCGTGCTCGCCTTTCCTTCTCCGAATGAACAGGGAGGGTCTGCCTAACCTAGCTATAATTGGATGCCTGCCTGTCGCACAGTAGCTAATTAAGGTCGTATATATAGGCAGGCAGAATAATGCACTGCTGGCCCTTCCTTTCCCGAATGAACGGGAGGGTCTGCTAATCTAGTTACTTAATTATTTGGGGGAGGGTCTGCCTAACGTAGCTACTTGCCTGGGGGAGTACGTACCTCCCTAATACGTACTTAATTGGATGCCTAGCTGCCTAACCTAGCTACTTAATTGGATGCTTAGCCGCCGGCTACCGCCCAACACATAATTAAGGTCGTGTATACGCAGGCAGCTTGAATGCAGAGAAATTTTGGTTCAGACTTACTATATTATATTTAAAGGAAAATTTTACTACAGGATATTCAGTTTTTTTAACCATAGACACCAAACCCAATGACTTTTATGAAAACTTTTGACGATATTTTATAAATCCTTATAATATGAACATACGTGCTCAATGACGGATCTAGCAGGAGGCTGGGGGCTAGAGCCCCTACCACCGAAGAACCCTTAAAGCCCCTTCTGAAAATTTTTGCCTTGGAAGTAAGAAAGAGAAGGTTTTAGCCGGGCTTGTGGGAAAGAAGAGAAGGGAGCAAGAGATAGAAGATTACTTGCGGACCGTTCGATCGAAGATCAATGGTCTATATTAGAAGCCACATACCTCTTTTGCTACTTTTATTTAAGAAACCTTGATATATTTTGCATTTAACTCTTAGTCCATAGTAGTTTAAAAATATTTATGTTTTGGTCTCTAACTCTTACCAGATAAACCCTCGGCTTCTCAATAAATATTCTCATAGTCCATCCTTATTATTTTACATTCTACACCTCTAGTTTGTCTATATAATTACGTATAGGTCTACTTTATTTGCATTTTGAACCCTCTAAACTCTGTTTTCTTGCCAACTAGCCACTAAAACTTGTTTTATACATAAATTTCTCGTTTTTAATCCGACTTGTGTGATTTCCATGCTCACGTGTTCGTAGTTCTACGTAGATTAATTTAAAATCTCTTATCCACTCTATCTTCATTGATTGGTGTATTGTTCCAAGTAAATTGTTTGTATGTATGGCTTGATTTAGATGTTTGGGTGGTGCTATTTATCACATATAGATAAAAAGCTATATGAGTTAATTAAAGACGAAGTCTTGAGAGCCAACATTAACAACAAACATTTGAATGTGGCAGTTTAGCCCCCCTTAATATTTTTTCTAGATCCGCCACTGCACGTACTATATATCTTATCGGCTTCGCCCGCTCTCTTGCCATTTAGCCTCATCGATCTAAACGATATGTTGGTATAGATTGTTCAAAACATACATGATGTTATGTAGGTTACACTTGCTTAATGTCACAGTAGTCGCATTAGGATTAGATTAGAGAAAGAAATTAATTAGGAGGTGTTGGAGATTGTTGGTGCAGATAGTAGCCAAAATTTCATGGGTATTGAGCCCATCCTTTGTATTACAGGTTAAGCGGTAATTCGATAAGACTCTCCCTATCTTTTTCTCGACATGCATCAAATTTATGTAATTGCGGACCTCCAAATGCTCCTATTATGGTAGTCTCCGAATATTGACTTCTTCTTCCACTTGCTCTTCTCTTTTGTGTTATCAACTTTCTTGCTCTTTCCGAAATCATTGGTGATTCCCCTCACTAAGTCATGCAAGTGTAGCCCTGTTAGCTCCGCCGGGACGGCTAGATCTCTGTGTCCACTAAAATTTTTCTTTCTCATATTTCTATAAGGGTGAAACCTTGGGAGAAATCTCCACGTAACCCATGTAGACCATCTTGCGTGAATTCTTCAACCATCGGCTTCTTGTTTCCTCCATACACTCCGAACAAGCCTTCTTTCCTTTGACAATTGGTGCGGAAAGGTTTAACAAGGGTTGGATAATCGTTTATGGTGTAAAACAGTAACGCGTGAAGACTAAAGTACTCCTGCCAAGATGCGTCGCATGTACGCATGCCCTCATGCCATAGGTTTTCTAAGTCATCGATTATCAATTCAATAACACATCGATATCATTGCTAGGCTGTCTTGGTCTTTACATGAGCATGATAAGCATAATGTACTTCCTCTTGAAGCAAAACCATGGAGGAAGGTTGTTCACAAGAAAAACTGACCATATGTTATGACGACTGCTCCGATCACCAAATGGATTAATATCGTTTGTACACATGGCGAAACGTATGTTTCTCAGGTCCTTTGCAAATTCGGGGCAAACTCTATTGATTGTCCTCTGCTGCACCGAGTCTGATGGATGCCTCAGCTTACCATCAATCTTCCGTTCTTCAACACACCAACATACTAGCTATGCTTAGGATTCGCAAACATTATCTTTATGTGGTCGGCAATTGGGAGATACCACACCACTTTTGTGGGGTCACCCCTGTTTGACTTATGACCTTCATCTTCACTTATGTCTTGCTTGTATCTAGAAGCCTCACAAACAGGGCAAGCGTGCAAGTTGGTATATTGTTTGTAATACAATACGCAACAATATGCGATCGTTCTAACAAGCATGAATTCTTTTGACCTCTAGACCCAATGGGCATAAGACTTGTTTTGCTTCATATGTTGTCTACGAGATTTGGTTTCCTTCTGGCAACAACTCCTTCAACAACTCGAAAAGTTATGTAAAACTCTTGTCTGACCAGCCATTATTGCCTTAAGCTTCATGAGTTCCAACATAGACGATAACTTGGTGTGCTTTGGCTTACACCGAGATACAATGACATCTCGAATCTGCCACCAACTTTCTAAACTTCTCAAAATCTCTCTCGTTGTGATCGGGTTTTCAACATCACACAACCTTTTAGATAAAGTTTGAGGGTTGAAATCTATTGTATCTTTGCCTAATGGAGGAGGGACAAACATGCCATCTCGAGCTGCTTGGGTCGTTAACTACATCGGCACTTCATTAGCGCAACATTCGAGCACTCTTGCTCTCCGTGCTCGATCCAACACTGTAGTGCTCTATGAATCCTCTACGGATCAGATGAGAATGCACCCATGAACTCTCCGCGAACATCCTCTCATTTTTCAGTCCGCACATGGACACAACACATATTCGCTCATCCTAATTCTCTTGTCATTATCGCAAAATTTACGATTCAGCGACCCCATCCCTACACTCTGGGGATCCAACAGTCAATATCATACATCTAAATTTGGTCTATCTGCAATCAATAAGATAACAAGTATAAGACATAATACATAATATACGTTATAAAAAATAATTATCGCATGTTTTTACCTCTAATTTCCAGCAAAAATTTGCCTCCCTTGCTCTCTCAACCGAAATGTAAACAGTGCACAGGGTTGGGATGGAAAATAGTTGGCAGTTTAAGTTATTTATAGGCCGCAATACACCTCGAACGGGTTAGGACAAGATCCCGTTAAAGATGAGTAAATCTCATCTATAAGAGCCGGAACTGTGTGACCTATAACGGTATTAGGTCACTGTGACGGTCGAGGAACTAGCATCCAAGCGAGGTCCCTCTATTGGATGCTAGTTCCTCGACCCATCACGAGTGACCTAATACTTGTTACGAGCCACGGCGGTTGCCTCACCATTACGGCCTCTCGATGGACACATCAAAAGTGAGGCCATCCATGACAAGCACTTTGGCCCGTCATTCTTGGGCCGTCGGAGGTGAGCGGTTACGGCATAGTGAAATCGGGAGGGGTTGGAGACGGTTGGTGCAGACAGTAGCTGAAAGATGGTAACTAGGCACCTTCCGTGGTACAACGCGACTCCTCAATGTCTTAACAGCACATATTGAGAAGTGGAACTTGGTGAAGACTTGGAGAATCTTCATCCGTCCTCCAGTAGCCTTATTGGTTTGGCTAGCACCAGGACGTTATTTTTGTGTCAATGTTTGTAGATCTGTAGTTTCTGTAGTGAAAGTTATCTCACACCACAGTCAGCTTATCACCTTCTATGCAACGCTTGTAGTCCGAAATTTCGTTGGCAAACTTATCTGGAAGTCTGAAAATTTCAGCTGGTCCTAGCATTTTGCCTTAATCACAATGCATCCTGGGAGTACTGGAAATTGTAGTACGCTTTGTTGAAAGAGTGACTTGCTTATTCAGTTTCAGCAGTGAAAGCTATCTCACATTACTCTCCGGTCTTAATCTATCACCCCTATGCTACGCTTGGAGAAAATGGTAGCCAGACCTGCTCTGCTTTGGACCAGCTGATGCTTCCCAGTTTTCCTGCTTTTGCCATAGTCTTTGGTCATTTCCCTTTCTTCTGTGTTAACCCTGTTCCTGCCCAATATTTTTTTGATCTCCTTTCTTTGGACTTTGTTCTTACAAGTGTGCTGTATTTATCAATCAATGATCAGCCTTTGGGGTTTTTCTTGGTTACTGGTGTAGGTTGGTTCTGGTGGCTGCTTGTTTTTCCATTGGTTGCGACCAACTGCTCTTGGAACCTAGTTTTATTCGATATGGCTACATTCCAAAAGGTTCAGAGCAAGTGGGGTCTAATTAAAATTCCTCAAGTTCAATCCGTTCTTGAATTTTTTAAATATTTCTTATGCGCAGAAGAAACAAGTGATGAGCTAATCCATCCTCCTAATGAACTATCCCCACCCCAACATTCTCAGCTGAAATTACTGAAGAACTGAGAGTGCAAATTAATGAAGAACTGAAGTGTAGAACCATCTGGCAGCTCAAAATAGTTGACTCACTTTGCTACTTAATTTGTACCTGAAAATAGTGCTTAGATTTTGTGATATAATTCATGTTTTTTGACCTAACACTACATGTGTGTATGCTTGTTGTGAATATAAAATTTATTCTTGTTGAATTTTGGCCAGTACTATTGGCCTTCTTAATTGCTAGACTAAATGGAGTACAGGGATGCATAAAAGAAGTCCTATCTTATCTCTGCGCAATGTTATTTGTCACAATCAAATTTATCCTACGGTTGGAAACCTAGAGAGGCAGACCATTAAAGGTGCTAACACATGTGTACAATGGCTAGACGACACCGTGCACTTATGGCTCCCCACTCAAGAAAAAATGGTTTATATGCGTCATCGTAGGTTTCTCTCCGAAAATCACACCCGTACCATAGGAACAAGAGAGATTCTGATGGAACCCAAGAAGGTATCGCTCCTAAAATAAGAGTGGGGAAGAAATCTACAAATTGGTAAAGGCAGAGGATGTTGTAGTGCAACAGCACGTGAAGAGCCAATCGAATGGGGAAAGATATATGTTTTTGACATGCTATATTGGAATGACTTGTTCATCACGCAATCGATGTCATGCATATCGAGAAGAACGTATATGACAATCTTATTGGCATTTTGCTAAATATACCAGGGAAAATAAAAGATACACTAAAGCCAAAAAATGACTTGAAAGAACTTCAAATTAGGCAAGAGTTGCACCCTCGTGAGAAAGAAGACGGAGGTAACAACCTCTTGACTGCATGCCACACTCACCCTTAGCAAGGCCAAGAAAACCAGCTTTTATGAATGTTTACATAGAATCAAAGTTCCATCTTGTTACTCGTCAAACATTAGAAAATGGGTCAGTATAAAAGAGAAAAAATTAGTTGACATAAGTCACACGATTGTCACGTGATGATGATGTCACTGCTCTTCATTGCAATAAGAGGTATTTTGCTAGAGAAAGTCTGAAGACCAATAACAAAGAAGTTGTGTACTTTGTTTGACATGATATCACATAAGGTCATAAATTCTACAAGCATGACGGAGATGGCAACCTTATCAAGAATTACTGGGATGATCTTTAAAAAAAGGATTTATTACGAAGGGCGAGACCCTGAACTTGGACCTGCCAAATTCGAACACATTAAACAATTCTGGGATAAATTTGTTGCACGCAAGACATCTAACGAGGCCCAAGAGCTCAGCATGCCACCGCTGGAGATAGTCACTTTACTTCCCGTTGGCAACCTATTTTAGTCTTGCTTATACAACGAGACGCATAGTCCGAGACTAAAGATAGAAACTAGAAATAGTTCTAGTTATATAAACTGAGACTAAAAATCATCTTCTTTAGTACCAATCGGTAGCGTCACGTGGCTGGTGCTACCATCTTTTATAAAAATATTTTTTTCTTTTTTTCAATTCTTTTTATTGCTTGCTTTTAGATATATATGCATATATATTTATAAATACATACCTATATGTATGCATGTATATATATAATATACATGTCTTTATATATATATATATATAAGTATATCCATTCATGTGTGATTAATATATATTTGTACATAGCATCACGTATATATACTTACTAGTATATATTACTTTTGTACAATGGAAATTAAACATATTTTTGATACATGTATAATCGTTGTTAATTTTGAATGTTCTATCATATATTATAAAAGCTAAGAGGTGAACTATTCGTGACGAGGAATAGGTTGTCAATTACCGTGGAATTATCCCGCCGGATTAACAATCTTGTCCATAACAAATCTCATGAGTTATTATTGAACAGACTTTATGTAATTCGTCGGGAGGAGTTGGTCTTTTGATCCAAATAACCTGCCGTTTTCAAAAAAATGAGATATGAATATATTAAATCAATCAGAAGAGTGTAAATAATTCTAGAATGGTGTTTATGTACTTTGATATTCTTAGAATGGTGTTTACGTACTTTGATATTCTTATGAGTGTTAACACCTTATGCTACGCAATGAATAAAATCACAAACATAGTAGCCGCACAAGTTGATCTCCTATTCCTGTCGTAAACACTAAAGAAGAAACAAACTTTTAAAATATGTCTATTTAGAATAAATGAGATATATAATTTTGGACCATGTATGTACCGGACAGTCCATCCTCATAGCTAGTTCTTCCTTGAATTCCCCGCGGACATTTCTACATAATTTTGCCCATGCCTGCATTACAAACTATAATTAATGATGCTTTGATCCACATAGTAGCGATAGCAGCAATCATAATGACAGTATTAGTGGATGACATTACCTGTTAAGCATGTCAAAGATTTTATTGAAAGTTTCCCTTGGTTTCCGCATAAAGTCTATGACATGAATCTTGCTTTCGGTATCTATGACAAACATGATCCACTAGAATCCACAAATTGCGTGAAATATGATATACATATTATTTTATGAATACGAGAAAAACTCACTTTGTGTTGTAAGGCAAGAATATGAAATGTTTAAAATGTTGCTGCACCAGGAATTTGTAAATGTTTTCCTTGGTTTCATCTGGCCAGTCATCTAGACTCTTCTCATTGATTATGTAGGGGTCCAAGAAACCACACTTGATGCCTACGGCAATTTTGAATATCTATTGTACAGCAAAAAAAGACGTTAAATCTTCAATGTTACATATGACGGGGTAATAACAAAATAAAATTAAACGAAACTTACAGAACCCAACAACTGAGAAGAGAGACGTCAAGGATGTCTTGTTGATATACGTCGTAGACATCCTTGAAGTTGATCCACATATCTTATATCCCACGGAAGAAATCTTCATCTTTAATCCTTGTCGCGAACATAATCCTACTATGAGCTGATTGATCCATGTACCATTGATGGAATCAATACATTTGTGTAGTTAGGTTCTTGACCAGCTCTATCTTGACAAGTGGTGCAGCGATTGCGTATGGGTGTTTTAGATCTTCTACTATGACATTCTTGATAGGGACTATCCCACAATTGATCCTTTGCTATGATGTGTATCTTCCATAAATTATTGTAAAGTAATATCAAGGTTCAATGGCATTTGGTCAACCACTTGTTTTTCTTGCATTCCAAGTTGGGGGACAACCTTTGTCCTTTTTGTGCTCTTTCCATAAGACTTGCGAATTGAGCGGTCGTAGTCGATACTAAGGTCTTTCTCATGGGTTTGCTCATCTTCGAAAAAGGCCTTAGTTGCCGGGTCTATTGGAATCTTCTTACGTGGTATCCATGGCTTGAAGTGCTCCTTCACTTGGCTCGTTAGTTCTGGTAAGTCTCCTCGTCGGTCATATCATATGGTCTTTTCTTGAGAGCGGTTTTATTTGTCTTGTCAAGTCTTGGCTTCTTCGTTTATGTGGACTTTGACGGTGTGGGATGACGTGGGCAAGACCTTTGTTGCCTCCTACTTGCTGCTGGTTGCAGTGGTGAAGACGGAGCAGACAGTGCAGACCAAGGTTGCGGTGGAGACGGATACAACGGTGGAGATCGAGGTTGCGGAGGATATGATGGAGACCGAGACCGAAGATTCTCAGGCTGTGGCAATGATGTGGGAACGGACATCGTTGCTCGTTCGGGAAGCACGATGTAGCGCTTGCACCATAGTATGATGGCGTGTGTTGTCTCTCCTAATTTGGTCTCCCCATCTCCTCCAAGGATGTCTAGCTCGAGATCATCAAATCCTAGACAGACCCACACCACCTCGACCTTCGAGTATCTATGTGGAATCGGCCTATAGTGGTACATTGCGTCTTGCTGGACTTGTATGGCTATGCCCTCTGGCACCGTCACAGAAACGAGATCAGTTAGTAACATATGCACCAATTTTCACAAGCTACAAAGTAGGTTATGCAACTATGAGCTTACCTTGATTCATATAATGTACGCTGCGTGATTTCATCCATGAGACACGGTGGCTCATCGACGGTTGGGTCTGCTCACTCCGCTCACTTAATTGTATATCCACCTGTCTTGCCACCTCTTCTTACAATCTTTGGTCGTAGTTCGCGACCTTCAATTCCAAATCAGTAATCATTGCATCCTGATATCTCTTGCTTTTCATGTGACTTAGGTACGTGTGGATGTCCTCTTGAAACCCATACTTCCATGAAACCATGCCTTTCCCGCTCGGGATTCTATATTGCCGCGTAAGCTCATCCTTCTCTCTATCGGGCTGGAATCTTCCCTGAGCCGTACATTAAAAATAGGTTAAAATTGTAATAAAATTTAAAACTCATATATAATTCACCGTGCCCTAATTAAGTGAATTAAAAACAATATAAAATCATAAAAATAATGAGAATAAATTAAAATATGTTAAAATGGTAATAAAATTTTAAAAATCGTATATAATTAACCATGGCCCGATTAAATACATTAAAAATAATAATAAATACATAAAGGTAATGATACTTCTTTAAAAATAGGTTAAAATTGTGATAAAATGTTAAAAATCATATATAATTAACCATTAAAAATAATAAAAACTTCATAAAAGTAATGAGAATACATTTAAAACTTTCAACCAAAATACTTCTTTCTTTGCCAAAAATAGCAAATGAAATTAATATAGGTTGTCCATACACCAAGGTAGTATGTATAATTTAATTACATCGTCCATACACCAAGGTAGTATCAATCTCATAACGTGATGGTTGACGCAACATACTTTCTCCTGACGAATGTTCCTTCGCTATGATTGTTGCGTAAGTAAGGGGTGTCCTCATTAGATAGGAGGATGTTTGGGTCAACCGTCACCGCGAACGGAGGTTGCCCGTTGATCTCCTATCCTTGGAATGTTGAGATTGAGCAAGATGGTCCCCTCGCCAACAAGGCTAGTTGTTGGTCAATCGTCTCGTTACCCATGAGATGTTGTTGCAAAGCGGGAAAGTATGTGATGACGTGTAATCTAAGCATCGGACTTACCGATGTTTTTGGAGTGAACAATTGTCATGTGCTCCTCGATGTAAGGAGTCACCTACGAAGATTGTTGCAAAACCGTAAAATGTGCTTTACGAAATAAATTGTTGTCTATAGTTATTATTGCATTCCTTCCAATACTCCATTTCCCTGTAGTCTCCCCTCATGGCTTGATTCAAAGACCCCGATTGGATGAAGGTCTTCAATAAATTCTACGCAAAACTCAATGACCTTCTTTGTTCCATACCCCTTGGCGATGCTTGCTTCCCGACGAGAACAGTTATGATTGTACTTCTTTAGAACACCCATGTACCTTTTGAAAGGGAACATGTTGTGTAGTATATAGGACCAAGAATACCAATCTCTTTGACAAGGTGACATAGAATATGCATCATTATATTGAAGAAGTATGGTGGAAAGATCATCTCAAAGTAGACAAGACATTGCACCATGACATTTTGTAGCTCTGTTAATCTATTTGGATCGATGACCATCTATGAAATTGCATTCAAGAAAGCACAGATCTTTGTTATTGTTGTCCGGACATTATCAGGAAGGATACCCGAATTATAACAGGAAGCAGTTGTGTCATCAACACGTGATAGTCATGACACTTTAGGTTTGTGAACTTCTTCTCTTTCATGCTTATTATTCCCTTTATATTCGATGTTATCCAGACGGTACCTTTATGTTGTCCAAGCATTCAAACATACTTTCCTTCTCTGCCTTGCTCGAGTGTTGCTTGCTAGACTTAAGTAATGGTTTCCTTTCTCTTTCGGTTTTAGATGAAGGCCGTCACATTGTTTCATATGTTTCAGATCATGACGTCCTTCAAGTGTATCTTTCAACTTCCCATATAGAACCGGGAAGCCCAGCGAGTTGACGCAAAAGTTCTTAGTGAGATGTATCACGTCGATTGCATGGCGGACCTCTAAGAGTTCCCAATAAGGTAACTCCCAAAACATAGACTTCTTCTTCCGGATCACCGTGTGACCATCTTCAATTGCTATAGGTGGGCTGTTAGATCCTTTTCCAAATACTTTTAGATCTTTCATCATAGCAAACATAATTTTTCCATTACAATGTTTAGGCTTAGTATGGTGGTGCATTCTATTCAAAATGTTTGTCAGGCTTCAAAGTGCATCGCCTCCTATTTTCTTCAGACAAACACTTGATCGGCTTTGGGTTGCATCGTTTCGATCTCCGATTAAGGTAAATGTTTGTCATTAGTGGTGTATCTCGTTGAATTTAGTGCTTCCATCTCTATGATACTCTAAATTCAATGATTTATGTTGCGCTAGTTATCATATATCACATATAATCTAGAACAATGTTTAGATCTGTCTTGACATCGGCCTGTTTCTATCACGAATTAATAGCCGATAGAGCAAGATCTAAGGGTTGGCCTAGATTATATGCGATATCCACCGTTTCGAGGGGTTTTACATCAGCTATAGTAGATCTGATTGTTCTTTTTATACTTAATGTTGCATCAATCTGACCTATTAAGTTGTTTTTAGAGCTTTTATGATCTATTCGGCTAGATGTATATATTTAGAGACAGTGCTGGGGTTTCAGCTGGCCTTATTTGTTTTAATATTCTTTTGGTATATTTACTATTAGGTTTATTAAAGCTGCCTCTTATATTAAGATCTTGCCCTAGTTAAATGCCCTAATCCAGAATCAGTCTGTCAGCCATAGCCGACAGCCGACTCATCTAGGTTTAGCGCATTTAGCTTAGATCAATATATTTTCATAAGATGAGTCGGTGTACTAGCCGATTCACGGTTAGACTTACGGTATCGGTTAGGCTTTAAGGCATATATTTATTATCCCATTGTATATTTGGATTAAGTGGTTATCTTGTCTCGGCGCACCGTCTATTCTAGTCACTTAGTTTAAATACACTTCGGGATAGCATATATATGTAAATTTACTCTCATAGCCGATCCGGTAGGATCTAACTTAACCCTTAACGCATATGTCTTTATTTTTCTTGTTGGTTAACGAGATCAAACCAACGCACGCGTCTTGCACAAGCGGCAGAGAAGGATCTGCACTTGGAGCTAAGGAGATCTCCCGGGCCAACGCGTGAGAGAAATTTCTCATCAACACGCTTCTTGGCACGCCGGTGGGACTATCTCTGTCAACTCGGCTAGGACGGATCGACGCGGTGACAAGATGGTCGACCTCAAGAGCCCCAGCATTTCTCGGGACAACATCGTGCTGTGAAGATGGAACAACTATCGGCGGAACAATAAGCCGACTACAAAAGGATGGTAGAAGAGCTCCAAGCCAACTACCTATAGTCGTTCACCCGGACAAGGTGCAGGGCCGTGCACCAAAAGTACAAATTCAGCATGGATGAACTCAAGGCATCCTCCTCCGGCGGATCAAAGGACAAACGAAGGCGGAGGAGGCGACTCAAGAACAAGATGATTCGGGTGCATACTTTGCAAGACCGAATTGATTCGGCCGTAAACAATGCACTTGGTCAACCGCAGTGGCATTCTTGTCAACACCCTCAACAATATGATTACCACTGTGGTCGACGCCAAGATAACCGACCAACTGCAGCGGGGGCCGACTTACTTCACAGATGACCAGTTTCCTGGTTGCAGGACATAGGCCATCCAGAATCAGCCGATTCCACCACCAGCACAACCAGGGCTACCAGGAAGGGTCCTCAACCTGCCGAATCCGTCCGGATCGGCTGCGAGACCGGTGGTCACCATGCTGAACCGAGAACAATCACTTCCCCAGGACCAGATCGCCAACATGTTCAACAACAATCGGCAATTAGAGCCGGTTGCCTAGATTGGCTGGAAGGTCGATACAACGCCGGTGGTCGGCGGCTATTCTCGGGTCCGCCAACGCCGCCACCGGCAAATCGGCGCCTCCCGCGATCATTTGTTCTAGTACCGGTATCAAGGAGGCCACCAAGATCATCACTACAGGCCCCAGACACCGCCACCACTGTATCGGCAAGCACCCGCACCGTATGATCAATATGAGCCGATACAACAGGACAACCGAACATGGGCCGATTTGATTGCGGACGTCATGCACGATCAATTCGGCCTCAAGACAAAGGACTCGGGAAACATGTATCGGTACCCTTATCCGGAGCATTTTGAGCGGATTCCATTGCTCAACCAATACAAAGTTCCAAACTTTTCGAAATTCTCAGGGCAGGACAACATGTCAACCTACGAGCATGTCAGTCGATTCTTGGCGCAGTGCGGCGAAGCATCAGCTACAGATGCCTTGAGAGTTCGATTGTTCCTCTTGTCTCTTTCGGGATCGGCCTTCACATGGTTCTCTTCATGGCCTTACAACTCAATTCAGAGCTGGGCCGATCTCAAAAAACAATTTCATAGCTTTTCTACACGGCAACCATGAAATAAAGTTGTCGGACCTCACCAATATTAGGCGAAGCACAACGAGTCGGTTCGGGACTACATTCAACGCTTCGAGAGATGAGGAACCGATGCTACTGCTGGTCTTTGTCGGGCGCCAGCTAGCCGATTTGGCCTTCCACGGCTGATCGCGCCGATCTGCGAGCGCTTCTCCGCTCAAGACTTCGACAGCCTGGCGCATCTTGCATAGAAGGCCCATGAGCAGATGTTTCAAGACACCAGGAAGGCCGTCAAGAACATAACTCAAGTCATCGTTGAATCAGACTCTGATTCTAGCGACGATGACGCAGAGGTGGCGGCAGCCAAATGGGCGAAGAATTAAAAGGCCATCGTCTGTCAATGGCTGCTGAAGAGGTGAAATATGATTTTGACATCAGCAAGGCCGATAGGATCTTCGTGAAGGGTTACGCGGAAGCTACGCTAGCCAAAAACAAAAACTTTTCAATAGATCGTTACCGATTGGAGTATGCAGCGGAAATAGCCAATTAGGGCTATCCGATGCAGGAACTGTGGCGGCCGATGACAGCCGATTCCCACAAGCCGACAACCGATTCGTAGCCGATCAACAGCACGCAACGTAGCAACGCCTCTACCGGTATCCACACGTCCAGGAACAGAACGCCTAACACCCGTGTGCTAGCACGCGATGCAAGGCTAGGGTTTGGCTCGAAAGTGGGGAGGGTTTCCGTGGAGATTGATCTCGGCGACTTCTGTTGCGGATTCGGTTCAATGCGATACAGCAACTCTCCACCCCTCGCCCCTTTATATAGAGTTTGCCGACTGGGACTAGTGGCCGATCAGGACTCTATTTTAAATCGGATCCTATCCGAATCTCATAGAGTTGGCCGCCGATACGTCGTAAGCCCATAGAACTCTATCCGATCGGATCCCTATCCGATCGAGCCGTATCCGAGTCCAACTCGAATATCTATTCCATTCCCTTAAGCGTGTGACCCTGTAGGTTCAGGTATACTCGATTTCGGCTATAGTCTAACTGAGCCGACCGTTAGCTTGAGTCCAACTTAGCCGACCTGTCAACAGCGGCGCCTAGTAACACATATTGACACCATAGTATACAAGAATATAATATCGGCTCTGAACCTGTAATGTGTACAAAAATCCCTTTGCCTCACGATACCAATTAAGCTATAGGCAAGATGTGTGCCATCCCTTCAATAGCTTAACCATTCACTCGAACCGTATTGGATTATCTGTCTGTTGATTGACTCCTCAATCAACTTAGCATGGCCATGCATTTCCATAATCCATTACCTCGAGGTGCCCAGAGATATCTCTCCAAAGGAGGGGCAAATTCCATCTTGATCACTCACATCCCACTCCATGTTTCATAGCAAACCCGAAGACTACTTCTATAACTACCCAGTTACGAAATAGCGTTTGGTAGTCCCAAAGTAGGCTACTACACATGTTGGAATCCATGGTGATCTCAGGTCTAAGGACTTTGTACCAACACTACCTGAGACCAACTAATGGCACATTAATTCCTGTAGTGTCTCATGGTGGGTCTATCCAACAATGTGTTCTCTAACACATATGTCCATGTTTATTGACTTGGTATCTCCATACCCATGATATGACATGATCATCAATCAATAAACATGCCGATCTTAGAATCATATTAGTTCCAATAATATGATATATGATCAGGGATCATTTAGAAATAATTCATACATATAGAGTCTCATAAATAAGTCACGTAATTATTGATCAATACAAGATGTCTATTTCATGGAACTGAATAACACTTTATTCATAAATACATAAACATTGACCATGATATCCAACATATCCATGTTGCCTCTAGGGCATATCACTAACAATCTCCCACTTGCACTAGAGTCAATCATGTAAGTATCTAATACCCATTGCTCTTGTGTGCGCCTCATGTTTCGGCTGAGGGAGAGGTTTTGTCAGCGGATCGGCTATGTTGAGATCCGTGTGCACTTTGCATATCTTGATATCACCTCTGTCCACTATCTCGCGGATGAGATGATATCGCCGAAGTATGTGTTTGGACTTCTGATGTGACCTCGGCTCCTTGGCTTGCGCAATGGCTCCACTATTATCACAATAGAGAGACATTGGACCGGTCGCACTGGTCATCACACGAAGCTCGAAACGAATTTCTTGATCCAAAAGCCTCCTTTGCGGCTTACGAAGCGGCAATATACTCGGCCTCGTTGTAGAATCAGCAACAGTATCCTGCTTGGAACTCTTCCAGCTGACTGCGCCTCCATTTAGGCAGAACACGAACCCAGATTGCAATCTAGAATCATCCTTGTCTGTTTGGAAGCTAGCATCGATGTAACCACTTACAACGAGCTCTTCTTCACCTCCATAGACTAGGAACATATCCTTAGTTCTTCTCAAGTACTTAAGGATATTCTTTACTGGCAGTCGATGACATTCACTGGATCCGGCGGTATCTGCTCGTAGCACTCAAAGCGTACGAGAAATGCGGCGTGTACAAAGCATGGCATACATGATGGATCCAATTGCCGAGGCATATGGAACCATACCCATCTTATTCCGCTCATCATGTGTCTGAGGACACTGATTCTTCCTAAGATTAATGCCATGTGACATGGGCAAGAAACCTTTCTTGGAATCATGCATGTTGAACCTTTTCAACACCTTGTCAATGTCTGTACTTTGGCTTAATCCAATTAGCCTCTTGGATCTATCTCTATAGATCCGAATGTCCAATATGTATGCTGCCTCCCCTAAGTCTTTCATGGAAAAACTATTTTTCAATGAAGACTTGACGGATTCTAGCATAGGGATATCATTTCCAATCAACAATATGTCATCCACATATAAGATTAGAAATACAATTGCGCTCCCACTAACCTTTTTGTAAACACAGGCCTCCTCTTCATTTTTGATGAAACCAAACCCTTTGATTACTTCATTAAAATGAATATTCCAACTCCGAGATGCTTGCATATCTTTCCAGGCGATTGTGGATCGACAAAACCCTGAGGTTGTATCATGTATACATCCTCGCTTAGGTTTCCATTTAGGAAAGCCATTTTGACATCCATCTGCCATATCTCATAATCGAAATATGCAGCAATCGCTAGGATAATCCGAATAGATTTAAGCATTACGACGGACGAGAAGGTTTCATCATAATCAACTCCTTGAATCTGTTTAAAACCTTTCGCCACCAATCACGCCTTATGGATGTGAACATTTCCATCCATGTCGGTCTTTTTCTTAAAAACCCATTTACACTCAACGGTTTTGACACCATCAGGTGGATCAACAAAGTTCCAAACTTGATTGTCATACATGGATTCTATTTCGGATTTCATGGCTCCAAGCCACTTGTTGGAATCGGGTCCCACCATCGCTTCCTCATAGGTCTTAGGCTCATCATTGTCCAACAATAATATCTCACGTTGTTCCGCACCTGTGTACCTGTCAGGTGCACGACGTGATCTTTCAGACCTCCGTGGGGCTGGTGTATCTACAACTGGTGGCGCAACACTTTGCTCCTCCTGTTGTGGTTATGTGGTCGCTGAAACATTTTCTGGTGTTTCTTGAACATCTTCAAGATGCACCCTGCTCCCACTAACCCTTCTTGAAAGAAACTCTTTCTCCAAGAAAACACCGTGTCGGGCGACAAACACTTTGCCTTGTTCCCGATTATAAAAGTAATATCCTTTAGTTTCCTTAGGATATCCCACAAAGAAGCACTTGTCAGATTTGGGTGTGAGCTTGTCAGACTGTAAACGTTTTACATAAGCTTCGCATCCCCAAATTTTGAGAAAAGACAGACTAGCGGGTCGCCACTGTCCATATCTCATATGGTGTCTTTTCAACTGACTTAGATGAAACTCTATTTAGTGTGAGCGCAGCTGTTTCAAGAGCATATCCCCGAAGGATAACGGAAGATCACTTTGGCTCATCATGGATCGCACCATGTCCAACAAGGTGCGATTTCTCCGTTCGGACACCCCATTCCATTGTGGAGTTCCTGGCGAAGTCAACTATGGAACAATTCCACAATCTTTCAGATGATTACCAAAATCTTGGCTCAAGTATTCCCCTCCATGATCTGATCGTAGAAACTTGACTGTTTTCCATAAATGATTCTGTACTTCATTCTGGAATTCTTTGAACTTTTCAAAGGATTTGGACTTATGCCTCATTAATTAGATATAACCATATCTACTAAAGTCATTGGTAAAGGTAATGAAGTACTGATAACCACCTCTGGCCGTTGAGCTCATTGGTCCACATACATCAGTATGTACGAGTGCCAACAAGTCAATTGCTCTCTCACTGTTTCCCGTGAAAGGTGCCTTTGTCATCTTACCAAGTAAACAAGACTCACATGTCTCAAATGATTCAAAATCAAAAGAGTGAAGCTATCCATCCTTGTGGAGCTTCTCCATGCGTTTCTGATTTATATGGCCTAAGCGACAATGCCAGATAAAAGTAGGGTTTGTATCATTAGAGAGTTTCCTTTTTGTATTAATGTTATAGATGGGAGACGCTTCAAGATTCAAAACGTATAATCCATTCACCAATGGAACATGAAAACAGAAAATATCTCTGAGATATATTGAACAACCATTGTTCATTGATCTAAAATCATATCCTCCTGCTTGCAAACGTGAAGCGGAAATAACGTTTTGACATAGTGTTGGAACACAATAACAATTATTTAATTCCAAAACTAATCTGAAGGTAGATGAAGTGGTGCTGCAGAGCGGCAATTGTAGCAACGCTTGCTCCATTGCCGACGCGCGAGTTCACCTCGCCCCTTCTTAAGCCTCTACTTCTTCTCATTCCCGCAACGACATTGCAAATATGAGCTACTGATCCAGTGTAAAATACCCAAGAGTCAGTAGGTGAAGTAGCAAGATTAATGTCTATAACATTAATACCTAAAGCAGAAGTCGTATTTTGCTTCTTTTTGTGGTCCTCCATGTACTTCTTGCAGTTCCTTTTTCAGTGGCCTCTCTGTTTGCAGTAGAAGCAAACGGCATCTGATGCCGCCGACCCCTTCTTGCCCTTCTTTGCATTGGAGGCACTCGCAATCTCATCGGGAGTTAGCTTCCTCTTGGTGCAAAGTTTTTTACGGTGGTTTGCGCTTAGCCTTCGCATCATCATCACATGATGACCGTTTTCTGGATACTCTCCTTAGCTGTCTTGCATCCCATGCAATTCAGCCAAGGTTCTATCCATATTGTTCATGTGATAATTTAATATGAATGACTCGAAGCTCGGAGGGATCGACTGGAGAATCACATCAGTAGCCAACTCTTGGCTAAGGGGAAAACCTAGTTTTTCCAGACTCTCAATGTAGCCAATCATTTTTATCACATGCGGACTGACGGGATTTCCCTCAACAAGACTGCACGCAAACAAGGACTTCGAGGTGTTGAACCTCTTGGCCCGAGCTTGGTTCTCAAACATACCACGCAGTCCCTGAATAATAGTGTGAGCATCGCTGCTCTCATATTGCTTCTGAAGCTCAGGGGACATTGTAGCAAGCATGAGACAGCTTATATCTAAGGCATCATTAGTGTGCTTCTCGTAAGCTCTCCGTGCAGTTGCAGTAGCATTATTAGGCAAATCCTCAGGATAGGGTACTTCAAGAACGTACTCCTTACGCTCTTGCTTGAGAACAATTCTCAAGTTGCGATACCAATCCATAAAGTTTGTTCCGTTTAATTTTTCCTTTTCGAGAATAGATCGCAAATTAAAGGTACTGGGTGTAGTATTAGCCGCCATTTATTCTACAACAGAAAAAGCAAAGTTTAGCACAATGTTTATGCTATGTCTATTGTTAAACAATTTAACATTAGACTCCCATTATGTATTTTACACCTTCCCTCTAGGTTACGTATTGGGTCAAGATCCACATGTTAGTTAATTTCTACTGAGCTTTGGCATCACGGCTAGAAAATTAATAACATCGTTAAGCAACTCCTTGCTAATCACATCTCTATGTGACTCTTGTTGTTGGCGTGGCATCTCCATGTCCCGGCGCCAACCTATGCCCCAGGGCCCTAAACTGTTTTGATATCCTTGTTAAGTAAACCAAATGCTCCTGCTGTATATGTCTAACATATACCCCCTCGTGTTATGATAGAGAATGGCACTCTGCTTTGGCAGACCCACCATTGACGAGCATAACGGTGACGGGTGCAACATTTGGAAGGGCGTTATTACTACTTAATTTTGTGAGGGATGCTATCTTATCAAACAAACATATCACATATATGAAAGCAGGTAGAATAGCATATAATGAAATAGTATGGCCCCTCTTCACATGGTTATCTCCATCTCCATGTCGGCGCTGAGGATCTCCATCTTCGGCACCATCTTCCAATGTGCATGATATGTGATTTCTTCAAACTAAGCTACTACTATAGAAGCTCTAATTGAAGATTACATCGACTCGTAGGTCGTGAAAGAATATTACAAGCATTGCACGTATGAAAGAATATTACAGGGATTGCACATATGAAAGAATATTACATGCATCACATGCATCTCATACATACAATAGGGCCATACCATCTCAAAGCATTCTCTGCAAAAACAAGTTAGACGTAGAAACGTTTTCTACCTATCGCAGAGAAACGGCATCGAGACGACCTATAAGGGGGACACACACGGAATATACCGTTTCGATACACTATCAAGGAACGCTATCTCGAAGCCGACTCAAACCGAGTTCTATGGATATTGCTTCGACGTAATCACATTACGTTGTTCCGATATAATATCAAGGAACACAATTACCATGAACTCTCCTCAACAGATCCCGTAAAACCGACTGATCTAATCAACCCGTGCACAAAACTTGTTCCAGATCCAATCTAAAACCCGAACTAAGCAAGATTAGCTCTGATACCACTGAAGGGTTACGCGGAAGCTATGCTAGCCGAAAACAAAAACTTTTCTACCGTGCAAACCAGGAACACTTGCAAGTAAGGGCCAATAGATCGTTACCGATTGGAGTATGCAGCGAAAATAGCCAATCGGGGTATCCGATCCGAAAGCTGTCTTGGCCGATGTGGTGATTCCCGCAATACCGACGGTGATTCGTAGCCGATCAACGCGCGCAACGTAGCGGCGCCTCTGCCGTATCCACACGTCCGGGAACAGAACGCCTAACCCTCGTGTGCTAGCACGCGATGCAAGGCTAGGGTTTGGCTCGAAAGTGGGGAGGGTTTCCGTGGAGATTGATCTCGGTGATTTCTGTTGCGGATTCGGTTCAATGCGATACAGCAACTCTCCACCCCTCGCCCCTTTATATAGAGTTGGCCGACGGGACTAGTGGCGGATCGGGACTCTATTTTAAATCGGATCCTATCCGAATCTCACGAGTTGGCCGCCCATACGTCGTAAGCCCATAGAACTCTATCCGATCGGATCCCTATCCGATCGAGCCGTATCCGAGTCCAACTCGAATATCTATTCCATTCCCTTAAGCGTGCGACCACAGTAGGTTCGGGTATACTCGGTTTCGGCTATAGTCTAACTTAGCCAACCGTCGGCTCGAGTCCAACTCAGCGACTTGTCAACGGCGGCGCCTAGCGGCACATATTGACACCATAGTATACAAGAATATAATATCGGCTCTGAACCTGCAATGTGTACACAAATCCCTTTGCATCACGATACCAATTAAGCTATAGGCAAGATGTGTGCCATCCCTTCAATAGCTTAACCATTCACTCGAACCGTATTGGATTATCTCCGTTGATTGACTCCTCAATCAACTTAGCATGGCCATGCATTTCCATAATCCATTACCTCGAGGGGCCCAGAGATATCTCTCCAAAGGAGGGGCAAATTCCATCTTGATCACTCACATCCCACTCCATGTTTCATAGCAAACCGAAGACTACTTTTATAACTACCCAGTTACGAAATAGCGTTTGGTAGTCCCAAAGTAGGCTACTACACATGTTGGAATCCATGGTGATCTCAGGTCTAAGGACTTTGTAGCAACACTACCTGAGACCAACTAATGACACATTAATTCCTGTAGTGTCTCATGGTGGGTCTATCCAACAATGTGTTCTCTAACACATATGTCCATGTTTATTGACTTGGTATCTCCATACCCATGATCTATGAGACATGATCATCAATCAATAAACATGCCGATCTTAGAATCATATTAGTTCCAATAATATGATATATGATCAGGGATCATTTAGAAATAGATTCATACATATAGAGTCTCATAAATAAGTCACGTACTTATTGATTAATACAAGATGTCTATTTCATGGAACTGAATAATACTTTATTCATAAATACATAAACATTGACCATGATATCCAACATCTCCATGTTGCCTCTAGGGCATATCACTAACACTTCAATCTATTACTCAAGGAGAAGCAGATCCTGCTTCCCGAGAACCATGTGATCCCATCGACTGATGAACTAAAGAAGAAAAAGTACTGCAAGTGGCACAACTCTACATCCCATGCCACTAACAACTGTAAAGTCTTCAGGCAGCAGACCCAGTCGGCAATAGAGGCCGGGAAACTCAAGTTTGCCGATTTTACTCGGCCGATGAAGGTAGACGGCAACCCCTTCCCAGTCAATATGGTTCAGTCCGGCCCCAGGCAATTTGATCGGCAGCGCAAAATGACGTACAACTTAGCCAAAACATTAAAAGGGATCAAGGCAGAGGACAAGCCGACTAGAAGCCAGGCCGCGTCAATCAACATGGTGCGTGAAGGGTTACGCGAAGCTACGCTAGCCGAAAACAAAAATTTCTACCGCGCAAACCAGGAACACTTGCAAGTAAGGGCCGATAGATCGTTACCGATTGGAGTGTGCAGCGGAAATGACCAATCGGGGCTATCCGATCCGGAACAGTGTAGCCGATTCTCGCAAGCCGACGGCCGATACCCGGGGACAGCCGATTCGCCAATCAACCGATTCACGAGATGCCGTAGCCGATCCGAAGCCAATCAACGCGCGCAACGTAGCAGCGCCTCTCGGTATCCACACGTCAGGGGACAAAACGCCGTACACCCGTGTGCTAGCACGCGATGCAAGGCTAGGGTTTGGCTCGAAAGTGGGGAGGGTTTCCGTGGAGATTGATCTCGGCGACTTCTATTGCACGCGATGCAATTGACATACCGCAACTCTCCACCCCTCCCTCCTTTATATAGAGTTGGCCGACGGGACTAGTGGCCGATTAGGACTCTATTTTGAATCGGATCTCATCCGTATCTCATAGAGTTGACCGCCCACACGTCGTAAGCCCATAGGACTCTATCCGATCGGATCCCTATCCGATCGAGCCGTATCCGAGTCCAACTCGAATGCCTGTTCTTATCCCCTTAAGCGTGCGACCACAGTAGGTTCAGGTATACTCGGTTTCGGCTATAGTCTAACTTAGCCGATCGTCGGCTCGAGTCTAACTCAGCCGACACATCACAGCGGCGCCTAGCGGCACATATATTGACACCATAGTATACAAGAATAATATCGGCTCGAACCGTAATGTGTACACAAATCCCTTTGCCTCACGATACCGGTTAAGCTATAGGCAAGATGTGTGCCATCCCTTCAATAGCTTAACCATTCACTCGAACCGTATTGGATTATCGTCTTGATTGACTCCTCAATCAACTTAGCATGGCCATGCATTTCCATAATCCATTACCTCGAGGGCCCAGAGATATCTCTCCAAAGGAGGGGCAAATTCCATCTTGATCACTCACATCCCACTCCATGTTTCATAGCAAACCCGAAAACTATCTTTATAACTACCCGATTACGGAATAGCGTTTGGTAGTCCCAAAGTAGGCTACTACACATGTTGGAATCCATGGTGATCTCGGGTCTAAGGACTTTGTACCAACACTACGAGACCAACTAATGGCACATTAATTCTGTAGTGTCTCATGGTGGGTCTATCCAACAATGTGTTCTCTAACACATATGTCCATGTTTATTGATTTGGTATCTCCATACCCATGATCTACGAGACATGATCATCAATCAATAAACATGCCGATCTTAGAATCATATTCGTTCCAACAATATGACATATGATCGAGGATCGTTTAGAAATAGAGTCATACATATCGAGTCTCATAAATAAGTCACGTACTTATTGATCAATACAAGATGTCTATTTCATGGAACTGAATAACACTTTATTCATTTATACATAAACATTGACGTGATATCCAACATCTCCATGTTGCCTCTGGTGCATATCACTAACAATCTCCCACTTGCACTAGAGTCAATCATGTAAGTATCTAATACCCATTGCTCTTGTGTGCGCCTCATGCTTCGGTGAGGGAGAGGTTTGTCGGCGGATCGGCTATGTTGAGATCCGTGTGCACTTTGCATATCTTGACATCACCTCTGTCCACAATCTCGCGGATGAGATGATATCGCCGAAGTATGTGTTTGGACTTCCGATGTGACCTCGGCTCCTTGGCTTGCGCAATGGCTCCACTATTGTCACAATAGAGAGACATTGGACCGGTCGTACTAGTCATCACACCAAGCTCGAAACGAATTTCTTGATCCAAACGGCCTCCTTTGCGGCTTCCGAAGCGGCAATGTACTCGGCCTCCGTTGTAGAATCGGCAACGGTATCCGCTTGGAACTCTTCCAGTGCTCGCCTCCGTTCGGGCGAGAACACGAACCCGTTGCGATCTATAATCATCCTTGTCCGTTTGGAAGCTAGCATCGGTGTAACCACTTACAACGAGCTCTTCTTCACCTCCATAGACTAGGAACATATCCTTAGTTCTTCTCAAGTACTTAAGGATATTCTTTACTGGAGATCCGGTGACCTTCACCGGATCGGCGAGTATCTGCTCGTAGCACTCAAAGCGTACGAGACATGCGGGCGTGTACAAAGCATGGCATACATGATGGATCCAATTGCCGAAGCATATGGAACCATACCCATCTTATTCCGCTCATCATGTGTCGAGGACACGATTCTTGCTAAGATTGATGCCATGTGACATAGGCAAGAAACCTTTCTTGGAATCATGCATGTTGAACCTTTTCAACACCTTGTCAATGTATGTACTTTGGCTTAATCCAATTAGCCTCTTGGATCTATCTCTATAGATCCGAATGCTAATATATATCTGCCTCCCTAAGTCTTTCATGGAAAAACTATTTTTCAATGAAGACTTGACGGATTCAAGCATAGGGATATCATTTCCAATCGGTAATATGTCATCCACATATAAGATTAGAAATACAATTGCGCTCCTTGACCTTTTTGTAAACACAGGCCTCTTCTTCATTTTTGATGAAACCAAACCCTTTGATTACTTCATCAAAACGAATATTCCAACTCCGAGATGCTTGCTTCAATCCATAAATGGATTTACGTAGCTTGCATATCTTTCCGAGCGATTCGGATCGACAAAACCCGAGGTTGTATCATGTATACATCCTCGCTTAGGTTTCCATTAGGAAAGCCGTTTTGACATCCATCTGCCATATCTCATAATCGAAATATGCAGCAATCGCTAGCATAATCCGAATAGATTTAAGCATTGCGACGGGCGAGAAGGTTTCATCATAATCAACTCCTTGAATCTGTTTAAAACCTTTCGCCACCAATCGCGCCTTATAGATGTGAACATTTCCATCCATATCGGCCTTTTTCTTAAAAACCCATTTACACTCATTGGTTTTGACACCATCAGGTGGATCAACCAAGTTCCAAACTTGATTGTCGTACATGGATTCTATTTCGGATTTCATGGCTCCAAGCCACTTGTTGGAATCGGGTCCCACCATCGCTTCCTCATAGGTCTTAGGTTCATTGTTGTCCAACAACAATATATCACGTTGTTCCGCACCTGTGTACCTGTCAGGTGCACGACGTGATCTTTCAGACCTCCGTGGGGCTGGTGTATCTACAACTGGTGGCGCAACACTTTGCACCTTCTGTTGTGGTTCTGTGGTCGCTGAAACATTTTCTGGTGTTTCTTGAACTTCTTCAAGATGCACCCTGCTCCCACTAACCCTTCTTGAAAGAAACTCTTTCTCTAAGAAGACACCGTGTCGGGCGACAAACACTTTGCCTTGTTCCCGATTATAAAAGTAATATCCCTTAGTTTCCTTAGGATATCCCACAAAGAAGCACTTGTCAGATTTGGGTGTGAGCTTGTCAGACTGTAAACGTTTTACATAAGCTTCGCATCCCCATATTTTGAGAAAAGACAAACTAGGGGTTGCCCGTCCATATCTCATATGGTGTCTTTTCAACGACTTAGATGGAACTCTATTTAGTGTGAGCGCAGTTGTTTCAAGAGCATATCCCCGGAAGGATAACGGAAGATCACTTTGGCTCATCATCGACCGCACCATGTCCAACAAGGTGCGATTTCTCCGTTCGGACACTCCGTTCCATTGTGGAGTTCTGGCGGAGTCAACGTGGAACAATTCCACAATCTTTCGAGATGATTACCAAACTCTTGGCTCAAGTATTCCCCTCCACGATCGATCGTAGAAACTTGATTGTTTTCCCTAAATGATTACGTACTTCATTCGGAATTCTTTGAACTTTTCAAAGGATTCGGACTTATGCCTCATTAAGTAGATATAACCATATCTACTAAAGTCATCGTAAAGGTAATGAAGTACTGATAACCACCTCTCGCCGTTGAGCTCATTGGTCCACATACATCGGTATGTATGAGTGCCAACAAGTCACTTGCTCTTTCACTGTGTCCCGTGAAAGGTGCCTTTGTCATCTTACCAAGTAAACAAGACTCACATGTCTCAAATGATTCAAAATCAAAAGAGTGAAGCAATCCATCCTTATGGAGCTTCTCCATGCGTTTCTTATTTATATGGCCTAAGCGACAATGCCGGATAAACGTGGGGTTTATATCATTAGAGAGTTGCCTTTCGTATTAATGTTATAGATGGGAGACGCTTCAAGATTCAAAACGTACAATCCATTCACCAATGGAGCATGAAAATAGAACATATCTCTAAGATATATTGAACAACCATTGTCCATTGATCTAAAATCATATCCTTCCGCTTGCAAACATGAAGCGGAAATAACGTTTGACATAGTGTTGGAACACAATAACAATTATTCAATTCCAAAACTAATCCTGAAGGTAGATGAAGTGATCTTGTCCGACAGCAGCCAGCAACGCTTGCTCCATTGCCGACGCGCGGTTCACCTCGCCCCTTCTCAATCCTCTACTTCTTCTCATTCCCGCAGCGATTTGCAAATATGAGCTACGATCCGGTATCAAATACCCAAGAGTCGGTAGGTGAAGTAGCAAGATTAATGTCTATAACATTAATACCGAAGCGAAAGTCGTACTTTGCTTCTTTTTGAGATCCTCCATGTACTTCTTGCGGTTCCTCTTCCAATGGCTGTCTCCTTGCAATAGAAGCAAACGGCATCGATGCCGCCGACCCCTTCTTGCCCTTCTTTGCTTTAGAGGCACTCGCGATCTCATCGGGAGTTAACTTCCTCTTGGTACAAAGTTTCTTGACAGGTGGTTTGCGCTTTGCCTTCTGCATCATCATCACATGATGACCGTTTTCGGATACTCTCCTCATGTCTTTAGCATCCCATGCAATTCAGCCAAGGTCCTATCCATATTGTTCATGTGATAATTCAATATGAATGGCTCGAAGCTCGGAGGGAGCGGCGGAGAATCACATCGGTAGCCAACTCTTGGCTAAGGGGAAAACCTAGTTTTCCGGACTCTCAATGTAGCCAATCATTTTTATCACATGCGGATGACGGGATTCCCTCAACAAGCACACACGCAAACAAGGACTTCGAGGTGTTGAACCTCTCGGCCGAGCTTGGTTCTCAAACATGCCACGCAGTCCACGAATAATAGTGTGAGCATCACTGCTCTCATATTGCTTCGAAGCTCGGGGGACATTGTAGCAAGCATGAGACGGCTTATATCTAGGGCATCATTAGTGTGCTTCTCGTAAGCTCTCCGTGCGGTTGCGGTGGCATTATTTGGCAAATCCTCGGGATAGGGTACTTCAAGAACGTACTCCTTACGCTCTTGCTTGAGAACAATTCTCAAGTTGCGATACCAATCCATAAAGTTTGTTCCATTTAATTTTTCCTTTTCGAGAATAGATCGCAAATTAAAGGTACTGGGTGTAGTATTAGCCGCCATTTATTCTACAACAGAAAAAGCAAAGTTTAGCACAATGTTTATGCTATGTCCATTGTTAAACAATTTAACATTAGACTCCCATTACGTATTTTCCACCTTCCCTCTAGGTTACGTATTGGGTCAAGATCCACATGTTAATTAATTTTCTAGTGAGCTTTGGCATCACTGCTAGAAGATTAATAACATCGGTAAGCAACTCCTTGCTAATCACATCTCTATGTGACTCTTGTTGTTGGTGTGGCATCTCCATGCCCCGGCCCCAACCTATGCCCCAAGGCCCAAAACTGTTTTGATAGCCTTGTTAAGTAAACCAAATGCTCCTGCATGTATATGTCTGACATATACCCCCTCGTGTTATGATAGAGAATGACACTCTGCTTTGGCAGACCCACCATTGACGAGCATAACGGTGACGGGTGCAACATTTGGAAGGGCATCATTACTACTTAATTTTGAGAGGGATGCTATCCTATCAAACAAACATATCACATATGAAATCAAGAAGAATAGCATATAATGAAATAGTATGGCCCCCTTCACATGGTGATCTCCATCTCCATGTCGGCGCTGAGGATCTCCATCTTCGGCACCATATTCCAAGTGTCGAATGCTTGATATCTTCAAACTAAGCTACTACTATAGAAGCTCTAATTGAAGATTACATCGACTCGCAGGTCGTGAAAGAATATTACAAGCATTGCACGTATGAAAGAATATTACAGGGATTGCACATATGAAAGAATATTACATGCATCACATGCATCTCATACATCTCATACATACAATAGGGCCATACCATCTCAAAGCATTCTCTGCAAAAACAAGTTAGGCGTAGAAACGTTTTCTACCTATCGCGAGCTACGGCATCGAGACGACCTATAAGGGGTACGCACACGGCGGTCCCGCTAGCCGGTTAGCGGGCGGGGGTCGAGGGAAGCCGCCCTCGCGGGCTTCCGGGCAGCGCCGACACCACGAAATTCATAGATCCAATCTATGAAATCGCTTATGGAAACCATATCGGCATAATCATATTATGCCGTCCCGATACACTATCAAGGGAGATGGTTTGCGTAGGCGCGAGGCAGCAACAAAGTCGGACTACGAGATAGCTTCGGTATAATCACATTATACCGTTCCGATACACTATCAAGGAACGCTATCTCGAACCCAACTCAAACCGAGTTATTTGGAAATTGCTTCGACGTAATCACATTACACCGTTCCGATACACTATCAAGGAACGCAATTACCATTAACTCTCCTCAACGGATCCCGTTAAACCGATTGATCTAATCAACCCGTGCGCAAAACTTGTTCCAGATCCAATCTAAAACCCGAACTAAGCAAGATTAGCTCGATACCAAAGGGTTACGCGGAAGCTACGCTAGCCGAAAACAAAAATTTCTACCGCGCAAACCAGGAACACTTGCAAGTAAGGGCCGATAGATCGTTACCGATTGGAGTGTGCAGCAGAAACAGCCAATCAGGGCTATCCGATCCGGAACAGTGTAGCCGATTCTCGCAAGCCGACAGCGATACCGGGGACAGCCGATTCGCCAATCAACCGATTCACGAGATGCCGTAGCCGATCAAGCCAATCAACGCGCGCAACGTAGCGCGCCTCTACCGGTATCCACACGTCCGGGGACAAAACGCCGTACACCCGTGTGCTAGCACGCGATGCAAGGCTAGGGTTTGGCTCGAAAGTGGGGAGGGTTTCCGTGAAGATTGATCTCGGCGACTTCTATTGCACGCGATGCAATTGACATACCGCAACTCTCCACCTCCCTCCTTTATATAGAGTTGGCCGACGGGACTAGTGGCCGATTAGGACTCTATTTTGAATCGGATCTCATCCGTATCTCATAGAGTTGACCGCCCACACGTCGTAAGCCCATAGGACTCTATCCGATCGGATCCCTATCCGATCGAGCCGTATCCGAGTCCAACTCGAATGCTGTTCTTATCCCCTTAAGCGTGCGACCACGTAGGTTCAGGTATACTCGGTTTCGGCTATAGTCTAACTTAGCCGATCGTCGGCTCGAGTCTAACTCAGCCGACACATCAACGCGGCGCCTAGCGGCACATATATTGACACCATAGTATACAAGAATAATATCGGCTCAACCTGTAATGTGTACACAAATCCCTTTGCCTCACGATACCGGTTAAGCTATAGGCAAGATGTGTGCCATCCCTTCAATAGCTTAACCATTCACTCGAACCGTATTGGATTATACGTCTTGATTGACTCCTCAATCAACTTAGCATGGCCATGCATTTCCATAATCCATTACCTCGAGGGGCCCAGAGATATCTCTCCAAAGGAGGGGCAAATTCCATCTTGATCACTCACATCCCACTCCATGTTTCATAGCAAACCCGAAAACTATCTTTATAACTACCCGATTACGGAATAGCGTTTGGTAGTCCCAAAGTAGGCTACTACACATGTTGGAATCCATGGTGATCTCGGGTCTAAGGACTTTGTACCAACACTACCGAGACCAACTAATGGCACATTAATTCTGTAGTGTCTCATGGTGGGTCTATCCAACAATGTGTTCTCTAACACATATGTCCATGTTTATTGATTTGGTATCTCCATACCCATGATCTACGAGACATGATCATCAATCAATAAACATGCCGATCTTAGAATCATATTCGTTCCAACAATATGACATATGATCAGGGATCGTTTAGAAATAGAGTCATACATATCGAGTCTCATAAATAAGTCACGTACTTATTGATCAATACAAGATGTCTATTTCATGGAACTGAATAACACTTTATTCATTTATACATAAACATTGACGTGATATCCAACATCTCCATGTTGCCTCTAGTGCATATCACTAACAGTGCGCCCCGTTGCCCGATCGACAGCCGATCAACACGAACAGCCGACGTCGCCCCCAACAGCAATCTTAGCGAGAAGAGGCTCGGTTTGAAAGATTTTATCGGCAAGAGCCAGAGACGTGAGGCCGTCGGTACGACGGGAATCACAGCGGTGCCGATCCTCATTGGCATTGTGAATTTTTAGGCACTGGGAGTAACGGGATGAGGCGCCGACGCTAGATAATTGCCCGACACATGGCAGTACCACGAGGATGAACACGAAGCCAGCCAATCACCAGGCCCAACTAAGTTTGTCCCGAGGGCCATATAGCTCAACCGGCACCGGCGGTCCGTTCACAATCGGCTAGGGCCGATCCATCAAGACTTCTTCGACGAAGACGAGAACGATGACTACTATGACGAAGGAGAAGCCGATGATGAATAATCGGCCAACCCCCAATGGTGTCCCTCTGACCACTTCACCAAAACACAGAAACGAAGAATTCAAAGGCTAAAGCGTGAAGGAGGGAAAAAAGAAGTTCGGCAGATGATCGAAGAAAACACCGTTGGCTGGGTAAAATCAAAAGGCGATGGATCCCCAAAAAGGAAATCGCCACGACCGATGAGGAACGGACCAGAGAGAGTTCAGCCGATCGAGCCAGAAGGGCAGCCAAAGGGAAAGGCAAAGTCTCTGCATCGGTCAATATGGTATTCATATTGCTAGTCGAGTTCGACGCTCCTGAGGCCGATGTAGACAATATCGAGGATGCCTTGATCAAACTAGCACTGTCCCCGGATCAAGCAATTTTTGACAAGCCATAGGGGATCGAAAATCGGCATCTCAAGCCGCTGTATGCAAAAGGCTTCGTCAACGGCAAGCCGATGTCAAAGATGCTAGTGGATGGGGGAGCTGCAGTAAACCTTATGCCCTATGCAATATTCAGGAAATTGGGAAAGGGAGCCGAAGAACTGATCAAGACTGATATGGTACTAAAGGACTTTGGCAGTAACCCATCAGAGACCAAGGGCGTGTTGAATGTCGAGCTGACCGTCGGCAACAAGACCGTGCCCACAACCTTTTTTGTCATCAACGGAAGGGGTCTTATAGCCTGCTGCTCGGGAGGGACTGGATACATGCCAACTGTTGTGTCCCTTCCACTATGCACCAGTGTCTACTTCAATGGGATAGCGACAAGATAGAGATCGTACCAGCCGATAGGTCAGTAAGCGTCGCCAATGCCGATTTGTCACTCTAGGAAATCGATGGCATTGATTGTTTGTCCGGGAAAATCTGGCAGGCCGATTTTCTAAAAGTGTCCGATTCTACCATACAACCGATTGGAGACGACGAGCCGCAGGCTGCTGCTTTGAGCAAGACGTCGTGGAGGGCTCGAACGTCTACGGCATGGACACCACGGACGAAGATGATGGCAAGCTTGGGAAAGGTTTTACGTCAGCCGACGAATTAGAAGAAATAGACATAGGCTCTGGAGACAAGCCCATGCCGACGTATATCAGCAAAAAGTTGTCCTCTCATTGTAGATCTCAGCTTATTAATTTGTTAAAAGAAGATAAAGATTGTTTTGCTTGGGAGTATTTCGAGATGCCTGGTCTTAGCCAATCTGTCGTCGTTCATCAACTGCCAATCAAGGCAGGCTATTGGCCGTTCAAACAACCTCCCAGGAGGTTCAAAGCCGATATGTATGACGTTATCAAAGCTGAAATAACTCGGCTATACAATGCTTGATTCATTCGGCCTTGCCGATACGCCGAGTGGGTCTCAAACATCATCCCAGTATTGAAAAAGAACGGCAAACTTAGGGTGTGCATCGATTTTAGAGACTTAAATAAGGCTACCCCCAAAGATGAATACTCGATGCCTATAGCCGATTTGCTCGTAGACGCTGCATCAGGCCACAAAATCATCAGTTTTATGGATGGCAATGCAGGCTACAATCAAATCTTCATGGCCGAAGAGGACATTCATAAAACTGCTTTTCGATGTCCTGGGGCAATCGGCTTATATGAATGGGTCGTTATGACGTTTGGGCTGAAAAATGCTGGGGCAACATATCAGCGGGCCATGAATTATATCTTCCACGACATGATCGGCTCCCTGGTAGAGATCTATATTGACAATGTTGTTGTCAAATCCTGGGAGACGGAGAACCACATAGCCGATCTAAAGCAAGTCTTGGAGCATACACGAAAATATGGCCTAAAAATGAATCCGTTGAAGTGTGTGTTCAGCGTGTTAGCCGGGCAATTTTTAGGGTTTCTTGTTCATGAAAGAGGAATTGAGGTTACACCAAGGAGCATCAATGCTATCAAAACGATACAGCCTCCGAAGGACAAGAAGCAACTTCAATCATTGATCGGCAAAATCAACTTCATCAGGCGGTTCATATCCAATCTTTCAGAGAAGATGGAGCTGTTCACACCATTGCTTCGGCTTAAAGCCGATCAAGCATTCACATGGGGGGCAGAGCAATAGAAGGCCTTGCACAATATCAAGAATTATTTAAGTTCGCCTCCAGTTTTATTGTCTCCACGAAAAGGGATACCGTTCAAGCTGTACCTGTCAGCCGACGACAAGTCAATCAACTCAGTCCTAATCCAAGAGAGTGAAGGCAAAGAAAAAGCTATCTTTTATCTCAGCCGACGACTTTTGGACGCAGAAACAAAATATTTACCAGTGGAGAAGCTATGTTTGTGCCTATATTTTTCATTTACGAAGTTAAGGCATTATCTATTACCCAATATCTAAAGCCGATGTCATCAAATACATGCTATCGGCTCCGGTTTTAAAAGGGCGGATTGGAAAGTGGATTTTTGCCTTGACAGAATTTGATCTGAGGTATCAAGCACCCAACGTAGTTAAAGGACAAGCTATAGCCGATTTTATCGTGGAGCACAGAGATGACTCAATCGGCTCAATCGAAATTATGCCTTGGACATTGACATTTGATGGCTCGGTGTGCACCAATGGTTGCGGTATCGGATTGGTCATTATTTTGCCTAGGAAGACAAACTTTGAATTTGCTTTTTCTATCGACCCCCATGCTACAAACAATCAAGCCAAATACGAAGCATTGCTCAAGGGATTACATCTTCACAAAGAAGTCAAGGTCGACGCCATAGAGATAATGGGGATTCACTATTGGTCATCAGCCTGTTGTCAGGGGAGTATGAATGCAGGAATGACGCGCTGATGGTCTACTATCAACAATGTCGAGAATTGATGGATAGCTTTCGGCTAGTCACACTGAAACACATCCCTAGAGAGCAGAATATAGAAGCCAATGATTTAGCTCAAGGGGCATCAGGCTACAGGCCAATGATAAAAGAGGTTGAGATAGAAGTCGTTGCCATGACAGCCGATGATTGGAGTTTTGAGGTGTACAGCTATTTACAGAACCCCTATCAATCGGCTTCAAGGAAATTGCGATACAAGGCTTTAAGATATGTTTTGCTCGACGAAGATCTCTACTATCGGACGATTGATGGTGTGCTGCTCAAGTGTCTTAGTGCCGATCAAGCCAAGGTGGCTATCGGAGAAGTAAATGAAGGGATATGCGGCACGCATCAATCGGCTCACAAGATGAAGTGGTTGCTTCGGAGAGCGGGGTATTTTTGGCCGACGATCTTTGGAGGACTGTTTCAAGTATTATAAAGGCTGCCGAGATTGTCGAAATTCGACGCCGTGCAAAGAGCACCAGCATCGGCTATGAACCCAATCATAAAGCCTTAGCTGTTCAGAGGATGGGGTATCGACATGATCGGCCAGATCAATCCACCTTCAAGCAAAGGGCATAAATTCATTCTGGTAGCAACGGACTATTTTACTAAGTGGGTGGAGGCAATTCCATTGAAGAAAGTCGACTCCCAGGACACGATCGAGTTTGTAAAAGAGCATATCATCTACCGATTTGGCATCCCACAAACAATTACAACAGACAAGGGATCTATCTTCATAGCAGATGAGTTTGTTCGGTTTGCCGACGGCATGGGGATCAAATTACTTAATTCTTCGCCGTACTACGCACAGGCCAACGGGCAAGCAGAGGCTTCAAACAAAAGTCTGATCAAGCTGATTAAAAGGAAGATTTTTGAGTACCCAAAGCAATGGCATAGCCGATTAGCCGAATCACTTTGGGCATATCGGATGGCGTGCCACGGGTCTATCCAGGTCCCTCCATACAAGCTGGTCTATGGACACGAGGCAGTACTGCCATGGGAAAATATCATCAACTCAAGACGGATTCAACTGCAAGATCAACTCACAGCCGATGATTATTATCACTTGATGATAGATGAATCAGAAGACCTAGTTTCGTCAAGAATGAGGGCCTTTGAAAAAGTAACAAGGGATAAGGAACGAGTAGCCCGTCATTATAACAAGAAAGTTGTGCCTAAGTCTTTTGAAGAAGGAGAACTTGTTTGGAAGTTAATACTGCCGATTGGAACAAGAGACAATAAATTCGGCAAGTGGTGACCAAATTGGGAAGGACCTTTCAAGATCCACAAATGCGTCTCTAAAGGAGCTTATATGCTAGAGGGTTTGGATGGAGAAGTGTTTGGAAGGGCTCTGAACAGCAAATATTTAAAGAAATATTACCCAAGTGTATGGATCAACTAATGATTCGGCTCTGTTTGTTCAGCCGATTCGTGTTAGCCGATGCGTTGTGACGCACGCATCGCCTTTAGGATATTTTTACGCCGAGTTTTTCCCCTAATCGTTCTACATTAGCTCAGTTTAGTCGACAGCGACAAGATATGATATTTGATAATTTCGTTAATGCTGGGAACATCATCAACAAAATTAGGGGGCATATACAATACAATATGATATCGAGGAGACAGAGCAAATTTTTCAAAATTTTTGACGTCTTCAAGCAAGTTTAATGTGATCGGCAAGCATGCATTAAGTGGAGATCAAGTAATGCAAGCCGATTACAGAAGATAATTCAAATCAGTTACAAGAGATGATGAAAGCCGATTACAAGCGACAGTTAGATTACAAGATTTACTAGTTTTTCCCCAATTATTACAGCCGACTCAGTGCCTAAGGAAGTCCTTAATAGCCGATATTGTCCTGCGGCGGATCCCATCTATTTCTTCTATGGCCTTTGCATCGGCTGATCCTCGATCAGCCTTGATCTTTGCTCGCTGATCCTCGATCGCCTTCGACAGGCCGGCCACGCATTGTTCCTTGACCACGATGTCGGCGTCGATGTTGGCAAGTTCAATTATCAGCTCTTCCCGACGTTTGCAAAGCCGATCGAGTTCGGCAATCGGCTCGGTCTTCAGAGCGTCGAACTTGGCCTTTTTGGTAGTGATTTCTTGCTGGCTAGCCTTGATGGTGGCTTCCAGTGCCTGGTTTTCATGGCGATCGGCTATCCTCTATTTAGCTCATTCAAACTTGTGCCGGTGCGATGGTGTCAGCCAGCTGGTCCGGCAGCCGATCTTGAATGTCTTCGAACCGACTACGGATGGAACCGCAGTCGGTGACCAAGAAATCTACAGAGCATTCTAGCCGTTTGGCTATATCCGACAAAGTTGCTTGTAGCTCGTCGTCTGATACAACCATGGCCTTATCAACGCCCTCGTCGGGATCAAGGAATTCCGATAAATCAAAATCCAATAGATTGGCTGAGACTACAAGTTGGAAGTTGGTAAGAGAGCGACAAGACTAATAAGCCAATTTGTAAAGCTAAGCGGGACTTACTCGGATAGCCGGGCCCGAGGTAGCCACATCCTCGGCGTCACCATCGCGCGCGGCCATCGGCGTCGGCTCCCTTCATACATGGGGGGCATGTGTTGGAGCACGGGGAGGCTAAAAAATGCAAGTTAGAATTTCGACTGTGCTAGTAAGAAAGGAATGAAGATAGGGTTTACCGAAGGAGGGGGATCCGTTTTCTTCTTGGTGGCTAATTTCTTTGCCTATGGACACAGAAAGCCGATAAGTTGCAGTATAAAAAGGAGAAAGATGGCGGGGTTGAGCAATAAAAAATGCTTACCAGCTGAGAACGAGGAACATGTTTCGGAGGGCTTGTGGTTCGCTCGGTGGTCTGCTCGGCCAATGGAGTTTGAGCATACTTGTCTGAAGAACTTGTTTCGGCTGCGGTGATGTTGACGGCCTCCTCCATTTCCTCATCCCTGACTTCTTCTTCGAGGGCGGCATCTATGTTCGGATCGTTTGGGGCAAATCGTATTGGGTGTCCTCGGCTTCTTTGAAGCACAATTCCTTTTCTCTGCAGCTGGAGTAGTAGCAGCCGATGGTACCGCCCTTTTTAGCCGATGCAGTGGCACACAGGTATGGCCATGGAGCAAAGTGCTCACTTTCGGCGCATGGCAGCCGATGATGGATGGGGCCAATCCACGGCCGCGAGATAGCACTCCGGGGTGTATTGGATGGCCACTCTGTGTTGCTTGTGTCTTGGTGAGAGTCGGTTGTCCGCAAAGAAATGAAGCATGATCAGCCAATAATATATGGAGGGGCTGAAAGAAAAAAAAAGGGTCTAAGACAAGAAAAAGATACTTACCGATGGAGTCATTTCTGGGTCGATGATGGTCAGATACATCGAGGCCGACTGATGGAACAACTGTCGTTTCCATTTGTTCCACCATCGGCTTAAGATTGATATTCTCCTCACTGCTAGATCGATGTTGTCAATACTGCCTAGAGGGGGGCCAGGGATATTAAGTAGTCGATTCATCATGATATCGCCTTCAATCTTGCCTCTGGTTTGGATCTTGTCTGCGTAATAGAGGCTGATCGGCAGCTGACCCATACCAAGTTGCCTTGTGGCTACCATCGGATGATAGAATTCATAAGACTTTTGAATGTTGCGCCCTTGGTGAATGCTGACAGGAAGTATGCAAGGTGTGATAGCCGATGTATAGATTTCCCTCGGCTTGTCATAACTTTCAGAGTTGAGTTCATCCAGCCGAAAATCATCTGGGAGTTCAAATCTTTCAAAATCTGTATAAGCAAACCATATCCTTGAAGTGCTTGGAAAGCCGCTATACAGGTTGCCAAACCAATTTTTGAAATGTTCGCCTGTTAATATGGATCCGGGATAGGTTGCTGCTGCTTCCCCTATGACAAGCATCGATGGTGGTTACTTCTTCATCATCTTCAAATCTCGGCTCGATTAAGGGGAAATTGGCCTCTAACGGGGATGACCTTTCTGCAACCCGGTGGAGGTGAAGGTTTAACCACAGTTGTAGCAACCACCAGGGTCCTCCTGTGTTGATGGCTTGTTGGGAAGCTAGCCGAGCCGATGCACTACTTAGCATTTGGTATAAGTAGCCGAGCAAATATTTCCCCAAAGGAACTTGTTTTTTGCTTACTAAGGCTTCGGCTACATGCTGCCAGTTGCTAGTTGGCCCACAGCTCGACCCGCAAAAGATATATTTCTCTAACCACATTAGCAGGAAAGCAATGTGTTCTCTCTCAGAAATTGGGTTGTCTTTCATATTCATGGGAATGAATCCCCTCCAACCCCCTATGCTTTTGGTCTTGAAGTTGTGAGAACACTTGATGTTGAGGCCGATTGGGTGAACTGTTGATGTTATATCCAACCTTGTGATCATCACTATGTCCATAAGGGTTGGTGTCATTGGCCCTTACCTGAAAAGGAACGCATTTAGCGTGTCCAACCAGAAATATGTGGCAGCCGATAAGAGGGGTTCGTCTTTTGATACTCGGCTATGGTCAGGGCTAGGCATTGACTTATTCCTATCTTAGTCCAGTGGGTTTGTAGCCTAGCTAACATCCGTGAGTACCAAGCTGCCAAGTTTTATCTGTTGAGGGCCAAGATTTGAAAGCACTGGACCATTGGGCTAGGTTGGGAGTGGAAAACCTGAAGAGGACTCGGTTTGTTTCAGTGTTAATGAGCTCGCTGGGGTCTATGTTGCCAATCGGCCCTAATAAGAACTGATTGGGACTAGTGAGGTCTGGAATGGCAATTTGGTGGCCAAGATGCTGTGATTTGAAGGATGAAAAAACAAGATTACAAAACATGAAAGCCAAACTGCGAGAAGTAAAGGGTGATAGCCGATGAGACTTTCCTCTGGGTATTCCGTTTAGGTTGCTTCGGCGTGGGCGCTTGAGGAAGCCAGTGCTGGTGATTGCCGCCTCTTACGGTTCGCAGGGGAAGATGAGGGCTCCGAGGTCGCCGAGGTCGCTGAGGAGGTCGCCGGAGAACTCAAGGGTTGCTGAGGTGTAACACCCTGAAAATCGAAACTTATAAATCAAAACCTAAAATTCTGAATTCGCAAAAATTTTGCATTATTGCTTTCATTTGGATCTTTTGCTTCTTATTTGCGAGTCTGGTTGCGTGTTATAATAGTAGCTATTTGAACATGGACAGCCAATAGTGCCGCCCGCAGCCGCTAGCATCGGCCGCAGTCGACGGCATCGGCCGAAGCCGATGAAGCCGCCCACAGCCGACAGCGTCGCCATAGCCGATAGTGCCGCAGCTGATAGCATCGCCCACAGCCAGAGTCATCGCTGCCCACGCCGCCGTACGCGCGCGCGTACCCGCACGCCCCCAGAGTCAACATTGCTGTCACATCCACACCTGTGCACCACATCAGCCGATCCTATCATGCACGTCGCACGCCCACGCTATCGTCCGCACGCACGTACCGTGTGCACGCCGGCATCAACGCGTCGTACTGCGCCCATGTTGTGCCACACCGAGTCGTCGCGTCGCCGCCACTATAGCCTCACCACCCAGAGATAGCCGATTTCGCATGCCCGCGTCAGCCGATTCGACACGCTGCACTGTGCCGACGTCGGCCACGCCGCGCCGTGCGCCCGCGTCAACGCTCTCCGTTGCATCCGTGCCCTGTGCTCGCCTCAGCCATGCTGCGCAGCGCCGAGCTGTCTCGTCACGTGCGCCGTAGCCACGTCGTTCCATCGTCAGCCGATTCCGCGTGCTGTAGCCGCCCGCACCTATAAAAGAGGCCCCGGCCTCCCTCTCGCCACACCGCACCACCCGAAGCCCCCCTGCCCCATTAAGCCCATAGCCGACGCCACAGCCGACGCCACCCCTCCCCTTGTGTTGCTGCGTCGTTAGTAAGCCAATTCCCCTTTTTCTCTTAGGTGATTCACCTTGAGTCCAGCTTCTAATGCTTTATTCACATTCATGCTTTAGCCACAAGTTATTCTTCACGGTTTTGATTTTCAAAGCTATATTTATGTCAAAAACCTTAGAATAAACTCTTTCAAATTCCATCTAACCCTTGGGTTACAGTTTCAACAAAATTGAATTTATACCTAGAAAAATATGCCTAAGACACAGAAGTATTTTCAACTCGGATATTATCCTCCTATGTCTATATGTACTTTTGACTCGGTGTTATCCCGGATTTCAAAACACTATAACTCTTTCTCACTCCCTTTCATTTCCAAATTCAGATTTATCAAACCTAGCATTATCTAAAACCACCTTAGAACATTAGGAAGTGCTTCATGATTTTTATTTGGCTTTTGTTGGATTTTATTGAATTCTGACCGAATTCAATCTTTTCTCTCACACGTACGATTAGCATCCGAGGAAGGCGTTGAGTACGCAGAAGACCCCGTCCAACAAGCGTGCGAGCAAGGCAAGTCATCACACCCCTTTGAACATATTGATCCTATTTTGCGAAATGATCTTGATTTAAACTTCAAACATGCATGCTATACACAAAATACCTATGCTTGATATACCATGCCTTGATATTGCTTACTTTAGATATAATCTTGTAACCCTCGATGTGATATAACCGGAGGATAGCTTCGGTGAAATGCTTAGCCATGCTTATACTAGAATCTTGCATACTCATATTTTTACAAAAGCTATATGCTTGGGCAACTACCTTAGGGAAGGTAGTTGAGATACAGCATGTGGAGACATGAGCGCCACATTGCCTTGAACATGATGAAAATAGTTTTGATGGAAAAATGAAAGTACAAAACCAATGTTTTTAGACTAGGGCGGATGGATGGATTTGGGTGGATTCCGACAAAGGCAAGTGTCGTCCCTGGTCGATTAAGGATCGAGCCATGAGACTTATAACTTGGAACGAGCCAGTACAACTATACTTCCCGAATGGGTATAGACCTAGCGGAGTAGATAGCCGAACGGAGGCAGTATCCCTGCATAGTGGTTCTTATGTGTGTGAGATGTGGCTAAGGGCCTACCGGCGGGGGCTTACCGCTGATGGGTGCCTGGACTGTGTTAAGGCTGAAGGCCTTTGTGTGGAATTGATGATGGATGATAAATCAAAATTAACTATAACTTAAAGAATGAGTTTTCCCTTACCCTGGGAGCACCAGAACTCCTCACACTGCTAGGAAAGGACGACTAGAGTGCAAGAGGGCTAAAGTTCATGGAGCGGGTACTACCAAAGTGAGGTTATCGAAAAGATTAGCCGTGACCGTCTCATGTGTTGGGACGTAGGCTCATTTGTTGGGTAGTTGCGGAGTACGGCTAAAGTGTACATCCACTGCAGTGTGAGTGAATCAATCTATTCGAATAGCCCTGCTCGCGGATAATGAGCGGCGTGACAAGTTTCTCTTGTGGCTAGACTCATAAGTTTTAAAATGATGGGTTGGTGTGCATAATGATTTTGTGTGCCGGTGGACTCAACTTCTCGACCTGCGAGAAGGGGTAGACTCCCCAGAAAAACCATGACGATTCGGAGACGGGAAACCATCCTTGGTATCACGATGGATGGCAGACAGAACCGTCACCGACTTAATATACTATGGAACTAAAACTTGACTTGGCTAGATGTTAGGCTTGTGAAATGATTTATGAAAATTGGCTTTGCGTAAATAAACCTTAGCCATCCTTTGAATGACCCTATCATGTGCATCACTTCCGTGTTGGCTTGCTGAGTACGTTGGGTACTCACCCTTGCTATACGCACAAACCTTCAGATGGTGGAAACGAAGGTCTGGAGGACCCCTATGCTTAGTGCCAGGAAGGCGAAGAGGAAGAAGGCACCTACTAGGTCTTACTCCCCAGTCGTTGCCTGTAGGCGATCGACATGCCGCTGCCTTTCGTCTGCTATCTTATCTAATATCTGATTTTGGTTGTATCTGGACCAGTAGGTCCTGCTTGTATTGGATATTGCCTTCAGGCCTATTATTGTAATACACCTTTTGGTGTAAGACTATTCGTGCACTTTGCACCTAATAATTCAGTACTGTATTCGTGGGTACAAAACTACTTGATCCAGGGAAATAGTACTATGAACACGAATGATTCCCGTTCCAAAAACGGAGGTCGACATGAGGTGGCTGTTTATTTGTGGCAATGTGACACGTGCGGTGGCCACGGGGGCGGTATTTAAAGAATATTTTTTGGCAACCGAAACGATTTAGGTCGAAAAGAGCGGGAATTTGGAAAAGCGGCAAATCTGCGATATTATCTTATCACGGACTTTGAGGGCATATGTTAATGGCTAAATTTGGTAACCAAATCCCTAAGTCTCTGCTGAGATAGAAACGGAATCGGATCGGAAGAACAGAGGTCAAGTCGGCTGTGATACAATTGGCTATGAGGCTAATCGGCTGAGGTTGAGTCGGACGAGGATAGCCGATAGCCAATGCTGAGTCAGAGAAGAAGATAAGACCGTTTCTAATGAAAGTGCTTACAGATAAATAGAGGATTCGGTTCTCAAATTGCACGTTAAAAGGTATTACCATCCATGGATAGGGTCCTGTAACGACAATTGTATCTGTAAATTAGGAATTTGTTTAGATTTTCTATTGTAATGCGGCATGGGACCATATCCTGTGATATTGTCGTATTTTAAATAGTAGATTAGATAGAGACCGTGGTTCGCACGGGTAATGTTATTCTTCGGTATAAATAGGACCCGAGATCCCTGTAAATAAAAACACACACATTCAATACAACTTTCGGCGCATCGCCTCCTATTTTCTTCAGATGAACACTCGATCTGGCTTCGGGCTGCATCATTTCGATCCCCGATTAAGGTAAATGTTTGTCATTAGTGGTGTATCTCGTCAAATTTAGTGCTTCCATTGCTATGATACTCTAAATTCAATGATTTACGATGCGCTAGTTATCATATATCACATATAATCTAGAATAATGTTTAGATCTGTCTTGACATCGGCCTGTTTCTATGAGGAATCACTAGCCGATAGAGCTAGATCTAAGGGTTGACCTAGATTATATGCGATTTCCACCGTCTCGAGGGGTTTTACATCAGCTATAGTAGATCTGATTGTTCTTTTTATACTTAATGCTGCATCAATCTGACCTATTAAGTCATTTTTAGAGCTTTTATGATCTATTCGGCTAGATGTATATGTTCCGCCTTATCTGTTTTAATATTCTTTTGGTATATTTACTATCAGGTTTATTAAAGCCGCCTCTTATATTAAGATCTTGCCCTAGTTAAATGCCCTAAGCCGAATCGATCACTTAGCCACATGACCCGAGCGATCTAGGTTTAGCGCATTTAGCTTAGATCAATATATTTTCATAAGATGAGTCGGAGTACTAGCCGATTCACGCTTAGACTTACGGTATCGGTTAGGGTTAAGGCATATATTTATTATCCCATTGTATATTTGGATTAAGTGGTTAATCTTGTCTCGCGCAAGCGTCTATTCTAGTCACTTAGTTTAAATGCACTTCAGGATAACATATATATGTAAATTGACTCTCACAGTCGATCCAGTAGGATCTAACTTAACCCTTAACTCATATGTCTTTATTTTTCTTGTTGGTTAACAGATCAAACCAACTGGCATGCGCTGTATTGCACAGGCAGCCGAGCAGATCTCCCAGGCCAGCGCGTGAGAGAAATTTCTCATCAACAGGGCTACACCTGGCAGGTGCACCTGGATGGTGTACCTGCTGAAGCTCGAGCTGCAAGATTCTGGGAAGCTGCTGCAGCCCTGCTGCAACGCCTTTGGGAACCCACTAAAGATTATGGAGAGGACCTTAGATCCCAATGATCGATGTCTCATTCCTCCATAGGCTCGGGGGCTGCTATGGGTGGTGTCACCCCGGGGTAGCACTCGGGCCAGAGTTGAAGTCAAGCTGGAGCCGGACTGTGAAGTCTTTTGGATAGGGTCGGGAGCCCGACCTCCCCTCGGGGTCGGTCGCCCTGACCTCCCCCAGTGCAACCTCAACACTCCTTTCTCGACCTCGACTCCTCGATCCGACTTTTGGCCTCCTCGGGACAAGACTTGGGTTGCAAGGAGACGAGGAGAGGACAACCTGGAGAGGAATGACGTCACTCAATAGCACAATACAGGTGCTATCTACACAGGAGGGATCCCAAGGCAGGATAAGGCACAAGACACCCACGGCGTGCAGTGCCTAGAGAGGATTTCCATGTACTTTTTTCAGATGTTGTTTGTACTCACCTTTTTAGATCTTTAGTCTTAGCTTTTTTGGCTCCCAAGTCCCTTGTAACTGCCCCCTTGAGCTATAAAAGGGGGGGGCAAGGTGGACTGGATGGGGAGAGAGACGATCCAAATTCAGTTCATTCTCAGCTTTTTACTTGTTCTTGGCCTGCTTGCTCTAAGCCCCAAGAACTCACACTTGTAAACCTTGTTCATCATCCACCCCAACAAAGAACATTGGAAATAGGCCTATTATCCTTCGGGAGGGCTGAACCAGTATAAATCTCGTGTCTCTTGATCTTTGGCTTGTCTTAGTGACCCGAGTCGACCACCAGGTCCTGAGAGGAGGCACATTCCCAACCACTCACTCACCTGCTTGGGCACCCCCTCGGAGGACTGCCGACCTACCCGTCGATAGCGAGAAAGATACCACGCGGGTGTGCTGTCAAGTTTACAGCATCCACTAGGTGAGTCCTGACGTCTTACTGTGTGCTTCCCTTTTATTAATGTTAAATGGGCTGACTAGCTGCTTTGAACAGGGTGACATCGGGCATCTATCCCCGCTCAGGGAAGTTGTCCTCCCGTGCTGGTGGCAAGGAGCTCGCGGCTCAGCAATAGCATGCCGAGGGCCTGCTCCAAGACTTGGCCGCCACGCTTGATGATGTCGAGGCAAGATTGGCAGCATCGAAGGCGGGGAGAGCCGAGGTGGAGCAGAAGTTGGCGACCGTTGAAGGGGCAAGGGCCGAGGTCGCGACCAAGGCGAAAGCAGCACAGGAGGAGGCTGTCCGTAAGTATCAACATGCTTTCATCATTTTTATTTCGGGGCATGTTTTGGCCGGCCCCTTTTTGAACAAGCCAACTTGCGGTCCTCCATCGATAGGTCGGCGGTCTAAGGACTTGCGTCAAGATGCTCGAGGCACCCTGGACGCACTGTGCGGACGAAGTTCGGGAGCTCCGCACCAAGATCGATCCCAAACTGTCGTCGACTGGGTTGACCGAGGACGCGCTCATGGCACGTCTCTGGAACAACCGAGAGCTTCTTCAGTCCTACGTCCGTGGCGTGGCAAAGACTGCCGCAGTGCACGTCCTCGGGGTGGTACACAAATTGTACACCCTCGAAGGGTGGCCGGTCGGTGTTGCTGAGGCCGACGTGGACGGCATTTTATGCCGTGATGGATCTGTAGTTTTGGGGACCTCGAACCCTACGCATGACCTTCAACCCCGTCTGTGGTAAAGACTTTATTGTCCTTTTGAACGTAGTCTTTGATTCATGAAATGTCCGATACGTACCATATATATTTTTTCTTTTCTCAGACAATCGACCTTTTGCTATGTGGCGGACTGCGCTAAGCGACCTTGGCCTTCAATGAAACGAGTCCGAAGGGCTCCTGGTCAAACTCGAACAAGTCTATCCTTTTGGATAGATCGTGCCAAGCAACCTCGGCCTTCAACGGATCGGATCCAGAGGGCTCCTGGTCGAGCTTGAGCAAGGCGACCTCTTTCATAGCGGGTCGGTGTGTGAAGATACTGCCTTCCATTCACCCTCGAAGCCGAGTGACTTAGGGACTCAACAGACAGATTCGGAGAACTACCCAATCAAGCTCGAAAGACTTAGCCGAACACACTAGGCGAACGGGTTGATGGGGCAGATCGACGATCACTCGCCGCGCATATGACCACCGTGGCTAAGCGGCTGGAGCCAGTGGACAGATTCTAGGGGATCTCTAGTCAAGCTACGGCCAGTTAATCATTGTGTGTCTGACCCTAGAAGTAGAGCGGCTCGGACCATCAACAGACTTCAGTCCGAGTGGTCTCCGAGTCAATCCCTAGGCGTCTTAGTCATTACACAGGATATAGTTGTTGAGAGCCTCGAGCTCATTCGCCTGGCACTTGTCCAAAACACGATCGGCCTTGACCCTGGCTAGCCTCGGGGAGAGGACCGGCCCCTGGCTCGAGGGACGTCAGGCCGAGCCATCACGTTCAGTCAAAGTGGGCAAAGAATAAGCCCCTGAGCAGCTCATGCGCACCTGGCAAGCTCCTCTTCCAAAGAACCCTTGGCTAACATGAGGGGCCACACTGCTCAGGGTTTAGCCGTGAACATTTCGCGAGGAAGCAGTCGGCCTGGCTGCTGATATTGCTTGGGAGGGCTACCCAGCCCTAAGCCGTTTGGGGGTCGGGAAGAATTGATCTGTAGAAAGGTTAATAGAGGATCGATATTGCTTTATTGAAGGGAATGAGGGCCGAGTACATAGCTTCTCAGGCGTAGAATCGACACAGGTGCTCAATGTTCAATGAGTTTGGCACCTCTTGACCATCCTCATGAACTAGCCTGTAGGAGCCCGGGCGTGTGACAGCGGAGACGATGAAGGGGCCTTCCGAAGGGGCCGACAACTTGCGCATGCCGGTGTTGGACTACACTCAGCGGAGTAGGAGGTCGCCGACCTTAAAGGACCTCCCTTGGACGTTCCTGTCATGGTAACGGCGAAGGGCTTGCTGGTAGCGGTCCGCCTAAATCACCGCTTGTAACACCCTAAAAATTGAAGAATTTAAAACGAGAATTAAAAATCGAACTTACAAAAACTTTCGTTTATTGCTTCTCGTTGTATTTATTGCTTCTTATTTTGCCGCCTTTATTGCGTAAAATTATATCTCGGAGTGATTCTTTTGATGTTTAATAAAAAAAATGATTTGAAATCCTATTTTGTGGATTTTAATATAAAATAGAAAAGGGTTGTCGATTTATAAAAATATACTTTGGTTCAAAACCCTATTTTGTGGTGGAGTAATAATATTCAAGTGAGCAAAATGAGTGATAAAATATTTTTTTGAAAGATATATATGAAGTCTAGAAAATTATTTTGAATCAAAGTCACATTTTCTTGAATTTAGAAAAAGAATTAAATTAAATATGTAAAATATATTTTTAAAATAATAAAAAGTGAGTGAAAAGGTTGAAAACATATTTTAAAACTTAATTTCAGGTGTGCTAGATTTTATTTTAACTTTTAGAGGTGAAAGGAAAAAGAAATGGGAAAATAGGAAATTAATTCGGGAAATTGTGAAAATGCAGTATTCATCCATCGCCACGTGTTAGACCGCATCCGGCCCCTCCCGGCCACACGCGCCACGCCGCGCACGCGCTCGCTCCGCTCGCCGCGCCCGGACCCCGCCACCTCGCTCCCACGCACCGCCGCGCGCCGCGCCCCCGTGCGCCCACTCCACGCGTCGCCGCCCGCCCGGCCCCGTCCCTCGCGCCTCGCGCCGCATGTCGCCGCGCCGCCGCACGCGTGCCCCTCGCCTGGCCCCGTCTCAACTCGCCGCCGCGTGTCACCGCCGCACCACCCCGCCGCGCCAGCCCTCCCTTTCTTTGTCTCCCTCTCCACGCCGCTATAAAAAGGGACCAAGCCCCTCTCCTTTTCTCTCCACCCCGCCGCTCTTCTCCTCTCTCTCGCCGTTCTTCTCACGCTGCCGCCGTCGCGAGCCGTCGTCGCCGCAAGCCTCTGCCGTGCCGGGAGCCGCATCGCCGCCGCCGCCGTGCCGTTTGCCTGCGCCGGTGAGCCGCCGCCCCTCCTCATTTTCTCCCCTTTTCCGTAGTGCCGATATCGCGTTGTCCGCCGCCGCCTTGCAGCGCCGCCGCCGCTCGGCTCGGCCGAGGAGGGTAGGCCGGGGTAGAGGAGAGAGAAGGGGGAATAGCGCAGGAGAAGGAAAGGAAGGAAAAAAAGAGAGAGAAAAAGAAAAGAGAAGAAAAAGGAAGAAAAGAAAAAAAAAGGAAAAAATTAAAGAAAAATTTGGGAAGTTTAGGAAAAAGTTTTTGGAAATTATTTGGGGAAAATCTCTAGGCAAAATATATATTTTCTCTTGGAAATGAATTAGGATTTTAATAATAATTAGTGGACCAATTATTAAACAGGGTTTTGTTTTAAAAATATTTAGCCATCGCATAAATTATTTATTTATCTAGGAATTCATTTATCTTAGCTTGTCGCCAAAACACTATTTTTGGCACATAGATTTTCTAAACTTAAAATCTAGATTATTTAGTACAATAGTTAGCTTCGAGATTATTTTTGGAATTGATTATTACTAACCTTAGGGTTTAGCTATTCGAAAATAATTAACCGTCACGTAGATTATTGATTGAAGATTTTATTTACGACTTAGTTAGTCATCACATAATGTTTATCATATAGATTTTCTAAAACACTAAAAATCCAACTTATTTAATATACGAGTCTAGCCTCACGGAATCAATTAATTTTGATTTAAATTGACCCTAAGGTTGTCGGCCCAGTAAAATTGGATAAAATTTAAAATTAACCATTTCTTTTTATTATGATACTTTGAGTCATCAACCATAATATTTATCAAAATCAAAATATATTAACTGGAAATAATAGCACGTCACGAATTAATTGAATCGGTTCAATGTGGAATTTCAAATCTTTGCAACTCGTTCATTCTAACCGGGATTTTATCGAAACTCAAACCTAAGCTTACATAAAATCATAACCTAGTATTAGGAGCCGCTTTTGCGATTCATTTTGCTTTTATTGGATCTTATTGGATCTTATTTGAATTCTAATCGAATTCAAATTGAATTTCACGCACGTATGGTAGAGTCCGAGGGAACCGTTGAGAACGTCGAAGACTCAAGCGAACAGGATTGCGAGCAAGGCAAGTCAACACTCCCCTTTGAACATGTTGATCCTATTTTGCGAAATAATGTTGATTTAAACTTCAAATATGCATGCTATACACGAAATACCTATGCTTTATATACCATGCCTTGATATTGATTACCCTTAGAAATATTCTTTGTAACCCTCGATGTGATACAACCGGAGGATATCTTCGGTAAAATGCTTAGCCATGCTTATACTAGAACCTTGCATACCCATATTTTTACAAAAGCTATATGCTTGGGCAACCACGTTAGGGGAGGTAGTTGAGATACGGCGTGTGGAGACATGAGCGCCACATTGCCTTGAACATGATGAAAATAGTTTTGATGGAAAAATGAAAATACAAAACAAATGAGACTTATTGCTTCTTATTGCTTCAACGCGGAATTTCAAATCTTTGCAACTCGTTCATTCTAACCCTGATTTTATCGAAACTCAAACCTAAGCTTACATAAAATCATAACCTAGTATTAGGAGCCACTTTCATGATTCATTTGGCTTTTATTGGATCCTATTGGATTTTATTTTAATTCTAGTCGAATTCAAATTGGAGAGCCTGAGCCAGAAGATGATGTGCTTGGTAAAGAATTGGCATCCAGCGCAACGCCCCACCAATTCCTTGGCATCTTCGTTGGCGGTCGTCCAATAAAAACCTGAGCCGAAAGCTTTGCCGACCAACGTCTGAGAGCCCACGTGGTTGCCACAAATGCCATGGTCCTAGAGGACACATAGCAGGAGTACTTGGGTGGAGACCACGCGCTTGTATAGCTTAGAGCCGACCACAACGTTATGCTTGCTGAGTTGAACAATATGCTCGGCCATGACCTTGTCGGGCGGTAGTGTCTTGGAGGTGATATAATCGATGAGCTCCATGCGCCAGTCATCCGTGGAGCTTGTGTTGGCAAGCACCGAGCTACCTGGCAGCGGATGGGTCAGCTCAGGCTGCTCTGGTTCTTTGATCGATGGTTTGCATAGTTCTTGAACGAAAACCCCCGGAACGGCTGCCCGTGATGACCCAAGCTTGGCCAGCTGGTTGGCCGCCGCATTTGCATCATAGAGGACATGTTGGAACTTGAGGCCACTGAACTGACACTCGAGTTTCCTAACCTCGGTGCAGTAGGCGTCCATCTTCTCCCTCGAACAGGTCCGGTCCTTGTTGACCTCGCCGATTTCCGCCGTACACCATGGGGCCTTCGACGCCAACAGGTTTGCTGATACGAAGACCACGGTGCAGGGCCTCATGTTCGGATACATTGTTTGACGCTTTGAAAAGCAACTGGAGGGCGTATTTAAGATGTTCTCCCTTTGGAGAGATCAAAAGCACGGCGGCCCCAGCGTTGTCGATAGTGAGTGAGCCGTCAAAATACGTGGTCTAGGTCGGCCAAGTTTCGGAAGTCAGCGGGAGTTGGATCTCTGTCCATTCGGCCACAGAGTCGGGTAGAGCTTGGGACTTGATGGCATTGTGTGGCTTGTAGTCGATGGAAAATTCGCCCATTTCCAAGGCCCATTTGACTATACGGCCGGTAGCCTCACGGTTTCGGATGATGTCCCCGAGGGGATACCCGGTCACCACCACCACCTTGTGGGCTTGGAAGTAATGTCTTAACCTTCGGGAGGCAATGAGGACGACGTATAATAGCTTCTGCACCTAAGGATACCATGCCTTGGACGGTCCGAGGACCTCAGAAACATAATAGACTGGCCTTTGTACCGGGTAGGCGCGTCCTTCTTCCGGGCACTCGACAACTAGCACCGCGCTTACAACTGATGAGGTTGCAGCGACGTATAGAAGCAGTTCAACATCGGGGTTTGGCTCGGCGAGTACTGCCGACATAGCCAAGAGGTGCTTGAGGTCGGCGAAGGCCTCGCTGGCCTCGCATGACCATTGGAACTCCTTGTCCTTCCCGACCAGCTTGAAGAAATGTGCTCCATGCTCGCCAAGTCCAGAGATAAACCTCTCGAGAGATGTCATACATCCTGTGAGGTTCTGGACATCTTTGACACAAGACGGCTTACCCATGTTCAGGATCGCCGGGACCTTCTCGCGGTTTGCCTCAATCCCTCGACTAGAGACGACGAAGCCGAGGAGCTTCCCGGATGATACACCAAAGACACATTTCTCGGGATTAAGCTTCCATAGGAACATGCGAAGGTTTGTGAAGGTTTCAGCTATGTCAAACAAGAGGTTGTCAGGGTTCCGCGTCTTAATTACCACGTCGTCTATGTAGGCATCCATGTTGCGGCCGATATGGGTTGCTAAACAATGCTGAACAACTCGCTGGTAAGTCGACCCGACGTTCTTAAGGCCAAAGGCCATCGTGGTGTAACAGAAGGCCGCGAACGACATGATAAAAGACGTCTTCTCCTGGTCGAATGCTTTGAGGCCAATCTGATGATTGCCCGATTAGCAATCCAGAAAACATAGGAGAGAACAACCCGCAGTGGAGTCGACGACTTGGTCGATGTGGGGGAGAGTGAATGGGTCCTTAGTGAAGGAAAACGCTAAGATAGCATAAATCAAAAAATTTTCAATCTAGGAATACTTGCAAGTAAGGGTCCATAGATCGTTACCTATTGATGTGCAGTGCAGCGAAATAGTCAATACGATGCTAGCCGACCTCGGAGAAGTCTTGCCGACCTCGCAAATGTTCCAGCCGACTCCGGGAAAACCTTGCCAACCTTAGGAACACTTCAGACGACCCAAGGATCAAGTCCGACCAACCGACCCCGGTGCGTCTCGTCTGACCCCCGCGACGATTCTGCTTCGTCTCGTTTCACCCAACCCTGCAAATCTCCATGCACGCAGCCTGGTTGCTTGATGGTGTTGAGATCCGCTGATGCCGATGACGTCGTGTCGGTTCCTCGATGCTGATGGCACTGAGCCGCTTCGCCCGGCCCTCCGACTTGCCGACCCCGACCCAAATCGCCGAATTGAATTCAGCTAATTGGATCTTGACGAGATTCAATGCCATTGAAGAACTCTGCAATGTAGCGATGTCTCTACCAGTATCCACACATCTAGGGAGAGAACTTTGAACACACGTGTGCTAGCACACGATGCACGGCCAGGGTTTTTGCTTGGACGTGGGAGGGTTTCTGTGGAGAAGCTAGTCCGGCTATCTATTGTGCACTTTGATCTCTCCACCCCTCGCCTACTTATATAGGGTTGCCGACTGGGCCTAAATGCCCATCGGGACTCCTTGTCCAATTGGATCTCTATCCAATTGAGTCATATCCGAGTCAAACTTGAATGCATGTTCTTTCCTGTTAAGTGTGCAACCCTGTAGGCTCAGGTATACTTGGTTCCGACCCGAGTCCAACTCGACTGATCCGTCAACAGCGGCCCCTAGCAGAACGTATTGACACCAAATTACACATGAGGATCATATCGGCTGAACCTGTAATGTGTGCACAAATCCCTTTGCCTCACAATATCAATTAAGCTATAGGCAAGACTCGTGCCATCCTATCAATAGCTTAATCATTCACTCGATCTCGTATTGGATTATCTATCTGTTGATTGACTCCTCAATCAACTCGGCATGGCCATGCACTTCCATAATCCATTACTTCGAGGGGCCCAGAAATATCTCTCCCAAAGGAGGGACAAATTTCATCTTGATCATTCACATCCCACTGCATGTTTCATGGCAAACTCGAAAACTACTTTTATAACTATCTAGTTATGAAATAGCGTTTGGTAGTCCCTAAGTGAGCCATTACACATGTTGGAATCCATGATTATCTCAGATCAAAGGACTTTGAACCAACACTACTTGAGACCAACTAATGACACATTAGTTCCCTGTAGTGTCTCATAGTGGGTCTATCCAACAATGTGTTCTCTAACACATGTTCACGTTTAATGATTTGGTATCTCCATACAATGATTTATGAGACATGATCATCAATCAATAACATGCTGATATTAGAATCATGTTTGTTCCATTAATATGATAAATGATCAGGGATCATTTAGAAATAGATTCATACATAAAGAGTCTCATAAATAAGTGACATACTTATTGATCAATATGAGTTGTTTATTTCATGGAACCAAATAACACTTTACTCATTGATACATAAACATTTACCATGATATCCAACATCTCCATGTTACCTCTGGGGCATATCACTAACAGTCTCCCACTTGCACTAGATCAATCATGTAAGTATCTAATACCCATTGCTCTGGTGTGCGCCTCATGTTTCGGCTGAGGGAGAGGTTTTGTCAATGGATCAAAAATATTTAGATCTGTGTGCACTTTGCATATCTTTACGTCACCTCTATCCACTATCTCGCAGATGAGATGGTACCGCCGAAGTATGTGTTTGGATTTCTGATGCGACCTAGACTCCTTAGCCTGCGCAATGGCGCCACTATTATCACAATAGAGGGACATTGGACCAGTCAGACTGGTCATCACACCCAGCTCAGAAACAAATTTCTTGATCCAAACAGCCTCCTTTGTAGCTTCAGAAGCAACGATGTACTTGGCCTCCGTTGTAGAATGAGCAACAGTGTCCTGCTTGGAACTCTTCCAGCTGACTACGCCTCCATTCAGACATAATACGAACCCCAGATTGCGATCTATAATCATCTTTGTCTGTTTGGAAGCTAGCATCGGTGTAACCACTTACAACGAGCTCTTGTTCAACTCCATAGACCAGGAACATATCTTTAGTTCTTCTCAAGTACTTAAGGATATTCTTTAATGCTATCCACTGACCTTCACCTGGATCTAACTGGTACCTGCTCGTAGCGCTCAAAGCATACGAGACATCTGAACGTGTACATAGCATAGCATACATGATGGATTCAATTGCCAAAGCATGAATATGGAACCATACTCATCTTACTCCGCTCATCAGGTGCCCTATGACACTGATTCTTGCTAAGATTAACGTCATGCGATATTGGCAACAAACCTTTCTTGGAATCATGCATGTTGAACCTCTTCAATACTTTGTCAATGTATGTACTTTGGCTTAATCCAATTAGCCTCTTAGATCTATCTCTATAGATCCTTATGCGCAGTATATATTTTGCCTCCCTAAGTCTTTCATAGAGAAACTATTTTTCAATGAAGACTCGACGGATTCTAGCATAGGGATATCATTTCCAATCAACAATATGTCATCCACATATAAGATTAGAAACACAATTGTGCCCCCACTGACCTTCTTGTAAACAAAGGCCTCCTCTTCATTTTTGATGAAACCAAACCCTTTGATTACCTCATCAAAACAAATATTCGAACACCGAGATGCTTGCTTCAATCCATAAATGGATTTTTGTGGCTTGCATATCTTTCCAGGCGATTGTGGATCGACAAAACCCTCAGGCTATATCATATACAAATCCTCGCTAAGGTTTCCGTTTAGGAAAGCCGTTTTGACCTCCATCTGCCATATCTCATAATCGAAATATGCGGAAATCGCTAGGACAATCCGAATAGACCTTAGCATTGCGATGGGCGAGAAGGTTTCATCATAATCAACTATTTGAATCTATTTAAAACCTTTTGTCACAAATCGCGCCTCATAGATGTGAGCATTTCCATCCATATCTGCCTTTTTCTTAAAAACCCATTTGCACTCAATGGTTTTGACACCATCGGGTGGATCAACCAATTTCCAAACTTGGCTGTCATGTATGGATTCTATTTCGGATTCATGGCTCCAAGCCATTTGTTGGAATCTGGTCCCACCATCGCTGTCTAACAATAGGTCTTAGGTTCATCATTGTCTAACAATAGTATATCACGTTGTTCCGCACCTGTGTACCTTTTAGGCGCACGACGTGATCTTTCGGACCTCCGTGGAGCTGGTGCATCTACAACAGGTGGCACAACACCTTGTTCCTTCTGTTGTGGTTCTGTGGTAGCTAAAATGCTTTTTGGTGTTTCTTGAACTTCTTCAAGATGCACCCTGTTCCCACTAACCTTTCTTGAAAGAAACTCTTTCTCAAAGAAAACACCATGTCGGGTGACAAACACTTTGCCTTGTTCCCGATTATAAAAATAATATCCTATTGTTTCCTTAGGATACCCCATAAAGAAGCACTTGTCAGATTTGGGTATAAGCTTGTTGGATTGCAAACGCTTTACATAAGCTTCACATCCCAAAATTTTGAGAAAGACAATTTAGGGAGCTGCCCTGTCCATATCTCATATGACATCCTTTCCACTGACTTAGATGGAACTCTATTGAGTGTGAACGCAGCTGTTTCAAGAGCATATCCCCAGAAGGATAGTGGAAGATCACATTGGCTCATCATGGACAACACCATGTCCAACAAGGTGCGATTACTTCGTTCGGACACCCCATTCCATTGAGGAGTTTCTGACGGAGTCAACTGTGGAACAATTCCACAATCCTTTAGATGATTACCAAATTCCTGGCTTAAGTACTCGCCTCCACAATCTGATCATAGAAACTTAATTGTTTTTCCTAAATGATTATATACTTCATTATGGAATTCTTTGAACTTTTCAAAAGATTTGGACTTATGCCTCATTAAGTAGATATAACCATATCTACTAAAGTCATCGGTAAAGGTAATGATGTACTGAAAACCACTTCTGGCCGTTGAGCTCATTGGTCTACATACATCAGTATGTACGAGTGCCAACAAGTCACTTGTTCTCTCACTTTGACCCGTGAAAGGTGCCTTTGTCATCTTTCCAAGTAAACAAGACTCACATGTGTCAAATGATTCAAAATCAAGAGAGTGAAGCAAACCATCTCTATGGAGCTTCTCCATGCGTTTCTCATTTATATGGCCTAGGCGACAATGCCAAATAAATGTGGGGTTTATATCATTTTGGAGTTGCCTCTCTGTATTGATGTTATAGATGGGAGACGCTTCATGTTGACGGGTGGGTCGGCAGTCCTCAAAGGGGGTCCCCAAAGAGGAGAAAGAGAGTGTGGTAGAGATGCTGTCCTCCAATGGATCGGATGGTCGACTCGGGTCCTTGGATGAGCCAAAGAGAAAAAGACACAGCGAGTTATACTGGTTCAGCCCTCCCAAAGGTTAATAGGCCTACGTCTAGTGTGTGATGTTCTTTGATGGGGTGGAACATGAAATGGGATTACAATGGAGTTGGATCAAGAGTCCTTTGAGGGTCTCTCTTCCTTCGAATGTTGCTCTCCTCCATTGGCCTCGTTGCCCTGCCCTCCATTTTATAGATCAAGGGGCAGGAACAGACGAGCTTGAGGGCCAAGAAAGCTATATCTAGTGATCTAATAGGAGTGTACAAAAGATATCTGAAAAGGTATGCGAGGGTCTGCTACGTCCTACGCACTGTAGGCATCTAGTGCTCTCTCTAGCCTTGGGATCCTCCTTCTACGATGTCAGGTGGTGTCAGACTCTGCTGGGTTGTCTCCTCCTTCTTCCTCCTTGCGTGCCAAGCCTGGTCAGGAACCTCGAGGTCGGGCGATGAGTCGGGGTCGAGAGAACAGCCGAGGTCAGACTCGTGGGAAGGTCGGAACGGCCGAATCCGCTGAGGGGGCCTGTGGGGTCTCCTGAGAGAGGTCAGCTCCCACAATATCACATAACTTCCTAGAAGTCTAGTTATACATGAAATAGTATAGATACAAAAACGTCATATATTAATACAAGCTTTTAAAGTTCAAATACAACTCATACAATACAAGAAAAACCGCGACACTTTCACAGGGATAGCCCGAATGTATGGTCGACCTAGAATTAGTACTCGTCTTCCCAATCCTCTAGGGTACTTGGGAGTTAGTCTTTTGCTTCGGGGTTACCTGGGTATAGTTATGCAAGCGTGAGCATCGAAGGTACTCAGCAAGCCAAACTGGATACAGTTTTATCTAATTAATTATGCATGCTATATCAACAAGAGAAGTAAATTATCAAGATATCTTTAACATGTCATTGTATCCTATTCCATTTGTAAAATAACTTATATCAATATCTATGAGTATAAAACTTGTATTTAGATTCATATTTTATCCCATCCTAAAAGTACTTAAGTATGCATATTTTAAATTTGATGATGTTTAGGAAAAGAACTGATGCCATTATGCTGGAGTCACCCATAGACACAACTCCATTTACCGGGAATACCGTATTCAAATACAATCAATCCTGCAGTGTTTGCCCAGCTTTACCCGAGGATTAGCCTTAGGTTGCAAGGTAAGGATAACATAGCATTTATATATTTCTAACCTTTTCTGATGTATGAACGAGAATGACATACTATCTTAATAGGGGTACCAAACCTAACTAGAGAATGATACATCAGTTCCCTATTTAATAGTTGTTCGTCATACACTTACCCTGGCTTGGAGAGACCTATGGACTATCTTAATAGACAGTACCGATCTGGTTAGTTGTCACACCCTGAGTTTTGCCCTAAATTGTTTAAGTAATTTACCCTGAAATAATCGGAATTTCTGAAATTAATCTGGAGCCAACCGGTAATTTTAAAATGCAACCAATAAATGGAAACGACATGGTAGGATTTTTCTTGAATTCTGCATGTCAAAATGCACTAACAGGATTTTTACTGGAATTTTTAGAGCACTTTAAGTATTTTTAACCAATTAAATAAGAAATAAGGAATTTAATTAAGCCCCAAAATCCTTTTTCTCCTTTTTCCTTTTTTTCTTTTTCTTTTCCGTACCACCGTACGGCTTCCCGCTCCCCCCTTCCGGCTTGGGCCGTCGGCCCGGCTCTTCCCGGCCCGAGCCGCTCCGCGCGCGCGCCCTCCTTCGGTCGTGGGCCGAAGCCCACGATGCCAGCCGCGCCGCGCAAGTCCGCAACCCGTCCTTCGCCGTGCGGGCCACCGGCAGTGGGCCCCGCCGTCAGTCTCCGTCCCGAGCCCGGCCGGCCCGCCCGCCTCCCCACCATGCGCGCCGCCGCTCGCTCCGTTTCCGCGTGAGCCCGTGCCACGTCGGACCCATGCCGGGCCCGATCCGCGCCGCCGCATCAATCCCGCGCCTAGCGCGTTCTAGGAAACCTTATCCGCCCGGATTTCGTTGCCGCCGTTTCTCTCTCTCTCTCGAGTCCGTAACCAACGGCGATGAATCCGCGTCTTTCCCGTGCACTTTCCAATCTCTTTGCGCCCTATAAAGTTCCCTAGCCGCCGCACGTTTCCCCTTTGTCAATCTCATGTGTTAGCCCCAAAAACCGTCGCCGCCATCGTCGTCTTCTTCGACTCCGGTGAGTGTGCCGCCGCCTCTTTCCACTCCCTCCTATTTTCCCGTGCCGTCTCTCGAATCGTTTTCCGCGCACCGCATCGCTCTCCGCCGTCGTCTCCCGCGCCGCAGCACCCTCCGTCGCCGTTGCTCGTGCCGCCGAGATCGGCCGCCGCCGCGCGGCCATGGCCGGTGGGTGAGCTCGAGCCGCCGCCGCCCAAAACCCAAACCATAGCGCCGCTCTTCCGGAGCCGTCCGATCGGTCGGATCGGGTGGATCCGAACCGTCCGATCTCGCCGGCACCGCTCGTCGTCCGATCCGATCGCCGCGCGCTGGATGGCCGCCGCGTGTCCGCCCATCGGCTGCCGCCCAAAACCCTAACCTAGCCGTGATCCGAACCATCCGATCCTTCGGATCGGGCGGATCTGGACCGTTGCTCCGCGCAAGCCGTCGTCGTCCGATCCGCCACTCCTGCGGATGCGTGCCGCATGTCCTCGCGCGCTGCCGCCGTGGACTCGGTCCATCGTGGACCGAGCGCCCGTGCCGCTTGCGTCGGCCGCTTGTGCCGGCGACGTTAGCCCTACCCTCCTGCGCCATGCTTGCGTCACCCGGGGCTTAACTGCGCAATAAATGGTTTTAATCTTTTCTGTTTAGTATAAAAATCGCAATTAAACTTCTAAAATCCATACCTTTTGAATCCAAACTCCGTTTTAGCCCATTCAAATTTCATTAAATCCAGAAAAATGTCAAGAATCCATTAAAAATACTTTTCAGTGCTGTTTTAGTAGACCTTTTAGGGTGTATGTTGAGTGCTTTGTTTGTCGTGTAGATCCCGAGTTTTCCGGCAAGCCCGTTCACTTCGAAGTAGTCGCCGAGGTTCCTCAGTCTCCAGAACAAGGCAAGTCATACCTTACATTGACCATATTGTACCTATTCTATGTAAATATCTCTTTTCTCTCAAATACTACATATGTTTTAGAATGTCATTTCATGGAATGATTATACCTATTGTACTCAACCATTGGATTGTTTACCTTATACCATTGATAACTTGGTGTTCAATGTGACTAGATGATAGCTTAAGGTTTGCTTAGTTATGCTTAGCTCAACTAGCTCACTTAAGGGGATCACACTAACCAAGTATGTTACTAGAGGTTAACTCTCAGATGAGGTTAAGATGTGACTCTATTTCTAATAATATTGAATTATGAAAAGGGTGGGTCGTGAGCACATGGTTGGACTTTGGTTAGCGTGCTCATGACAATTAAGGACCGGTTCTTGGGAAACCCTGGAAGAAGTACCGTGCATACCACAAGCCAGCATGGGTAATGGCTGGATCTGTAGCGTAGCTGTCTCTAGCCGACGTATCCTAGAGAGGGTGAGCGTGATTGAGTTGGGTCAGCCCCGGTTTTAAGGGTTGATCAGCTTCCGGATTCACCGCGGCACTTGAGGGGGCTGCCCATTGCCCGATGGGAGTGGGGGCGAAACCTTGGTGTGGTACGATTGGTTAGAGGGGGTTATGTGAAGGGCCCTGTCACAGTTCCTTTCCGGGGTACCGTGGTGGTGCACCAACGCACGGTAACGTGTTGTGGGATTGTGTCTTGTGGGTACAGTTGTACACCTCTGATCAGAGTAAAACTATTCGAATAGCCGTGCCCACGGTTACGGGCGATCGACCAGATTTACCTTGATTAGTTTCACTTATTTACTTGAATGAAATGTTGGAATGTGACTAGTGCAGGTGGATGGATGGGCCTGTTGCAACGTAGTTTTAGCGTTGGACAGTGTTTATTTAATACTGCTTAATTATTACTACTGTTTTACTAGCTTCAAATATTATTATTATATTCTGCAAATGCTGTTTATGCAAATTGAGCCTCTTATCCTTTTTCTTGGTTTTTACCTTGCATCATGTCCCCTTTTTCCGGTGTGACTTGTTGAGTACGGTGGTTGTACTCATCCTTGCTTCTTTTTCCCCCTTCAGTGCCAGAGGTTGAGATTGAGGTCTCCGAAAGGGTGTAGGCTTGTTCGACGTCAAGGGTTAGCTGTGGTGTTGGCGTTTCGCTTCGCTTGAGTCAAATTTAGCTTAAGTCGGTTTTATTTTCCTTTCCGCTGCATTTGTGTAACTCTTTTATATTGTTTCTAAGACGAGGATTCTGTATTATCAATAACGTCGATTTGTGTACCTCGGCTAATGCCCGTACGAGGGTGTAATGCACAAATTAGCTGCGAAATTCGGTGTGAATTTCTGGGCGTGACAAGTTGGTATCAGAGCCTTCCTTTGACTGTAGGACAAGCCAACTGGAAACCATAAGAGCCCTCTAATTCTTTTCATTTGCATATGTTTAAAAAAAAGGGGTGTTTTGAAAAGTGGAGTCGGTCTAGGGTTTAGGAATTGCGAAAACGGGGTGTTGGTCGTGGGTTTTTGAGCATGTTTTGATTTTCCCACTCCTTTGTTTCTATAGATGGCGGGTTCCCCGTGACGCACTGCGCGAAAAGGGATGACAGGCTTTGTTGCGAGCCGGCGCGTATGGCCCTTGCGGTCGGATATCTCGAAGCACCGAGTATACAACGTGGCGCCTCTCGGTGGCGAGTTGCCCTACCGTGTTCGGTTGGAGGTTCACGGGTTTGTGGGAACGTGTCTTCCCAACATGGAGGTCACGGCTTCCGAGGCACGTCGATCACGCTTGTCAAGAAGCCGCCTACCCGATGTTGGCCGGGATGAGGAGCTGCATGATGCCGACCTTCGCACCTCCTCCTACCGCTACCATCCCCGTCGAGGTAGTTCCTCCGAGGTCGGTGCATTCAAGTCTACAACAGAGGATAATGACTCTACCTTCGGCCACATGTGCACCGTGATCAAAGGCTGGACAAGATGCACTCTGACCTACACAAGGCAACCAAAGAGCTGAATGACAAGAAGATGCTAAGGATCGTACGACTGCAGGACGAAGTGGTTCGTCTTAAGAAGGAGGTAGCTGAATTGAAGGGACTCCCGGCACCAGTTGGTGTCAGGATTCGCACTACGCCTCGGAAGACCACCACCGCGCTGTCCGTATCCAGTGGCGCCTCGGATTCCATCGCCTCCTCCGGCTTCTCCGCCACTCCAGCTCCACCGCTCCGGTTCAACGCCTATTCCAGTTCCTCTGCTGCGGGTTACTGCTCTCACCTTTGCTCCGGCTTCGTATCAAGGCGAGGTGGCGATGCAGTTGGATCTCCATCTCCGGTGACTCAAGCTCGGAGAATTCAGCTGAAGACATGGACTCAAAAGAGACTCGAGATTCCTCGAAGGGAAGAGGCAGGATTGGTTGGGCTACAGCAACCGATTCAGAAGAGTCAAAGTCTGAGGTGACGCCAGAGGACTCTAGGAGCCGTTATGAATAATGGGGATCTTCTGAAGGAAGCAGTTTCGACTCCTCGCCTCGCGGATCGTACAAGTTGCCCTCCTTAGTTTTATCGTTTAGCTTAGTTTGTCTTCTTGGTAGTTCTTGTGTGTTAGGTCTGTGTGTGTGGGATAGCGGCGATCGATATCAAGTGTGAGATGACTGACCAATTAAGAATGTTTGGTGCTTTTCCTTGTTTTTAGTCAAGATCAGAACAATGCATTTGAATTCCAATAATAAAGATTAGTTTCTAAGTCTATCTGTTTTTCTTCTTTTCTCTCTTCGGTTCGGTCGCCTCCTTCGGATGGTTAACACCGGGACCGGCGGAGCGAACAGCAACAATGGGCAGTCAGGTGCCAACAACAACGAGGCTCACGACGCCAATGGCAATGCTCCTCCACCGCCACCCGAGAACCCCACCATTGCTCAAGTGCTTGCTTCGCGGACACGGATGATGGCTGCAATGATGCAAAGATGCAACAACAACACCAGATGCAACGGCGAGATGTTGCAACAAATGCAGAAGAAAACAGCGGCAGAACAATCGGTTGCCGCCCACCACCCCAGTCAAGTTGCGAGTTCCTTCGTGTCCGACCGCCGACCTTCTCCGGTACCACTAATCCCATGGAGGCTAATGATTGGCTTCATGCCATAGAGAAGAAGTTAGATCTTCGCAGTGCATGGACCAGAGAAAGTCTCGTTTGCCACTCATCGGTTGCGGGGTCCGCTTCGGCTTGGTGGGACAACTACTTGGTTACTCGCCCACGGAGCAGCGGCTACATGGGAAGAGTTCCGTCGCGTTTAGGACCGCACACATTCCTGCGGGAATAGTTGCACGAAAAAGCGTGAGTTCCGTTCTCTTGAGCAGGGTAACGAGATCGTTCTTCGAGTATCTCGCATGAGTTCAATCGTCTTGCCCGTTATGCCCCGAAGATGTGCGCACCGATGCGAGAAAGCGGGAAAAGTTTTTGGCTGGTTTGGATGATGAACTCACATACAAGCTAATCTCCTGGAGAGTATGCTAACTTTGAGAAGCTAGTTGACAAGGCCATTCGACAGAAGATCGGCGCAACAAGATGATCAAGAAGAGAAAAGTAATCCAGTCCCGACCTCCTCAACAGCGGAAAAATCATCGGAGGCCGCGTTTCATGCCTCGGAAGTCGAGTGGAACAACCACCATGATTGTTCGTCAAGATCGACCTTATCACCCAAGGAATTTCCAAACGGCGAGTGGCGGTGGTCAACAACAACGCACTCCGCCCGCGCCTCCAACGGCGCACCCCAAAACATCACACCACCACCTCCAAGGAAGGACTGCGGGGAAAGCCAGAGTCTGTTTCAACCGTGGTGACCCGGGCATTTTGCGGAAAGTGTCCAAAGCCAAGACGCGCGGGCCAAGGTTCATCCATGCCGGGTCAATCATGCGTCCGCCGAGGAAGCACAGACCGCTCCTGAAGTTATAGTGGGTATGTTTCCTGTAAATTTTACTCCTGCCACAGTATTATTTGATTCTGGCGCTACACATTCATTTATCTCAAAGCAGTTTGTTGGGGCACATGGGTTGTCAGTAGTGGGACTTAAGATACCTATGAGGGTTCAAACCCCTGGAAACCACTTGGATACTACTCAGTATTGTCCCTCAGTGACAATAGAAATCCAAGGATCTATGTTTCTAGTCAACCTCATCCTCCTTCAGTCCAAAGGCATAGATGTCATTCTTGGGATGGACTGGTTGTCCAGACATAAGGGAGTAATTGACTGCGCTAGTCGCACCATTACTTTAATCAATACGAAAGGAGAAGGAATTGTCCTTCGTTCTCCCATGCAAGCCAAGACCGTAGCAAGTTTGAATCATGTTTCTGCCGGTGGATCATCCGAAGTGGCGGCAAAGACCCTATGAAGTTAGAGGATATCCCCATCGTCAGAGAATACCCTAAAGTTTTCCCTGAAGACTTAACTCAGATGCCGCCAGAAAGGGAAATTGAATTCCGGATCGATTTAGTACCCTGGACCGCCCCAATACACAAGAGGCCGTATAAGATGGGAGCCAATGAGTTGGCCGAAGTAAAGAAGCAAGTGGATGAACAGGTTGCAAAAAGGGTATATCCGCCGAGCACGTCGCCTTGGGGTGCTCCGTGATTTTCGTGGAAAAAAAAGACAAGACCAAGAGAATGTGTGTCGATTATCGCACACTCAATGAGGTTACTATCAAGAACAAGTATCCCCTACCACGGATTGATGATTTATTCGATCAACTCAAAGGGGCCAAGGTGTTTTCCAAGATAGACCTATGATCAGGCTATCACCAGTTGAGAATTTGGGAAGATGACATTCCCAAGACCGATTTCACCACCAGATACGGCCTATATGAGTGTACGGTCATGTCTTTTGGATTGACCAACGCACCGGCCTTCTTTATGAATCTGATGAACAAGGTGTTTATGGAGTTCTTGGATAAATTTGTGATGATGTTCATTGATGACATTTTGGTCTACTCTAAAACGGAGGAAGAACATGAGCAACATCTTCGGATAGTGCTCGAGAAGTTGAGGGATCATCAACTCTATGCCAAGTTTAGCAAGTGTGCTTTCTGGTTAAAGGAAGTACAGTTCCTCGGCCACATCGTGAATGCCCAAGGAGTAGCCGTGGATCCAGCAAATGTGGAATCAGTTACCAAGTGGACCCCGCCAAAAACGGTCACGTAGATCCGAAGTTTCCTTGGACTTGCGGGTTACTACCGCCGCTTCATTGAGAACTTCTCCAAAATCGCCAAGCCGATGACTCAATTGTTGAAGAAAGATGAGAAATTTAAGTGGTCGACAGAATGTAACAAGAGTTTTGAAGAGCTTAAGAGGAAGTTGGTGTCTGCACCAGTGTTGATACTGCCACATCCAGCAAAGGACTTCCAAGTTTATCGTGATGCATCTCGCCAAGGGTTGGGATGTGTGTTGATGCAGGAAGGCAAAGTGGTCGCATATGCTTCTCGTCAATTGCGCCCACACGAAAACAACTATCCAACTCATGATCTGGAATTATCCGCAGTGGTACATGCCCTGAAGATCTAGCGACACTACCTAATTGGTAATCGTTGTGAAGTGTATACGGATCATAAAAGTCTCAAGTATATTTTCACCCAACCGGATTTGAACCTCCGACAGCGAAGATGGTTGGAACTGATCAAAGATTATGATTTGGGGATACATTACCATCCTGGCAAAGCTAATGTGGTTGCGGATGCACTAAGCCGAATGAGTTACTGCACCACCCTCAATGTCGAAGGAATGTGCGACCAGTTGCAGCAAGAATTCGAGTATCTGAATCTACGAGTGGTGGATTTTGGTTTTGTGGCTGCTCTGGAAGCCCAACCCACTCTCATTGATCAAATTCGGGCTGCTCAGGCATCAGATCCCGAGATGGCCGAACTCAAGAAGAACATGAGAGTCGGAAAAGCTCGTGGCTTTACGGAAGACGAGCACGGCACAATCTGGATGGGAAAGAGATTATGTGTGCCAGAAGACAAGGATTTGAAAAAAATGATCCTTACGGAAGTTCACCAAACTCAATACTCAATTCATCCGGGCAGTACAAAGATGTATCAAGATCTTAAAGAAAAGTTTTGGTGGGTCAGTATGAGGAGGGAGATAGTTGAGTTTGTTGCACTTTGTGATGTTTGTCAGCGGGTTAAGGCAGAACATCAATGGCCCGCCGGATTGTTGCAACCACTCCAGATTCCATAGTGGAAATGGGAAGAAATTGGAATGGATTTCATCACGGGTTTACCCCGCACAGCGTCAGGATATGACTCAATTTGGGTCGTTGTGGACCGACTCACCAAGGTGGCCCACTTCATACCAGTGCATACTACCTACTCGGGGAAGAAGCTAGCAGAGCTTTATCTCGCAAGGATCATGTGTTTGCATGGCGTGCCTGAAAAGATCGTGTCTGATAGGGGAAGTCAGTTTACTTCCAAGTTCTGGAAGAAGTTGCAAGAAGAGCTCGATATCCGTTTGAATTTTAGTACGGCCTATCATCCGCAAACGGATGGTCAAACTGAGAGAGTGAATCAAATTTTGGAAGACATGTTAAGAGCATGTGCGCTTGATTTTGGAATAGCGTGGGACAAGAGCTTGCCCTATGCAGAATTCTCCTATAACAACAGCTATCAAGCCAGCATTCAAATGGCACCGTATGAAGCATTGTATGGACGGAAGTGCCACACACCCCTTTTCTAGGATCAGACTGGTGAACGCCAGTTGTTTGGCATAGAAGTAATAAGTGAAGCAGAGGCAAAGGTCTGAACGATTCAGGAAAGGTTGAAGATTGCGCAATCCTGACAGAAAAGCTACGCAGACAATCGTCGAAGAGACCTCGCTTTTGAAGCCGGGGATTTTGTGTATCTTCGCGTTACACCACTCCGGGGAGTACACCATTTCCAAACCAAAGGCAATTTGGCACCACGTTTTGTGGGACCATACAAAATTCGGGAACGTCGAGGAGAAGTCGCCTATCAACTTGAGCTTCCCTCCAGCATGGCTGGCATTCACGACGTGTTTCATGTGTCCCAGTTAAAGAAGTGTTTAAGGGTACCAGAAGAGCAGGTGAGTCCAGACTGGATCGAAATTGAAGAGGACTTAACCTACGTAGAGAGACCAGCACGTAGTCTCGAGATCAGCGAGAGAAGGACTCGGAACAAGGTTATCAGGTTTTGCAAGGTTCAATGGACTCATCACTCCGAGGAAGAAGCTACTTGGGAAAGAGAAGATGAGCTAAAGGCTACGCACCTGCACCTTTTCGCCAGTACCTTCGAATCTCGGGGTCGAGATTCCGTTTAAGGGGGGTAGGTTGTCACACCCTGAGTTTTTCCCTAAATTGTTTAAGTAATTTACCCTGAAATAATCGGAATTTTTAGAATTAATCTGGAGCCAACCAGTAATTTTAAATGCAACCAATAAATGGAAACGACATGGTAGGATTTTTCTTGAATTCTGCATGTCAAAATGCACTAACGAGGATTTTTACTTGGAATTTTTAGAGCACTCTAAGTATTTTTAACCAATTAAATAAGAAATCAGGAATTTAATTAAGCCCCAAAATCCTTTTTCTCCTTTTTCCTTTTTTTTTTTTTCTTTTTCCGTACCACCGTACGGCTTCTCGCTCCCCTTTCGGCTTGGGCCGTCGGCCGCTCTTCCCGGCCGAGCCGCTCCGCGCGCGCCGCTTCTTCGGTCGTGGGCGAAGCCCACGACGCCGCCGCCGCGCAAGTCCGCAACCCGCCCTTCGCCCCACGGGCCACCGACAGTGGGCCCCGCCTGTCAGTCTCCGTCCCGCGCCCGGCCGGCCCAGTGCCGCCCCCACCATGCGCGCGCCGCTCCGCTCCATTTCAGCGTGAGCCGTGCCACGTCGGACCCATGCCGGGCCGATCCGCGCCGCCGCATCAATCCCCGCACCTAGCGCGTTCTAGGGAAACCTTATCCGCCGGATTTCGTTGCCGCCATTTCTCTCTCTCTCTCCGAGTCCGTAACCAACGGCGACGAATCCGCGTCTTTCCGTGCACTTTCCGATCTCTTTGCACCCCTATAAAGTTCCGTAGCTGCTGCCGCACGTTTCCCCTTTGTCGATCTCGTGTGTTAGCCCCAAAAACCGTCGCTGCCATCGTCGTCTTCTTCGACTCCGGTGAGTGCGCCGCCGCCTCTTTCCACTCCCTCCGGTTTTCCCGTGCCGTCTCTCGAATCGTTTCCCGCGCATCGCATCGCTCTCCGCCGTCGTCTCCCGCGCCCGCAGCGTCCTCCGTTGCCGTTGCCTCTGCCGCCGGAGATCGGCCGGCCGCCGCGCGGCCATGGCCGGCGGGCGAGCTCGAGCCACCGCCGCCCAAAACCCTAACCCTAGCACCGCTCTTCCGGAGCCGTTCGATCGGTCGGATCGGGTGGATCCGAACCGTCTGATCTCGCCCAGAACCGTCGCCGTCCGATCCGATCGCCGCGCGCTGGATGGCCGCCACGTGTCCGCCCACCGGCCGCCGCCCAAAACCCTAACCCTAGCCGCGATCCGAACCGTTCGATCCTTCGGATCGGGCGGATCTGGACCGTTCGCTCCCGTGCAAGCCGTCGCCGTCCGATCGCCGCTGCTCCCCGCGGATGCGTGCCGCGTGTCGTCCAGAAAAATTTCAAGAATCCATTAAAAATACTTTTCAGTGCTGTTTCAGTAGACCTTTTAGGGTGTATGTTGAGTGCTTTGTTTGTCGTGTAGATCCCGAGTTTTCCGGCGAGCCCGTTCTCTTCGAAGTAGTCGCCGAGGTTCCTCAGTCTTCAGAACAAGGCAAGTCATACCTTACATTGACCATATTGTACCTATTCTATGTAAATATCTCTTTTCTCTCAAATACTATATATGTTTTAGAATGTCATTTCATGGGATGATTATACCTATTGTACTCAACCATAGGATTGTTTACCTTATACCATTGATAACTTGGGGTTCAATGTGACTAGATGATAGCTTAAGGTTTGCTTAGTTATGCTTAGCTCAACTAGCACACTTAAGGGGATCACACTAACCAAGTATGTTACTAGAGGTTAACTCTCAGATGAGGTTAAGATGTGACTCTATTTCTAATAATATTTAATTATGAAAAGGGTGGGTCATGAGCACATGGTTGGACTTTGGTTAGCGTGCTCATGACAATTAAGGACCGGTTCTTGGGAAACCCTGGAAGAAGTACTGTGCATACCACAAGCCAACATGGGTAATGGCTGGGTCCGTAGCGTAGCTGTCTCTAGCCGACGTATCCTCGAGAGGGTGGGTGTGATGGAGTTGGGTCGACCCCGGTTTTAAGGGTTGATCAGCTTCCGGATTCACCGCGGCACTAGAGGGGCTGCCCATTGCCCGATGGGAGTGGGGGCGAAACCTTGGTGTGGTACGATTGGTTAGAGGGGGTTATGTGAAGGGCCCCGTCACGGTTCCTTTCCGGTACCGTGGTGGTGCACCGGCGCATGGTAACGTGTTGTGGGATTGTGTCTTGTGGGTACAGCTTGTACACCTCGATCGAGTAAAACTATTCGAATAGCCGTGCCCACGGTTACGGACGATCGACCAGATTCACCTTGATTAGTTTCACTTATTTACTTGAATGAAATGTTGGAATGTGACTAGTGCAGGTGGATGGATGGGCCTGTTGCAACGTGGTTTTAGCGTTGGACAGTGTTTATTTAATACTGCTTAATTATTACTACTGTTTTACTAGCTTCAAATATTATTATTATATTCTGCAAATGTTGTTTATGCAAATTCAGCCTCTTATCCTTTTCCTTGGTTTTTACCTTGCATCATGTCCCCTTTTTCCGGTGTGACTTGTTGAGTACGGTGGTTGTACTCAGCCTTGCTTCTTTTTCCCCCTTCAGTGCCAGAGGTTGAGATCGAGGTCTCCGAAAGGGTGTAGGCTTGTTCGACGTCAAGCGTTAGCTGTGGTGTTGGCGTTCCGCTTCGCTTGAGTCAAGTTTAGCTTAAGTCAGTTTTATTATCCTTTCCGCTGCATTTGTGTAACTCTTTTATATTGTTTCTAAGACGAGGATTCTGTATTATCAATAACATCGATTTGTGTACCTCGGCTGATGCCTGAACGAGGGTGTAATGCACAAATTAGCTGCAGAAATTCTGGTGTGAATTTCTGGGCGCGACATTAGTATCGGCATTTTTACCCACTGTTTACATAGTTGTTCTCCAATTTGACTTCTGCGGGCCACATAGGACTAGCCCCCAGGGAGATCAGAGAGAAATATATTGTTGCTAAGTCGGTATAACCGATCCATTGGATGGGCGAAACTATATCCTTATTCTGGCGTAAGAATTTTTATATTTTCTGGCATACAGCCAAAACCATTGTTATATCATAAGAAATGACAGGATTTATATTTACCTATCACAAATCATAATAGATCATTTTTCTATTCTATCACATGCAATAACTTATTATAATCAGGAATGAAATACTAACACATGTGATAATGTTTATTCTATCATATTTATAGTTTTATAGCTAGTCTAAATTATCAAGGTGTTTTCCAAGGAGAAGGAGAATATATCTAATCATATGAAATGATAAACTTCTCCTTTGCTACACATAAAATGATAAAATGTTTCTAATTCATGAAATAATAATGAACTAGAGGAGTCCTTATCTTCATAAAAATGTTGACATGTATAGTCTAGTGAATGAAATGATAAACTATAATGATCTAATTTAACTAACCCATCCCATAAAATATCTCTAACTAAACTATATGTATTATTAAAACATGATAATTTATCACTTTTAAACTAAATGAACAAGAACAGTTTGACTTGCCTTGAGTGTCGTCGGGCTCGAGTATTTATTTGGTTGGAAGGTAATGAGGACGTTTATGTCGATTTCCTGATCGAATTCTAATTCCTCTGCGAACTCGGTATCGTGAACTATCAATAAAATAAAATAAAATATTAAACCAACTTAAATAAATATCAAAATTATTATATAAGAAATTTAGAAAAGTTTTTTTAAGAGGTTGATTTAGAGATATTTTTAGGTTTAAAAATTTAGGTTTGAATAATTACAAATGTTAGTAAGTTTTAAAATAATAATTCTTGAAAGATTTAAGAAGTAAGAAAATAAATTTAAAATAGTTTAAAATTTTGAAAATAAAGTTTTTGAACGGATTAGAAGGATTGCTATGTTTTTCTAAGGTTTTCACGGTCCTTTAACTCTAACTCCCTAAAAAATGAAATAAAAATAAAAAGAGTAAAAATTTACCTAATGCTGGAATTTAAACAGCGACCTTAGTCTTCTCAGGCTAAGTGCTTACCACTGCGCCACTCGGTGGTTTTCTCCCTCCATTCCCTTTTTTCTTTTCTCCTTTTACTTCCCTCCCCATTCTACTGTTCATCTTCTTCGGTGGGCTGTCGACTAGAGATGCTCTTTCCACAGAAAGAACGGCCTAGAGCTTGGCGACTAAGGACTTTTTCACCATCTATTAATCATAGAGGTTCCATTTTTAGGTCGAGCTGGGCCGGGGAAACAATCAATGGAGCCAGCGGTGACGGCATGGTTGCGGCGTCGGTACTGCACGGTCGCTGGTATATTTCAGGCCAAGTTTTGAGCAGGGTAAACTTCCTATTCAATTATTTTAACTGGATGAGGTCTAGAGTTGCCTAGCACCGTGTGGGCTCTGGTGGAAGAACATAGCAGTAATGGCGGCTGATGGGGGTGGCGAGCTCCAGTGACTAAATAACTTAAAATTTGTAGGGAAAAGTAAGCTTAGGTATTATAAATTGATTTTATACCTTTATTTGAAGAGGAAATCGATTAGGGACAACTAATTTTGGGTGCTTCTCCGGGCGACCGAGTTAGGGTTCTTTCGAACCTTGCTTCGGATTTCTTACAAATTCGGGCAACATGGTGAATGATTGTTAGGGAAGTTTGGGGTAAATAGGGACGAGATGACGAGGTTCAACTTTTGTATATCTATCTTGATCTATTATGGCCTATTTATAGAGTATTGAGGTTGGTTTCAAAGTTTTGGATGATGCCGACGACTATGGCGGTTGGCAATGTCGGTTTAAATTGGATATCCTTGGTGATGTGTTCAATCCAATTACACTTTGCCATTTGTACAGAAGGGTAAGGGTCCTATGGGGTGGTTCTAATCTTCCATGGGTGCAGCCAGTCGCTTGTAGAACGGCGTGATATCCCGGCGGCTCTGATGGTTTCTTTACTGTGAAGATTATAGCGAGGATAACAATGGCTAAGAATGTTAGGATATATATATACAGGCTATGGTGGCAATTGAAGTCGGTTACTGTAATCTCAAGTGGGCGAGTTTGATTTGGGGTGCCAGCTCTAAACCCGCGGCGGCCATTGTTCGACTGTAGTCAAACAGGAAGAAAAGAAGGAGGAGGAGAAAGAAGAAAAATAAGAAAAAAATTAGAAATAGAAGAAAAAGAAAAATAATGGAGATTTTTGAAAAGTTTTAAAGAATTGAATTTTTATAATTTAGATTTAATTTTTAGGGATTTCTTTTATTTAGAAAATTAACATAAGGTTTTTCAAAAATAAAAATCAAATTTAATAAAACTTGCTTTTTCTAATTTGAAATAAAAAGGAAAATTAATAAATATTAAGAATTTTAAATGTTTTAGCCACTGAACACATAATAAAGTTACTCGCAAAAATTTTCTTCGTACTTTTACATATTCTTCATATTACAAAATTTTTGAATGTTACAGGGCCGGGGTCCTCGACCACATCCTGAGGACTCTCGACTTGACTTTGGTTGGAATTTGGTCCTTGTCTTGGGGGTACCCCAGGGTGACACCCTCCACCACAGCCCCCGAGCCTATGGAGGAATGGAACATCCATCCTTAGAATCAGAGTTCTTCTTCGTCAGAGTCTTGGAAGGATCCTCAAAGCTTCGAGCCCAGGATTTGGCAGGTGCACCACCCAGGTGCACCTGCCAGGTGTAGCCCCCGAGCCTAAGGGCGAATGGAACATTCGGTCTTAGGGTCAAGCTTTCTTCAAAGTGTTAGTCCCTAGCAGGAGTGTTTGCAGTTTGAGATTTTGCAGGTGCGCCTTGCAGGTGTAGCCCCCAAGCCTAGGGTCGAATGGCACATCCGAGCCTAGGGTCAAATCATCCAGGGTGCTCTTTTTGCTCACCCGACGATCTGAACGGTGCTCGAGGTCAAAACGAGATCAACAGGTCTACCGCCCGGAGACATTAGGTAGCTCCTGCTTCGATTGAGAGGAACGTGGGATCGTCGCCAGCCTCCGAGTCGGGAAAATAACTGCCCAAGAGCAGTGGTGGTGGGTGAGGTGTTCGAATCCACAGGCCTGGAGGCACTAGGCAGTCCCGACCTCGCCCGTGGACTAGCTCGGAAGCCCACATTCGAGTCGTCGAAGTCACCTTGTCAACCCCCATTTTTGGAACGGGAATCATTCGTGTTCATAGTACCATTTCCCTGGATCGAGTAGTTTGGTACCCATGAATATAGTACTGAATTATCAGGTGCAAAGTGCATGAATAGTCTTAGACCAAAAGTATTACAATAATAGGCCCGAAGGCAATAACATTACATGCATGACCTACTGGTCCGGATATAACCAAAATCAGAGATTAGATAAGATAGCAGTCGGAAGGCAGCGGCATGTCAATTGCCACGGGCAACGACCGGAGGCTAAGACCTAGTAGGCGCCTTCTTCTTCTTCGCCCACCTGGCAGTAAGCATAGGGGTCCTCCAGTTCTTCGTTTCCACCATCTGAAGGTTTGGGCGTATAGCAAGGGTGAGTACACAACGTACTCAGCAAGCCAACACGGAATGATGCACATGATTGGGTCATTCAAAGGATGGCTGAGTTTTATTTGCGCAAAGCTAATTTTCATAAATCATTTCACAAGCCTAACATCTAGCCAAGTCAGGTTTTAGTTCCAGAGTATATTAAATCGGGACGGTTCTGTCTACCATCCATCGTGATACCAAGGATGGCTTCCCGCCTCCGAATCGTTATGGTCTTTCTGGGGAGTCTACCCTTTCTCGCAGGTCGAGAAGTTGAGTCCACCAGCACACAAAATCATTATGCATACCAACCCATCATTTTAAAATTTAATAGTCTAGCCATGGGAGAAACTTGTCACGCCGCTCATTATCCGCGAGCACGGCTATTCGAATAGACTGATTTACTCATACTTCAGTGGATGTACACTTTACCTACTCAGCAACTGCTTATTGAATGAGCTTTCATCCCTTCATATGGGATGGTCATGGCAAAGCTTTTCGATAACCTTACTTTGGCAGTACCCGCTCCATGAATTTAATTCCTCTTGCACTCTGGCTGTCCTTTCCTAGCAGTGAGAGGAGTTCTGGCTCTCCCGGGGTAGGGGAACTCTTTCAGTCCTTAAGTTGTAATTAATTTCGATTTGATTCATCACTTCAGTATGTGGGCCGCAACCTCATCTCAACCTCACAAACCACTTCTCATCATAAGAACCACTATGCAGGGATACTGGCTCCGCTTGGCTATCTACTTTGCTAGGTCTATACCCATTCGAGAAGTACGGTTGTACTGGCTCGTTCCAGGTTATAAGTCTGATGGCTCGGTCCTTAATCGACCAAGGTCGGTACTTGCCGTTGCCGGAATCCACCCAAATCCATCCAGCCGCCCCAGTCTAAAAACATTGGTTTTGTACTTTCATTTTTCCATCAAAACTATTTTCAGCATGTTCAAGGCAATGTGGCGCTCATGTCTCCACATGCCGTGTCTCAACCACCTTCCCTGAGGGAATTGCCCAAGCATATAGCTTTTGTAAAAATATGAGTATGCAAGATTCCAGTATAAGCATGGCTAAGCATTTTACTGAAGATATCCTTTGGGTATATCACATCGAGGGTTACAAAGATTATATCTAAAGGCAAACAATGTGAAGGCATGGCATATCAAGCATAGGTACTGGTTTGTGTATATAGCATGCATATTTGAAGTTTAAAACAATACCATTTTGCAATTGGGGTCAAAATGTTCAATGAGGTGTGATGACTTACCTTGCTCGCACGCTTGTTGGACGGGGTCTTCAGTATAGTCAGTGCTTGCTTCCTCGGATGCTAACCGTACGTGCGAAAAATCAATTGAATTCGGTTAGAATTCAACAAAACTACCAAGAGATCGAAATGAACCATAAAAAGAACTCCAAATATTTTGCCCAATATTTTAATTAAGTTTGGGTGTGAGTTTTTGGGTGAAATCCGAATTAAAATGCGAGTTATAGGAATTAGGGTCTTTGCGATATACCGGTTTAATTTACAAAGGCGACAAATTTCCAAATTGATGTTATCTTCAAAAGATTTGAATTTTAAATTTTAGAAGATCCAAATGTCAAAATAATATTTAAGGGCAATCTAAACATAAATAAACACCTAGATGAATAAATTATGCGACGATGAAATTTCTCCCGATTCCTCTTTTGAAATCCAAGTTTGTTCTGAGAAAATATATATATTTTTGTCTAGAATTTTTCCCAAATATCTCCAAAAACTTTTCCTAAATCTTCTAAATTTTTTTCTAAATTTTCCCCTATTTTATTCTTTTTCTTTTTTCCTTTTCTTTTTTCCTTTCCTTCCTCCTTTCTTCTCTCCTCTCGCTCGCTCGCCCTCTCTCGTTTTGGCGGGCAAGCCGACGCAAGGCGCAAGGGGAGGGGAGAAAGGGAGAGAGGGGCGGAGTTGGCTCACCGGTGATGCGGCGATGACGGTGACGCAAGGCGAGGCGACGGTGTCTCCCGAGGGCGGCGGCGCGGCTTCGGCGCGAGGCAGCGCAAGGCGAGGCGACGGTGCGGCGAGAGAGCGAGGGAACGGGAGAGGTGAGCGGCGAGGTGGGGGAAAATGGAGGGCTCACCCCTATTTTATAGCCGACCGGCAAGGGGAGAGAACAGAGGGGGTCCGGCGTGGCGAGGCGACGCGCGGGGAAGGGCCGGGTAAGGGCGGGCGCGGCGCGATGGCATGCGGGTGGGGGCCGATACGGCGCGGCGATGTTGTTGATGAGAAATCTCTCTCACGTGCTGGCCTAGGAGATCTCGCTTGACTCCGGTGCGGGTCCTTCTTGGCGCTGTGTGTGCGTGCGGGCGTGCTAGTTGATTTAATCTGTTAATCAACAAGAAAAACAAGACAATATGCGTTAAGTGTTAGGTTAGATCTCCACTGGATCGGCTGAGGGAACCCATAAACATATATATGATATTCTAAACTATATTTAAGCCAAGTGACTGGAATGGATCGGCTATACCGAGACAGCATCAGCCGCTTGAGCTAAATACAGTAAAGAATAATAAATATATGGATCGATAACCTAGCCGATACTGGAAAGCTAACAAGGAATCGGCTAGTACTCCGATGAATCTTATAAAAAGATATCACTCTTGAACCAGATACATAGCCTAGAAATCGGCCATCGGCTGTCGATGGTAGGCCGATTTCGGCTGGCGACATCCGACAAAAATGCGATCTTAACATAAGAGGCAGTCCTAATACGTATCTAATAATGAATATATTAAAAGAAACAAATCAGAGCAGATAAGGTCGGCTGAAACCCCGACGCTGTCTCTAAATAATATAAATCTCAGATGAACAGATCATTGATAATTCTAAAAACGACTTAATAGTTCAAACCCGATGCAGCATTAAGTATAAAAAGAAAAACCCGATCTATTGTAGCCGATTTATATCTCTCGAGACGGTGGATACCGCATATAAACCAGCCAACCTTTAGATCTAGCCCTATTGGGCGCGAGTTCTTGATAGAACTAGCCAATGGCAGGATAGATCTAAACATTGATCTAATTTATATGCGCTATATGATAACTAGCACAGTATAAACTCCTGATTCTAATGTGTCATTACGATGGAAGCACTAGAAACAGTAAACCATACCACTAATGACAAGCATTTACCTAGATCTAGGGATCGAAACGATGCAGCCCGTAGCCAAACAAAGTGCTCGTCTGAAGAAAAAGGTTGGCGATGCGCCGAAGGTTTGATTGATTGTGTATATATTTTTACAGGGGTCCTCAGGTCCTATTTATACCCAAGATACAATTATCTGTACAAACCCTGGACTCTATCTAAACTACTATTTAAAACACAACATTATCCGGAGCGAGACCCATGCCGTGTTACAACTAACAGTTTAAACAAACCCCTAAATTACAGATACAATTGCCATTACAGGACTCTATCCATAAGTGGCAATATCGTTTAACGCGCTAGTAACAACCCCGTCTTCTAGTTATCTTCAAACTGCTGCATCGGAAACGGTTTCACCTCTTCCAGATCTGAAATCGGCTATCGGCTGTCCCTATCCGATCCATCCTTAGCCGATTGGCCTCGCAGCCAATCACTCCTCAGCCGATGTGACCCCTGTCTCCAGCCGATCCGACTCTGCTTCGCCTTTGCAAACTTAGGGATTCAATTACCAAGTTTCGGTGTTAACACATGCCCCCAAGTCCGTGATACGAAGTGTTGCGGATTAGATTGCCTGTTCAAACTCCCGCTTCTTTCTTGACCTAGACCGCTTCGGCTTCTTCCCAAGTGCTCTTTAAATACCCAATCCCCTCGGCCGAGACACCTACGCCTTGAAAGCGCACTCAGCCTCCTTCGCAAACAAGCCTTTTGCCTTTTCTCTCTTCTCCGGCGATTCCACCGGCGCTCGTCGAACTCCGTCGCGTTCTTCAGACCCGATCCACCTTCACCCTCGAGTGCTCCGATGGCCTCCACCGTCGCCGCATCGAGCACTTCTGTCTGGCCGGCCACTGCCGCCACGCCAGCCGTAGCCGATGCGCCATTCGCCGCCGCTGTTTCGGCCGCCGCCACAACTGAGTTCCCTGAGGTACTCCCTTCCGGTCCATAATTATACTTTGGAATCTACTCTCTTAAACACATTACGTCAATATCACGTTCGGCCATTTTTCAAGTAGCACTTTACTTCGTATTCTTCTTCTCAACTAGTACTTTTCCTTCTCTGAACTGCAATGTGCAACCGTTCTTGATTAGCACCCCTCCCTTTTTTTACTGTAGTGCCTGTCACACCAAGTATTTATCCCAAACCTGACACAAGCACAAAGGTACTTTCTCGGCCCCATCGGCAACACGGATCCAACCGATATAATCATAGCCGAAACCAACCGGATCCCTTTCAATACCGGCAAGCCATCCCTCGCCCATTGGAATGGAACATTCAAGTCCTGGCCGACCACCGATGCAGCCTGGGTCGAGTGGTACAAGAGGGTGCAATCGGCTAAATACACCCAGTGGGACGAGGCCAGGATAGCCCAAGGCTTGGCTCTGTCTATTGCCAACATGGAGAAGGATGAACCACTTTTGTCTGCCGCAACGTATTTCTGGAATGACAGTTTCAATGCCTTCATCTTTCGTCAAGGGCCGATGACCATCACACTGGCCGACGCGTACATGACAACCAGTTTGGACATTGAGTCATCGGCCAACCCCAGCAACTTGAGCCGAAAGGGGCAGCACCAATTCAAAACCAAGGCCATTGGCGGGTGGAGCGGCTTCATTGCCCAAAACATGAAGGATGGACCCGTCGGCCACAGAGAGCACACCGCATTCTTGATGATGTGGCTCGAAAAATTCGTGTTCTATAGATCAAGCTGCGGGCCAACCGCCAACTAGTAGGTCGTAGCCGAAGTCCTGGCCGACGGGGGAAAACTCGCGCTGGGGAAGTACCTCCTCGGCTATATATATCAGATGCTGCATCAGGCCGCCGTGAAGATAGCCGCCAATGCTCCAATCAACACCGACGGCCCCTGGTGGTTTCTTCAGATTTGGCTGGTGCTGGTGACCCAAAAGATAGCCGGTCGGCTCCCTCTGACAGAAGCTGAATACCCAAGGCTGGAGCCGATCGAGGATGAAGACGGCAACCAAATCACTACCACCAGGTGCATGAGCTACGGAGAGGCAGCAGCCGCCCACGTAGGCTCAAAGCAATCGGCCAAACTACTGGCCGAATAGTTCATAGCCCTTTATGACGGACTGTCTCACGAGAACCGTGCCTGGTATTTTTACAGGGACCGGAAGTCGTTCGAGCTGCCGGCTGACTTCAATTGGGAAGATGTCAATTCAGCCGATAACCCGAGATGCAGGGAGCTGTTCATCGCCACTCTATCCCCCTGCATCTAGCCGACCAGGATCCATCGGGGCCGATCGGTGCCCAAGAGTTACGAGTTCTATTACCCGTGTCGGCGGCGAGGCGGTTCGGTCTTGGGCAGGCGCCCTCGGCTTCTTCTATGCCGATAAGATTGAAACGAGGGGAGTGGTCACCCAGGACCTAATAATGGATCAGCTGCTGAATATAGCCGGCCCTCCCCTCGGCGACGTCGGCGTGATGATATTGGCGTTGAAGAAAAGCACCGCGTACGACCGGTGGTGGGCTGAAATCAAGCGCCACATCTTCCACCAGCGGTCGTCTCATTACGTCGACCTCCTCCTGCCCGAAGAGATCCCCTCGGTAAGCTTAAGTCCCAACTGATTTTCTCTTTCTTGTCATCGGCCGATATAGCCGATTAACATTTGCCCTCTAACTTGCAGGAGACGGAGACGGAACGGCCGACGGTGAGCGACTCAGGGCGCCCCATCGAATACAGCTTAGGCGTTCTGGATGGGGACGGCCTTGCTCCGTCGGCCATCGGCTGGGGGCGCCGAAGCTGGCATCGCTGCTGCGAGGCCAGGTGCGTTAGCCGATCGCCCAGAAGAAAAGGTCTGCACAACCTCCATGGCTGTCGGCCGCGCCTGCCCCCAAGAGGCCGAAGGAGAAGAAGCCGACGGCACCAGCCGATAGCCTCCCACCCTTGGATCCAGCCGTCACGCAGTTCCTCGACACCATCGCCAGCGAGGAAATGCCGGCGGCTGTTGGAGCTATGGCCGAACCCGGGGTTTCGAGTCTCGAGTCGGTCAATGCTCTAGCCGACGTTTCGCCAGTCCCAAGTCCCCCAGCAAAACATCGGCCGGTAAGCTTTTACTTCACCAGATTTGGCTTCGTGATAATCATTTGCATCTAATTGAAACACTCTTTTCAGGTCAAGAAATTGGCCGGCCGCACTTCACGCCCCGCGCCTTCGGTAATCACCTCTTGCCACTTGACTTGTAGTAATTAGCCAATTTGTTCGCTAACTCTCTTCTACAGCCCCGCGGTCTCCATCGGCTGCCCCCAGGCGTCTAGTGAGCATGCTGCGCCTGCCGTGGGCGGTGGCGATGACGTCGGCGAAGAGGCCCCGATGGCCGCAAGCGGCGACCCAGCCGAGCCGATTGCTCCGACCCTGGTGCCAACGGTAAGCCGACTAAAATTGATGATCGGCTTCTGTCAACTAGATGTCCTCTGATCACCTCTCTTTTCTTTACTGCAGAACATAGCCGACCTCCTCAACGTTGACTTGTCAGAGTTTGAGGTGTACAGCGAAATCGGCGAGGAGGCGTCGGTGACGCCGACCGAGGACCTGAGGGCGACTCTGGCTGACATCGGCAACCGGCTGGAGGCCTCACTGGATGCGCGGGTGGTCGACAGCGGCTCGATCCGTGCACACTTCAAGGAAATCCAAGGCCAGTTGCCGGAAGCTCTAGCCGATGCCATCGTGCCAGCCACCATCTTAGAAGCCCACCAACTCAAATACGAGCGAGGACGGCAGCGGATAGCCGACCTTCGCGAGAACCAGGCGTGGTCGGCCACCCTCCAGTCGGCCAAGGATGCCATAAAGAGCCGGAAGGCCGCCTTTGACCGCCTGAAGACCGAGCCGACGGCCAAGCTCGAGCAGCTCCTCACCCATCAAGACTAGCTGATGGCCAATCTCGTTCAAGTCACGAACGAGATCGATGTTCATAAGGAGTACATGGCTGGTTTGCTGGCAGAGATCGAAGCTGAACGCCAAGGCATCAAGGCGGCTGTTGCGAATTTGCACAACCTGATCAAGGGCATCCGGCCAGTGGCGGGGTCCGAGGCCGACCACATCAAAGTCATCGAAGAGATAGACCAGATCCGGCTGAAGGCGCTGTCGGCTATAGCAATTTTTTTGAAACAATGAAATTGTAACATTCTTATATTCTAAAACCGGCTAATGCCTCTTGTATTATACTTGTCACACTTTTGTGCTGGGATCGGATAATCGTTTTAGCTGTTCTTGAAATTGGCTTTGCATCGTGTAATCCAATTTATCGATCTTCTACCATTATGCTTGTAGATAGGACCGTCTGCTTGTAGATAAGATCGGCTTTCGGCCATGCGCGGCGTCTTGAATTGCTTACATTGAAATCGGCTCCAACCGCTCGTATCGTTTCGCGTTGCCGATTCTGAGACCACACCATGACCGTTAGTGTTAGCACTTGAACACTAGTCTCATTGGCTATCGGCCGACCATATCCAGATGCGCTGCCGATTTAGCTTCACAGTCTGACTCGTCTGAACATGATTTCAAAACCCGTGAGTTCTGAACAACAGGCATCCGGTCTCGAGTCATCACCAACCGTTCAACGATTCCCAAAGCTTTTAATGATGACCTCTACGACTTCTACGTCTGGTCCGATCTTTCACATCCGAATCCGCATCTTTTCTTTCTATAAATGGACCTCTTAAGTCCTTCCCGAACACATCACAGCCGAAGAAGAAACCCCCTCACTCACCAGGTGTACCAAATCCAGGTTTCCAAGCTCTCGGCAAGACTCCTCATGGCATCTTCGAGCTCATCGGTGAACCAGGTGATTTTCCAACCCATCCATCCTCACCATTTCTTTTCTCTAAGTACTCAGGGGTTAATCTTCTCGCAGCCGCTCCATCCCCTACGAGTGATTATAGCGATCATGGACACCCTGTATGAACTGATGGCTAGCCAGGACCGACAAGTGAGAATCAACTTGCAATGCTTCAGGGAACAGGATGCTCGTCATCCGGCAGCCAGGCCTCCAATCAACCTCGATAGTGTTCCGACCGCTATTCCTTTGGCGTCTTCAGCGCTCATGCGTCTGGACAGGCTGGTAGCAAGACAAACACGACTTGCCAATGAACTATTGATCACAACCACCGATGTAAGGGTCACTAGGCTAGACTATTTGATCTTGGATGCTTTGGAGACAGAGTCTCAAGAGGCCGTCAACCGGGCCCTGGCGGCCATCAGAGATTACCTAGGAGATATGTAATCAAAAACGGATTTATGCCGATTATGAATAAAAATCAGCGACTGTCACACCGATTCAATCATTGACCCAAATATTGGGGTAATATTTCTTCAGATGTTTGCAATCGACCCAATTTTGCGATTGGCTTGTGTACGTATATGCCCCTCAAGTTTTGTTGATAGCTTCGGTGTCGACAAAATTGTGAGTTCGAGCCGTTCGTGCATCCTGACCGTCCCTATCGGCCAATCATGAGCCGATCATAGGACACTGAGCAAAAAATGTTGCATAAAAATGCCTAAAGGGCGATGCCTCGTAAATGTAAGACATCGGCTGTCGTAAATCGGCTGAAATAACCATGGCCGAATCACGAGTTGATCCATACACTTGGGTGATATTTCTTTAGGTATTTTCCGTTAAGAGCCCTTCCAAATACTTCTCCGTCCAGTCCTTTTAGCATGTAAGCTCCTTTAGAGATGCATTTGTGGATCCTGAAAGGCCCTTCCCAATTTGGTGACCATTTGCCGAATTTGTGGTCCCTAGATCCGATCGACAGTATCAATTTCCAAACGAGCTTGCCTTCCTCGAAAGATTTAGGCACCACCTTTTTATTATAATGTCTGGCTACTCGTTCTTTATCTTTTGTGACTTTTCCAAGGCCCTCATCCAGGATAAAACTAAATCTTCCGATTCGTCTACCATCAGTTGATAATAATCGTCGATTGTGAGCCTATAGCTGAATCCGCCTTGAGCCAACGACACTTTCCCATGGCAGCACTGCGTCATGTCCATAGACCAGTTTGTACGGAGGGACTTGAATTGACCCGTGGCATGCCATCCGATACGCCCACAGTGATTCGGCTAATCGGCTGTGCCATTGTTTAGGGTACTCAGAGATTTTTCTCTTAATCAACTTGATCAAACTTTTTTTTAGGCCTCGGCTTGCCCGTTGGCTTGTGCGTAGTACGGCGAAGAATTAAGCAGCTTGATCCCCATGCCGTCGACAAACTAAAAAATTCGTCCGATACAAAGATAGATCCCTGGTTTGTTGTTATTGTCTGTGGAACACCAAATCATTAGATGATGTGTTCTTTGACAAACTCGATTGCGTCCTTGGAGTCCACTTTTCTGAGAGGAATCGCCTCCACCCACTTTGTGAAGTAGTCCGTTGCCACCAGGATAAACTTATGTCCTTTGCTCGAGGGTGGATTGATCTGGCCGATCATATCAATGCCCCATCCTCTAAACAGCCACGGTTTGATAATTGGTGTCATGGCCGATGCTGGTGCCCGTTGTATAGCGCCAAACTTCTGGCAATCCTGGCACCCCTTGTAATACTTGAAACAATCTTCCAGCATTGTCGGCCAGAAATACCCTACTCGACGAAGCAGCCACTTCATTTTGTGGGCCGATTGATGTGTGCCACAGATGCCTTCGTGTACTTCTCCGATGGCTACCGTAGCCTGATCGGCTCCCAAGCACTTGAGTAGCACGCTATCAATCGTCCGATAGTACAGGTCTTCATCGAGCAGCACGTATCGCAATGCCTTGTATCGTAGCTTCCTTGTGGCCGACTGGGAGGGGTTTTTGAGATAGTTGTAAACTTCAAACCTCCAATCATCGGCTGTAATTGCGGCGACGTCTATGTCGACTTCTTTCAGCATTGGTCGATAGCCCGATGCCCCCTGAGCCAAGTCATTGGCTTCTGTGTTTTGCTCTCTGGGAATATGTTTCAAAGTAACTAGCAGAAAATCGTCCATCAATTCCCAGCATTGCCGATAATAGACCATCAGCGCGTCATTTTTGCATTCATATTCTCCTGATAATTGGCTCATGACCAACAACGAGTCTCCCATTATTTCGATGGCATCGGCTTCAACTTCCTTGAATAGATGTAATCCCTTAAGGACAGCTTCGTATTCGGCTTGGTTGTTTGTAGCATGGGGGTTGATAGAAAAAGCAAACTTGAAGCTTGCCCCCCTGGGCGAAATAATGACCAAGCCGATGCCACAGCCGTTGGTGCAAACCGAGCCATCGAACGTCAAAGTCCAAGGCATAATTTCCCCTGAGCCGATTGAGTCGTTCCTGTGCTCCGCAATGAAGTCGGCTATGGCTTGCCCTTTGACTGCCCTTGGTGCCTGATACCTCAGATCGAACTCTGTTAGTGCGAAGATCCACTTCCCGATTCTTCCTTTGAGCACTGGAGCCGATAGCATATACTTAATTACATCGGCTTTGCAAATTACCATGCACTCGTTGGACAGCAGATAGTGCCTTAACTTTGTACATGAAAAATAGAGGCATAGGCATAACTTCTCCACAGGTGAATACCTTGTCTCTGTGTCTAGCAACTGTCGGCTGAGATAAAAGATGGCTTTTTCTTTGCCGTCGTCCTCTTGGATTAGGACGGAGCCGATTGATTTGTCATCAGCCGATAGGTATAGCTTGAACGGTATTCCCTTTTGTGGAGGCATTAAAACTGGAGGGAAGCTTAGATAATCTTTTATGTTGTCTAACGCCTTTTGCTGCTCTGCCCCCCATGTGAATGTCTGATCGTCCTTCAGCCGAAGCAGTGGTGTGAACGACTTCATCTTTTCTGAGAGATTAGATATGAACCATCTTATGAAGTTTATCTTGCCGATCAACAACTGGAGTTGCTTTTTGCTAATGTACGTCGGCCTCGGCTTATCACCAGAGCCGATGTGAAACCTTGCCCTAGCTTGCTATCGTCTTCGTCCACGGTGCCCATGCCGAGAACGCTCGAGCCCTCAACCATGTCTTGTTCAAAGCAGCAGCTACGGCTCGTCATTTCCAATCGGCTGTATCGTTGAATTGGACACATTTAGAAAATTGGCTTGCCAGATTTTCTCGGATAAACAATCGATCCCCTCGATTTCCCAAAGTGGCAAATCAGCAATGACAACACTAACTGACCTGTCGGTGGGTACGATCTCGATCTTGTCGCCGTCCCATTGGATCAGGCTCTGATGCATTATAGAAGGGATGCAGCAGTTAGCGTGTATCCAGCCCCTTCCGATGAGCAGGCTGTAAGACCCCTTCCCGTCGATGACAAAGAATGTTGTGGGCACGGTCTTATTGCTGATGGTCAGTTCAATGTTGAGGACGCCCTTGGTTTTCGATGGGTTGCCGCCGAAGTTCTTGAGCACCATGTTGGTTTTTATCAGGTCTTCGGCTCCCTTGCCTAATTTTTTGAATGTCGCGTAAGGGATGAGGTTGACTGCGGCTCCCCCATCGACTAGCATTTTGAAAATCAGCTTGCCATTGACGAATCCTTTAACGTACAATGGCTTTAAGTGCCAATTTTTGGTTCCATCGGGTTTGTCGAAGACAGCCTAGTCTGGTGAGATCGCTAGTTTTGCCAGGTCATCTTCAATGGTGTATGTATCAGCTTCGGGAGCGCCGAACTCGGCTGGCAACACGAAGACCATGTTAACCGATGCAGAAATTTTGCCTTTCCCTTTGGCTTCCCTCCTGGCTTGATCGGCTGGGCTTTCCTCGGCTCGCTCTTCGTCGGCTATGGCAGCTTTCTTTTTGGGTACCCGCCGCCTTTTGATTTTGCCCATCCGGTGGCGCTATTCGTAGATCATTTGCTGAACTTCGTCTTCTCTCCCTTCACGCTTAAGCCGTTGGACCCTTCTTTTCTGCGTCTTCATGAAGAGATCGGACGGACACCATTGGGGGTTGGCCGATTCCTCATCGTCGGCCTCTTCATCATCGCGGTTGTTCCCATCATGGTTTTGTCGACGAAGAAATCCTGGTGGATCGGGCCGAGCCAATCATGGACAGACCGTCGTCTTTGGTTTAGCTGAACGGCTCTGGGGACGAACCGAGTTGGACTTGTAGGCGATAAGCTCCTGTGCTCATCGTCGCAGCGATCGTTGCATGCTGGGCAATCGTCCAATGTTGGCAGTCTCATGCTGGATTCCCAGCAGTACCTAAAAAAAATCACAATGCCAATGCGGGTCGGCATTGTCGTGGTTTACCTCGTATCGTCGGCTTTGGGTGTTCGTGTCGCGACGACGAGGTGCTTCGTTGTGGGCTTTTTCCTGCTGAGACCGGTACTGATGACGGTATCGGCTACATTCATGGATCGGCTGTCGGTCAGCCGATCTGATGACTGGGCGCACCATATTAATTTGTGCAGCGTGACATCCAGTCTGGTCGCCTTCTGCCTTGGCCCCGATCGATGTATTGACTAAGCCGTACGCCATTATGTTCTGTCGATCAGCTTGCCTAGGGCCGGCTTGGACCCTGTTGACCGGGAAAGGATTGTCGTCTACCTTCATCGGCCGACTTGAATCGACGAACTTCAGTTTTCCGGCCTCGATTGCCGACTGGATCTGCTGCCTGAAGACCTTGCAATCATTGGTGGCATGGGATGTGGAATTGTGCCACTTGCAATATTCCTCGGCCAACGGAATCACGTGGTTTTCGGGCAATTGGATCTGCTTCTCCTTGAGCAGCAAGTCAAAAATCTTATCGGCCTTGGTAATGTCAAAATCGTATCTTTCTTCCTTAGCCATCTTCAGCAGCCATTGGCAGACGATGGCCTTTTTGTTCTTGGCCCATTCGGCTGCCGCCGCTTCTATGTCATCGTCATCGGACACGTAGTCTGATTCGACGACGACCTGACTTATATTTTTGACGGCCTTCCTAGTGTCTTGGAATCGCTGCTCGTGGGCCGTCACCTTCTGTGCCAAGTGGGCTAAGCTGTCAAAGTCCTGCGCAGAGAATCGTTCTCGGATCAGCGCGATCAAACCATGAAAGGCTAGATTGGCCAGCTGGGCGTCCGATAGCACCAGGCTGTAACATCGGTTCCTCATCTCCCTGAAGCGTTGGATGTACTCTTGGACCGATTCGTTGTGTTTTGCCTGATGCTGGTGAGGTCCGACAACTTCATCTCGTGGTTGCCGGAGTAGAAGTAGCTATGGAATTATTTTCAAGATCGGCCCAGCTCTGAATTGAGTTGTAGGGCAATTAGGAGAACCAAGTAAAAGCCGATCCTAAAAGAGAAAGAGGGAACAATCGAACTCTCAAGGGGTCCGTAGCCGATGCTTCAGCCCACTGTACCAAGAATCGGCTAACGTGCTTGTAGGTTGAAATGTTATCTTGCCCTAAGAACTTTGAAAAATCTGGGATCTTGTATCGGTTAGGCAACGGGATCCGTTCAAAGTGCTCTGGATAGGGATACCGATACATGTTCCCTGAGTCTTTCGGCTTGAGGCCGAATTGATCGCGCATGACATCTGCGATCAGATCGGCCCATGTCCTGTTGTCTTGCTGTATCGGCTCGTATGGTTTATACGGCGCGGGTGCTTGCTGATACAGCGGTGGTGGCGTCTGAGGCCTGTAATGATGATCCTGATGGCCTCCTTGGTACTGGTAGTGATGATCAGCGGGAGGTGGCCGTGGCGCCGGTTGTGGCGTTGGTGGTTCTGGAAACAACTGTCGGCCACCGGCGTTGTACCGTCTATCTGGATCAGTCGGTTCTGAGTGCTGATTGTCATTGAACATGTTAGCGAGTTGACCCTGGCGCAGCGGCTGTTGTCGGTTCAGTATAGTAATTGCTGGCCTTATAGCCGTTTCACCTGGATTCTGCTGACCGACTCCTCCTGGTGGCCCTTGTTGCGCTAGCAGTGGGATCGGCCGATTCTGTGTGACCAGCGTCCTATAACCAGGAAATTGGCCGTCTGTGAAGTACGTTGGCCCCCGTTGCAGCTGGTCGGCTATCTTGGCGTTGACCGCAGTAGCGATCATGTTATTGAGAGTATTGACCAGGATGCTACTTTGGTTGACCAACGCGTGGTGGATGGCTGAGTCGATCCGGTCTTGCAAAGAATATACAGCCGAATCATCCTGTACCTGGGTCGGCTCCTCCATCTTCTGTTTACCTTTTGTATCACCAGAGGAGGACGCCTTAGTGTCGTTCATGCTAAACTTGTATTTTTGGTGCACGGCCCTAGATATTGTTTGGGTGAAAGACTGCAAATAGTTAGCCTGGAGCTCTTCCACCATCTTCTTATATTCGGCTTGCTGTTCAGCCGATAACTGTTCCATCTTTACAGGCACGATGTTGTCCTGCGTGATGCCGGGGCTCTTGGAGTCGACCATCTTGCCGGCTGAATCTATGCGTCCGAGTCAAGCCAACAAAGAAAGTCCCACTGGGCGTGCCAAGAATCGTGTTGATAAGAAATCTCTCTCTCACGCGGCACAGGAGATCGCTTGACTCCGGTGCGGGTCCTTCTTGAATTTGCTGTCTTTGTGCGGGCGTGCGATTGATTTGATCTGTCAATCAACAAGAAAAACAAGACAATATGCGTTAAGTGTTAGGTTAGATCTCCACTGGATCGGCTGAGGGAACACATAAACATATATATGCTATTCTAAACTACATTTAAACCAAATGACTGGAATGGATCGGCTATACCGAGACAGCATCAGCCGCTTGACCTAAATATAGTAAAGAATAATAAATATATGGATCGATAACCTAGCTGATACTGGAAAGCTAACAAGGAATCGACTAGAACTCCGATGAATCTTATAAAAAGATATCACTCTTGAACTAGATGCATAGCCTAGAAATCGGCCATCGGCTGTCGACGGTAGGCCGATTTCGGCTGGCGACATCCGACAAGAATGCGATCTTAACATCAGAGGCCATCCTAATACGTATCTAATAATGAATATATTAAAAGAAACATATCAGGGCAGATAAGGCCGGCTGAAACCCCGGGGCTGTCTCTAAATAATATAAATCTCAGATGAACAGATCGTTGATAATCCTAAAAACGACTTAATAGTTCGAACCCGATGCAACATTAAGTATAAAAAGAAAAACCCGATCTGTTGCAGCCGATTTTTATTTCTCGAGACGGTGGATACCGCATATAAACTAGCCTACCTTTAGATCTAGCCCTATTGGCCACGAGTTCTTGATAGTTCTTGATAGAACTAGCCAACCTTGATCTAATTTATATGCGCTATATGATAACTAGCGCAGTATAAACTCCTGATTCTAATGTGTCATTACGATGGAAGCACTAGAAACAGTAAACCATACCACTAATGACAAGCATTTACCTAGATCTGGGGATCGGCGATGCAGCCCGTAGCCAAACAAAGTGCTCGTCTGAAGAAAAAGGTTGGCGATGCGCCGAAGGTTTGATTGATTGTGTATATATTTTTACAGGGGGTCTCGGGTCCTATTTATACCCAAGATACAATTATCTGTACAAACCCTGGACTCTATCTAAACTACTATTTAAAACACAACATTATCCCGAGCGAGACCCATGTCGTGTTACAACTAACAGTTTAAACAAACCCGTAAATTACAGATACAATTGCCGTTACAGGACTCTATCCATAAGTGGCAATATCGTTTAACGCGCTACTAACAATCGAGTCTTCTACTTATCTTAAAACTGCTGCATCGAAAACGGTTTCACCTCTTCCGGATCTGGAATCAGCTATCGGCTGTCCCTATCCGATCCATCCTTAGCCGATTGGCCTCGCAGCCAATCACTCCTCAGCCGATGCGACCCCTGTCTCCAGCCGATCCGACTCTGCTTCGCCTTTGCAAATTTCGGTGTTAACAGACGCGTGGCGCGAGGGTGCGGGGGTACACGCGGCGGCGGCGCGCGGCGGCGAGGGGGTGTCCAGGCCACAGGTATGGCGTCGAGCGATTGGTGACGGACGAACAATGCCATTTCATATTTTCCCGATTTAATTTCTATTTTCTCCCATTTCTTTTTCCTTTCACATTTAAAATTAAAATATGACCTAACCCATTCAAAAATTAATTTTTAACCTACATTTCCAACCTTTTGCTCATTTTTATTATATTATATTTTATTATATATTTTATTTATTTTCTTTCCCTTTTCGAAAAATGTGATTTTTGATTCAAAATAAATTCTCATCAACTTTCCTATTTATTATTTTTTATAATTTTTATTTTTAAACCTTTCTTTTGAAATTTCCTTGCCTTTGGGATTTTTAGATTATTTGGTTTTTCTCAATCTTTTAGATAAATTTCCCTTTATTAATTTCACGCAACAAAGTGGCAAATAAGAGGCAATAAACACGGCGAGATGCAAAAATACCAAAAGTTTTTGCAAGTTCTAATTTTTAATTCCCGATTTTAAATTCTTTGATTTTTAGGATGTTACAAACCTACCCCCCTAAGAATAAATCTCGTCCCCGAGATTTCTTACCGTTCGTGGAATAGGTTCGGGTACTTGGTCAGCAAAAAGTCTTCTTTCTCCTAGGTGGCCTCTTCTTCGGTGTGGTTGCTCCATTGCACCTTGTACATTCGCCATGTCTTGGTTCTAGTCTTCTTCTCTGCTTCGTCCAAGATCTTCACGTGGTATTCAGGGTACATGAGGTCTTTGTTGACAAGAATGTCCTTCGAGGGGACTTGTTCTTCTGGCACTCACAAACATTTCTTCAGTTGCGATACGTGAAAGACAGGGCGTATATCGAAAAGATTTTCCTGTAGGTCTAGTTGATAGGCCACTTCGCCTCTTTTGGCGCTTATTGGGAAAGGTCCAACATATCTCGGCACCAACTTTCCTTTGACCTTGAACCTCTTAGTTCCTCGGAGTGGCGAAACTTTTAGGTACACACAATCGCCTATATTGAATTCCAAATCTCTCCGGCGAGTGTCCACATAGCTCTTTTGCCGGGACTGGGCTACCTTAAGCCGATCTCTTATCAGACAAACTTTCTCTTCGGCTTCCTTAATGATGTCTGGTCCAAATATGGCTCGGTTACCGGTCTCCGACCACATCAACGGGGTTCGGCATCTTTGTCCAAACAAAGCCTCGTTCGGCGACATCTTCAGACTAGCCTGGTAGCTGTTGTTATAGGAGAACTCTGCATAGGGCAGGCATTTCTCCCAGTCCTTGGTGAAATCCAATGCACAGGCTCTTAGCATGTCTTCAAGGACTTGGTTCGTCCTTTTGGTTTGTCCATCGGTTTGAGGATGATAAGCAGTACTGAAGGCGAGGTGAGTCCCCAACGCCTCGTGAAACTTATCCCAAAAGTGAGATGTGAACTGAGTACCATGATCCGACACAATTCTCTTGGGTACTTCGTGCAGGCACACAACTTTGGACATGTACAGTTCTGCCAACTTAGCACTGCTATACCAAGTCTTGACCGGGATAAATCGGGCAGTCTTGGTAAGTCTATCCACAATGACCCAAAAGGAATCGTATCCTGTAGCAGTTTTGGGTAGTCCAACTATGAAATTCATGCTTATTTCATCCCATTTCCATTCAGGGATCTTAAGGGGCTGTAATAATCCTGTCGGTCTCTGATGCTCAGCCTTGACTCGTTGGCATACATCACAAATGACTGCATATTCTGCTATGTCTCTTTTCATGTTGGGCCACCAGTATTCCTTTTTAAGTCTGGGTACATCTTGGTGCTGCCCGGTGTAGCGAGTATGCTGGCTCATGGGCTTCCTTGAGGATCAGTCCTCTCAATCCTCCTTTCTCTGGTACGTAATTTCCTTTATGATACCACAGGGTTCCATCGCTGTCGGCTGTGAATTCCTTGGCTAGTCCTTCGGCCATGTGTTCCTTGATCAGTTGGATTTCCTCGCAATCCTTCTATGCTTCCTTAATTTGAATTTGTAGGAGAGGTTGTATCTCCAGTGAATTCAGTTGTCCATGAGGAATCAACTATAGGTTAAGCCGAGCCATTTCTTCTCGAAGCTCATTGGCCACACATTCCAGCCTTAGGTAATTGCATTGGGTTTTGCGGCTCAAAGCGTCGGCTACGACATTGGCCTTACCAGGGTGGTAATGGATTCCTAGGTCATAATCCTTGATTAGCTCTAGCCATCTTCTCTGGCGTAGGTTAAGATCTGTTTGGGTAAAGAAATATTTCAAGCTCTTATGGTCCGTGTATATATCACAGTGGTTTCCGATCAGGTAGTGCCTCCAAATCTTCAAGGAATGCACCACTGCGGCCAATTCTAAATCATGGGTGGGATAATTCTCCCCATGCGGTCGCAGTTGTCTCGAGGCATAAGCCACAACTTTTCCGTCTTGCATTAACACACCTCCTAGTCCTTGTCGGGATGCATCACAGTATATGACGAAGTCTTTCCGGTTGTCCGGTAGGACTAAGATCGAGGCGGTGGTTAACTTTTCTTTGAGTAGATCAAAGGCTTGCTGACACTGCTCAGTCCATGCGAACTTCTTTTCCTTCTTCAACAGTTGGGTCATGGGCCGTGCTATCTTAGAAAATCCTTCGATAAATCTCCGGTAATATCCGGCCAATCCCAAGAAACTTCTAACCTCCGTTACCGATTGGGGTGCTTTCCACTTGGTAGTAGTTTCGACCTTGGCAGGGTCTACTGGTACGCCTCCAGCTGAGATTACATGTCACTTCCTTAAGCCAGAATTCACACTTGCTGAATCTGGCATATAGCTAGTGCTCTCGCAACTTTTCTAGTACCAAGCGCAAATGTTTTGCATGTTCTTCATCATCTTTAGAGTAGATGAGGATATCATCAATGAAAACTACCACGAACTTTTCTAGATATTCCATAAATACCTTGTTCATGAGGTTCATGAAGTAGGCCGGGGCATTGGTCAGTCCAAAAGACATTTCTATGAACTCATACAAGCCGTAGCGTGTAGAGAACACAGTCTTGGGTATATCCTCGGCTCTAATCTTTAGCTGATGGTACCCAGATGGAAGATTGATATTTGAAAATACACGGGCTCCCTTGAGCTGATCGAACAAGTCGTCGATCCGAGGCAACGGGTATTTGTTCTTAATGGTCACCTCATTTAACGACCGATAGTCTATGCACATCCTCGTGCTTCCATCCTTCTTCTTAACAAACAGCACTGGGGCTCCCCATGGTGAAGAACTAGGGCGTACAAAGCCTTTCTCTTGCAATTCCCTTATTTGCTTCTTAAGTTCCTCCAATTCGTTTACTGGCATCCGATAGGGTCTCTTAGCTATGGGGGTTGTGCCAAGCATGAGGTCAATGATGAACTCTATGTCTCGGTCTGGGGGCATTCCAGGTAGTTCCTCAGGAAATACATCCGGGTAATCCTGAATCACTGGCATTCCAACTATGGGCAGCATGGTGAATATTCTCGTAGCTCGGTCACAGAGCATAGGGTCTTGGTCCATGGCTACAATCATCGGCGATCCCCATGGGGTAGATAAGGTGACTTCTCTCCGTCCACAATCTAATACCCCTTAGTTCTTGGTCAACCAATCCATTCCTAGTATGATGTCCAAGGTTTGGGGTGGTAAAACCATAAGGTTCGAAAGGGATACCACATCCTTGATCCGAATGGGCACATCCATGCACGCATGGGGTATAGTTATATCTCCTCCGGGTGAATGCACTACCATTGGTCTCTTAAGGTTTACTCGGTGCAAGTTGTGCTCTTTGCTTATTCTTGATGATATAAATGAATGCGAAGCTCCAGAATCAAACAAAACTTTAACTAGTGCAGAGTGGATAGAAAACATACCCATCAGCATGCTTTGGTCCTCTTGAGCTTCCTCAGCACGCACATGGTTCACCTGACCACGACGGAATCCGGTTGCACCTTCCTTTGGTTGGGGCGTTCTGAACAAACTGCGTCCAGGTGTCGGGGCGGGGGTTCCTCGTACTGCAATGGCGTTGGCTCTGGTGTGGCTAGGGGTGTTGCGCGGCTTGGGGCAACTGTTGGCGTAATGCCCAAATTCTCCGTAGTTGAAACAGTTGACATTCCTGGTCCCTGGAGCTACCAAGGTAGGTGCCGGGGCGCGAGACGGTGTTGCAGGTGGCCTGCTGACATTGCCGGATGCGGCAGGGCGATTGGTCGCCACTAGGGCTGGCTTCCAACCTGACGGGGTTGCTCCTTTAGGTCGCTGGGATGTCCCTTGAATTGGACGGGTCATTGCAAGTCTTCTTTTCTGATTGTTTTTTATCGTCCTCTAGTCATGTTCCAGTCTCACGACCTTGTTGATTAGGCTTTGGAAACTAGTGTGGTCTTGTTCGATCATCGGCCCTTGCAACCCATCGTTCAATCCTTCAACAAACTTGTCTATTTTCTCCTCTTCGTCGCTAGGTCGCGCGGCATAGCGGGCGCTTGGGTGAACTTGTTTAGGTATTCTTGCACTGTGGTGTTCCCTTGGCGTAGCCTACGGAACTCGTTCTTCTTCATCCTCATGACCGCAGCAGTTACGAAATTTTCACGGAAGCGGCCGTGAATTCTTCCCAAGTTGGTTCACCAGCATCTTCCGCTCGGGTCTCCTTGTATGTGTCCCACCAGTCGCTAGCGGGACCTTCCAGCTGGTTGGTGGCGAAGATGACTCTGTCCGCCTCTTGTACTCGGACGAGGGTCAGCTTCTTCTCTATGACTCTTAACCAATCTTCAGCATCCATTGGTTCTTCTGCCGTGGAAAACATCGGTGGCTTGGCTCGCATAAACTCACCTAAGCTTGATCCTCTGCGTTGTTCTTGGTTGTTGGCAATGACTTGAAGCTGTTGGGTCTGTAAAGTCATGACTTCCGCTAGGGTAGAGGAGTTAGGCTCCGATGGGTTCTCGTTGGTCGCGGTTGCTTTACGGCGATGAGCCATCTGTACGACACGGATAAGGTAAGAGACTTGATCTACTAAGGTCACGATTCTAAGGGATTTTTCTTCAAGTTGTTTAAGGTGATCTTTCGAAGCAAGCTTGGTGGAAAAAACTCATTTAGGATACATCATAAAACATCTCAATAGTTCTTAATTAATGCATCATAAGGGATACATTGGACTGCACATACGCAGTCCCATACAACACAATACAACACTAACATCGTTCTACATCACATCATAACTAGGGGGAAATTAGGGCGTGGCCCTTGCTGACTCAACATCATCCAAAGCAAGACCAAAACCCTTGTAGATATCCAATCTAATCATCCAACCAACCGCAGGATCCGGGTGTGGGCAACGGGTAGTCCCCAGCTGGTGCAAACTGAAGTTCCCATGACTCGGAAGAAGTCGCTTCGGAGTCGTACCTGAGCTTCCTGCCTGGTGGCCGAGTACTCTTGCGGGCTGTCTTGCAGGTGATAGGTCCTCCCGCAAATGTAACGTGGTAGGTAGGGGCCTCATCCTCTGATGGATTGGTGACACTAGGCTCCCACTCGACCTCCATGGGTTCCGATTCATCCTCCTTGTCAGTGCCAACATGAATGGGGTTCTCTACTCCAGAACCAGGCTCGGATGGAACAGCCGTGGTAACCTGTAGGGTATCTGTCTGTGCAGCAGCTGGTTGGGTCATAGTAGGGTCCATCAAATATGGTGCGGACTCGATGCTAAGCATGAAGGCCTACTCCATCATGGCATGAAAGGTAGCCAAGCATGCTGGAGTCATAAAATAGTAGTGGTCAGGCACAGGGGCAGGGGGCGGTGGTGTAGCTGAAGTAGAAGCACTGGCAGTGGGGACAGGAACAGAGTGAAGGTGTTCTTCCAGTTGGCCAATCTGTCGCTGGCCTCTCCACGAGCCTCCCCACGAGCCTCTCCACGAGCCTCCGAAGCTGCTCCTCCAGGTCAACCAAAGCCTCTCCATGAGCCATATAACGATCAGAGAGCTGATCATACTGTGCGCTGTTGAACTGGAGCTGAGTCTTCAGGGAGTTAATCTGGCTGCCACAGTTGTGGTGTTCCTCTTCAAGGTCACTCATACGCATTTGTTACTCATCAATTTCCCATAGCGCTTCCTTGTAGCAATCATCTGCAGCTTCAGTCCATCGGGATAGCCGGGTTACCATCGGGTTGTAGCAGCAGGGTGTGGCCTCCACGGTGCAAACGGAGTTTCCCTCCTCCCAATAAGGGTGGTGCACAAACTCAGTCATCGTCAGCTCTTCCCGGTGGATGTCATTAAGGCGTAAGAACGCCTCACAGGCAGCATCCTGAAGTGCGGCCCCCATAAAATCTCGCCGGTAGCGGGTCTGGAAGCAGTAAGATGGTTCGCTACCGACACGGGCCTCAATCGATACAGCGGCTTCCCACTCAGGGTGGTTCTCGGTACCATGTCTCCTACTCCGGTAAATGGGTGTGTCCTGGTACCTTAAGCATCGCATCAGCTGCCAAAGTTGCACAACCTATCCTTCCTCCAGAGGGATCTCAAGCTCCCACGCTCCGATCTGATCATGGCTTGCCATCTGCTTTTGAAACTATCTTAGAGTTAGAGAGAGGTAATATCAAAAAAATTTTAGTAGAGAAATGGGGGACAAGAGTATAAGGGAAAACACATTATGTTTTGTAGACATAGTTTGTACTTCAAATAATCCTAAGTACGGATAGTTCCCTTTAACCAGTTCTACAGGGGTAGGGCACCATTTGGTCTTATCCTACAGTCGCACTGCTCTGATACCAGCTCTGTCGACCCCATTTTTGGAACGGAAATCATTCGTGTTCATAGTACCATTTCCCTGGATCGAGTAGTTTGGTACCCACGAATACAGTACTGAATTATCAGGTGCAAAGTGCATGAATAGTCTTACACCAAAAGTATTACAATAATAGGCCCGAAGGCAATAACATTACATGCAGGACCTACTGGTCCGGATACAACCAAAATCAGAGATTAGATAAGATAGCAGTCAGAAGGCAGCGCCATGTCAATTGCCATAAGCAACGACTGGGGACTAAGACCTAGTAGGCGCCTTCTTCTTCTTCGCCCACCTGGCAATAAGCATTGGGGTCCTCCAGTTCTTCGTTTTCACCATCTGAAGGTTTGTGCGTATAGCAAGGGTGAGTACCCAACGTACTCAACAAGCCAACACGGAATGATGCAGATGATTGGGTCATTCAAAGGATGGCTGAGGTTTATTTGCGCAAAGCCAATTTTCATAAATCATTTCACAAGCCTAACATCTAGCCAAGTCAGGTTTAAGTTCCAGAGTATATTAAATCGGGATGGTTCTGTCTACCATCCATCGTGATACCAAGGATGGCTTCCCGCCTCCGAATCGTTATGGTCTTTCTGGGGAGTCTACCCCTTCTCGCAGGTCGAGAAGTTGAGTCCACCAGCACACAAAATCATTATGCATACCAACCCATTATTTTAAAATTTATGAGTCTAGCCACGAGAGAAACTTGTCACGCCGCTCATTATCCGCGAGCACGGCTATTCGAATAGATTGATTTACTCACACTGCAGTGGATGTACACTTTACCCGTACTCCGCAACTGCTTATTGAATGAGCTTTCATCCCTTCATATGGGATGGTCACGGCAAAGCTTTTCGATAAACTTACTTTGGCAGTACCTGCTCCATGAATTTAATTCCTCTTGCACTCTGGCTGTCCTTTCCTAGCAGTGAGAGGAGTTCTGGCTCTCCCGGGGTAGGGGAACTCTTTCAGTCCTTAAGTTGTAATTAATTTTTATTTGATTCATCACTTCAGTATGTGGGCCACAGCCTCATCTCAACATCACAAACCACTTCTCATCATAAGAACCACTATGCAGGGATACTGCCTCCGCTCGGCTATTTACTCTGCTAGGTCTATACCCATTCGAGAAGTACGGTTGTACTGGTTCGTTCTAGGTTATAAGTCTCATGGCTCGGTCCTTAATCGACCAGGGATGGTACTTTCCGTTGCCGGAATCCACCCAAATCCATCCAGCCACCCCAGTCTAAAAACATTGGTTTTGTACTTTCATTTTTCCATCAAAACTATTTTCATCATGTTCAAGGCAATGTGGCGCTCATGTCTCGACATGACGTGTCTCAACCACCTTCCCTAAGTTAATTGCCCAAGCATATAGCTTTTGTAAAAATATGAGTATGCAAGATTCCAGTATAAGCATGGCTAAGTATTTTACCGAAGATATCCTTCGGGTATATCACATTGAGGGTTACAAAGATTATATCTAAAGGCAAACAATGTCAAGACATGGCATATCAAGCATAGGTACTAGTTTGTGTATATAGCATGCATATTTGAAGTTTAAAACAATACCATTTCGCAATTGGGGTCAAAATATTCAACGAGGTGTGATGACTTGCCTTGCTCGCACGCTTGTTGGACGGGGTCTTCGTATAGTCAGTGCTTGCTCCCTCGGATGCTAACCGTACGTGCGAAAGATCAATTGAATTCAGTTAGAATTCAATAAAACTACCAAGAGATCGAAAAGAACCATAAAAACGACTCTAAATATTTAGCTCAAGATTTTAATTAAGTTTAGGTGTGAGTTTTTGGGTGAAATCCAAATTAAAATGCGAGTTGTAGAAATTAGGGTCTTTGCGATATACCGATTTAATTTACAAAGGCGACAAATTTCCAAATTGATCTTATCTTCAAAAGATTTGAATTTTAAATTTTAGAAGATCTAAATGTTAAAATAATATTTAAGGGCAATCTAAACATAAATAAACTCCTAGACGAATAAATTATGCGACGATGAAATTTCTCCGATTCATCTTTTGAAACCCAAATTTGTTTCTTAGAAAATATATATATTTTTGTCTAGAAAATTTCCAAAATATTCTCCAAAAACTTTTCCTAAATCTTATAAATTTTGTTCTAAATTTCCCTATTTTATTCTATTTTATTTTTTCCTTTTTCTTTTTTTCCTTCCCTTCCTCCTTTCTTCTCTCCTTTGTTCTGCTCGCCCCTCTCTGTTTCAGCCGGCAAGCCTGCGCAAGGCGCAAGGGGAGGGGAGAAAGGGAGAGAGGGGGTGTTGGCTCACCGGCAACGTGGCGGTGATGGTGGCGACGGCGGTGCAAGGCGAGGCGACAGCGCGGCAACGGCTCCCGAGGGCGGCGGCGCTGCTTCGGCGCGAGGCGACGCAAGGCGAGGCTACGGCGCGGCGAGAGAGCGAGGGAATGGGAGAGGTGAGCGGTGAGGTGGGGAAAAATGGTGGGCTCACCCCCAATTTATAGCCCACCGGCGAGGGGAGAGAAGAGAGGGGGTTCGTAAAGGGTTACGCGGAGGCTACGCTAGCCAAAAACAAAAACTTTTACCGCGCAAACCAGGAACACTTGCAAGTAAGGGCCGATAGATCGTTACCGATTGGAGTAGAGTGCAGCGGAATAACCAATCAGGGCAATCCGATCCGGAACAGTAGCCGATTCCGGAGACGGCCGATTCGCCAATCGCCGATTCGAGTCGTCCGGCCGCGTTCTCACGCCTCGCTCCGATGCGCCCGACCGCAGCCGATTCCACCACAGCCGATCGCTCCGATTGCGGCCGATCCGAAGCCGATCAACGGCGCGCAACGTAGCGCCGCCTCTACCGGTATCCACACGTCCGGGGACGAGCGCCGTACACCCGTGTGCTAGCACGCGATGCAAGGCTAGGGTTTGGCTTGAAAGTGGGGAGGGTTTCCGTGGAGATTGATCTCGGCGACTTCTGTTGCACGCGATGCAATTGATGTCTATTCAGCTCTCCACCCCTCCCTCCTTTATATAGAGTTGGCCGACGGGACTAGTGGCCGATTAGGACTCTATTTTGAATCGGATCTCATCCGTATCTCATAGAGTTGGCCGCCCATACGTCGTAAGCCCATAGGACTCTATCCGATCGGATCCCTATCCGATCGAGCCGTATCCGAGTCCAACTCGAATATCTATTCTATCCCCTTAAGCGTGCGACCCTGTAGGTTCAGGTATACTCGGTTTCGGCTATAGTCTAACTTAGCCGATCGTCGGCTCGAGTCCAACTCAGCCGACCTGTCAATAGCGGCGCCTAGCAGCACATATTGACACCATAGTATACAAGAATATAATATCGGCTCGAACCTGTAATGTGTACACAAATCCCTTTGCCTCACGATACCTTAAGCTATAGGCAAGATGTGTGCCATCCCTTCAATAGCTTAACCATTCACTCGAACCGTATTGGATTATCCGTCCGTTGATTGACTCCTCAATCAACTTAGCATGGCCATGCATTTCCATAATCCATTACCTCGAGGGGCCCAGAGATATCTCTCCAAAGGAGGGGCAAATTCCATCTTGATCACTCACATCCCACTCCATGTTTCATAGCAAACCCGAAAACTACCTTTATAACTACCCAGTTACGGAATAGCGTTTGGTAGTCCCAAAGTATGCTACTACACATGTTGGAATCCATGGTGATCTCAGGTCTAAGGACTTTGTACCAACACTACCTGAGACCAACTAATGGCACATTGATTCCTGTAGTGTCTCATGGTGGGTCTATCCAACAATGTGTTCTCCAACACATGTGTCCATGTTTATTGATTTGGTATCTCCATACCCATGATCTATGAGACATGATCATCAATCAATAAACATGCTGATCTTAGAATCATATTTGTTCCAACAATATGACATATGATCAGGGATCGTTTAGAAATAGATTCATACATATAGAGTCTCATAAATAAGTCACGTACTTATTGATCAATACAAGATGTCTATTTCATGAAACTGAATAACACTTTATTCATTTATACATAAACATTAACGTGATATCCAACATCTCCATGTTGCCTCTAGGGCATATCACTAACAGTTCGGCACGTTGAGGCGACGCGGCGACGACACGCGGCGACGCCCGGGGCGAGGCTGGGTGAGGGTGGGCGCGGCGCGACGGCGTGCGGGTGGGGGACCGGTACGGCACGGCGACGCTTGGCGCGAGGGCGTGGGGGTACGCGCGCGGGCGGCGCGTAGCGTGGCCGACGCGGCGAGCGCAGCACACGGCGTGGGCGTGTGTGCGGGCGGGGGCCGTGCAGCGCGGCGCGGCAAGGGCAGAGGGGTTGGCGCGGGCATCGCGGACGGCGCGACGCGTGGGCGCGAGCGGGTGGGGAGCGGGCGCGCGCGCGTGGCGGCGAGGGGGTGTCCGGGCCCGGTACGGCGTCGAGCGATTGCTCGCGGATGAAGAGTGCCATTTCATATTTTCCCGATTTAATTTCTATTTTCTCCCATTTCTTTTTCCTTTCACATTTAAAATTAAAATATGACCTAACCCATTCAAAAATTAATTTTTAACCTACATTTCCAACCTTTTCCTCATTTTTATTATATTATATTTTATTATATATTTTATTTATTTTATTTCCCTTTTTCCAAAAATGTGATTTTTGATTTAAAATAAATTCTCATCAACTTTCCTATTTTTCATTTTTTTATAATTTTTATTTTCAAACCTTTCTTTTGAAATTTCCTTACCTTTGGGATTTTTAGATTATTTGGTTTTTCTCAATCTTTTAGATAAATTTCCCTTTATTAATTTCATGCAACAAAGCTAGCAAATAAGAGGCAATAAACACAATGAGATGCAAAAATACCAAAAGTTTTTGCATGTTCCGATTTTTAGTTCTCGATTTTAAATTCTCCGATTTTTAGGGTGTTACACACCTGCCCTGAAGTAGTGAAGATTGCAGTTGTGGTCGAGACTACCGCTCGGGGGCTTGTAGTAGTCCCAACCTCGACCGGGGACTAGTTCGGAAGTCCTACTCCGAGTTGAATAAATCTCAAGTCGAGGGCCTGTGGCGATTCACTAGGTCAGAGGGAGTCCTCTGACGTTCTCTGCCACGCCCTGTCCATGTTTCAGGAACCGGGGACGTTGCTCTGGTACATCAAACCCTTGGTATCCCGCCTTTTCCCAAGCCTCAGGCGACATTGTCAGTTAAGATGGGAAAGACGATGTGACCAGACGGCGATTTCTTCAGAGCGGGCAACGAAAATTTTATAGGCGCCATTTGCCACTCCGAAGAACCGACGGTCCAGATTTTACCCAAGGGTGACGTGGTGTGCCGGGAAGTCAGATGGCCAGGAGGCGTTTCGAAGCTCCGTGCCAGTCTTAAACGGCGGTGCGCATGTTTTCCGAGACTCGAGCCACCAAGGCCATCGTCGCCCCCTTATTGAAACCTGGTCACCTCAAGCTCCCCTTTTGTTATGCTATCTTTCTTCTCCAATTTGACAGAGATCCTTGCGGGAGGTGTCACCCCGGGGTGCCTCAAAAACACGAATTGAACCTCAACAGATGTCAGACCGAGTGTCCTCGGGATTTGATCGAGAGCCCGACTCCCCCCCGGGGGTCGGGCATGCCGGCCTTCCCCCGAGTCCGACCTCGGCCCCTTCTCTCGACTCTGTCTCGTCGCCCGACCTCGAGCATCCTCGGGAGGAAACTTGGCAGGAAAGGAGGAAGAGGGGGGAGACAACCCGACAGCGTCTGACACCACCTGGAGGCACAGGAGCAGGAACCCACGGCTGGCAGGAAAGCAAGACACCCACGGTGTAGAGGACCTAGCAAACCAACATGTACTTTATCAGATATTCTTTGTACCCCATTGTTTATCTCTCTTAGTCTTAGCTTTCTTGGCCCCCAAGTTCATCTGTTCCTGCCCCCCTTGAGGTATAAAAGGGAGGGCAGGGGCTGACAAGGAGGCACTCGAGATTCTCTCTCCCGCTTGTAACTTGTGTTCATCATCCACCCTAGAGAAAGAACAAACCACACTGGACTTAGGACTATTATCCTTTGGGATGGGCTGAACCAATATAAACCCTTGTGTCTTGTTTCTTGGCTCATCTTAGGATTCAAGTCGATCATCAGATCCATTGGAGGACAGCTTCTCCACCAAACTCTCTTCTACCTCCTCGGGGACCCCCCATCGAAGACTGCCGACCCACCCATCGATAATTGGCGCACCAGGTAGGGGCGTTGTTCTTTGTCTGAGGTGATTTGATGGTTGTTTCCTTCACCACCGACTTCGTGGCTCTCGCCGGGACAACCTTCATCTTCGGCACCCAGGTGTTCCGCGCGAACGACTTTCGTTGCCTCTCTCTCTCTCAGGTGGCCTCCGGCGAGCTGGAGCATGCGGTCAGGCCTCCGCGCATGGCGGCGAGGCCAAGGCGCGTGGTCTTGCGTCCTAAGGCCTTGGCCCCCAAGCTCTGTATGACTATCAGGGTTTGGCAGCCCAAACCCCGACTGCTCGCTCGGCGGTCTTGAGGGCAAACGATGCTTGGACCCAGATTGAGCGTCCGGCTCGACTCCGCGCCATGTATCCTGCTCCACCATCCCGAGGCACGTCTTGCTCGTCTCTGTCTATCGCTGGGGGTGCTCCCACGTCTCTCGGTGTTGGGAACCCTAGCAAGATCGTTCACTGTGCCTCCTACCCACGCATGGCATTGAGTGGACAGCCCAGCGGACCAGTGTTCATCCCTGGAAACTGCTGGCCCACCAAGTTCATCATGATGGCGGAGGCAGTGTCCAACGACGAGGTCACAGGTTCTCAGGAGTTCGGTGTTCACCGCAACGCGCGTTGTTCCTGTAACGCAAGGAGGGTTGCACGGCGCGAGCAGACCCGTCGTCCTCACGTCAAGCCCCAGCGCCTGGAGTACGACTTCACGATGGAGTTCGAGGGGCACCAGGTGTTTCGGACACTTGCGGCCAACTTGGTCGCCATCGAGCGTGCCTTCAACGGTCTTCCCGACTCCACGGCAAGAATGGATCGGTGATACCGAGATAGCATTTGCCATTTTACCTAAATACAGTAAAGGATAATACATATATGTATTGATAACCTAGCTGATACCGGAAAGCTAACAATGAATCGGCTAGTACTTCGATGGTTCTTATAAAAAGATATCATCCTTGAACCATAAGCTTAGCTCAGAAATCGGTTGTCGGCTGTCTATGGCCAGCCGATTTCGGCTCACGAAGTCCGAGAAGAATAAGATCTTAACATAAGAGGCAGTCCTAATATAAATCTAATAATAAATATACTAAAAGACATATTAGGCGAGATAAGGCATGAAACCCGGCACTTTCTCTAAACAATATAAATCTAGCCGAACAGATCATTAGCAATTCTAAAAATGACTTAATAGTTCAAACCTGATGCAACATTAGGTATAAAAAGAACAACCTGATCTGTTGTAGCCGATTTATATCTTTTGAGACTGTGGATACCGCATATAAACCAGTCAACCTTTAGATCTAGCCCTATCGGCTATAAGTTCTTGATAGAACTAGCCAATGGCGGGATAGATCCAAACATTGATCTAATTTATATGCGCTATATGATAATTAGCGCAGTACAAACTCCTGAATCTAATGTTTCATTACGATGGAAGCACTATAAACAGAAGATCATGCCACTAATGACAAGCATTTACCTGGATTTGGGGATCGAAACAATGCAGCTCATAGCCAAACAAATTGCTTGTCTGAAGAAAAAGGGTGGCGATGCGCCGAAAGTTGATTGATTGTGATTATGTTTTTTCTACAGGGGGTCTCGGGTCCTATTTATACCCGAGATACATTATCCGTACAAACCCTGGACTCTATCTAAACTACTATTTAAAACGCAACATTATCCCAGGAAGGACCCACACCGCATTACAATGAACAATTTAAACAAACTCCTAAATTACAGATACAATTGCCGTTACAGGACTCTATCCATAGATGGCAATATCATTTAACGCGCAATCTAATAACCGAACCTTCTATTTATCTTCAAACTGTTGTACCAGAAATGACTTCATCTTCTCCGATCGTAGAATTGGCTATCGAACCGCCCTTGACCGATCCAACCTTAGCCGATTGACTTCACAGCCGATCGCTTCTCAACCGATGCGGCCTCTGTTTCTTCGCCAAACCAGCCGATCCGATTCTGCTTCATCCTTGCAAAGACTTAGGAATTCCACTGCCAAATTTCGGTGTTAACAAATGCCCCCAAGTCTGTGATACGAAGTGTTACGGATTTGCATCCTATTCAAATTCCCGCTCTTTTCTTGACCTAAACCGCTTCGGCTCCCCCCAAGTGCCCTTTAAATAACCACTTACCTCGGCCGAAACAACTACGCCTTCAAAGCACACTCAACCCTTCGCACACAAGCCTCTGCTTTCTCTCTCCTCTCCGGTGGTTCACCGGCGTCCATCAAATCTCAGCGCACCCGCAAATCAGAACCCGGCTTCATCTCCAACAACTCAGATGGCCTCCACCGCCGCCGCGTCAAGCACCCCCGTCGTGCCGGCCACTGCTGCTGCACCAGCCGTTGCCACTGCACCGACCATCGCCGCCGCACCGGCCGCCACCATCGTCGAGTTCCCTGAGGTACCCCCACCAGTCCATAACTCTTTTTCTCTGGATTCATTTCTCTAGTTATGTCTCCAACCTTGTTGCATTCATCCTGCTTCTAGCCATTTTCGGTTAGCACTTTTTTCCCTTTCAAACTGTAGTGTTTAGCCATCCCTGATTAGAGTTTCTTTCTTTCACACTGTAGCACCTGTTGCATAAGGTATTCATCCCCAATTTGACCCAAGCACAGAGGTACTTTGTCGGCCCCATCGGCAACACCGATCCAGCCGATGTTATCATAGACGAGACCATCAGGATTCCCTTCAATACCAATAAGCCATCCCTTACCCACTGGAAGGGGACCTTTAAATCATGGCCGACCACCGACGCCGCTTGGGTCGAATTGTACAAGAGGATGCAATCGGCCAAATACACTCAATGGGAGGAGGCTGGGATAGCCCAGTGCTTGGCTCTGTCCGTTGCTAGTATGAAAAAAGACGAGCCGCTTCTGTCGGCTGCAACATATTTCTGGAATGACAGCTTCAACACCTTCATCTTCCGACAAGGGCCGATGACAGTCACACTGGCCGACGTGTACATGACGACCGGGCTAGACATCAAGTCGTCGGCTAACCCCAGCAACCTGAGCCGAAAGGGGCAGCATCAGTTCAAAACCAAGGCCATCGACGGGTGGAGCGGCTTCACCGCCCAAAACATGAAAGATGGACCCGTCAGCCACAGGGAGCACGCCGCATTTCTGATGATGTGGCTTAAAAAAATTTTGTTGTGGATCGAGCTGCAGGCCGATAGTCGACTGGCAGGTCAGAGCCGAAATCCAGGCCGACGGGGGCAAGCTCGCGCTGGGGAAGTACCTCCTCGGCTACTTTTATCAAATGTTGCATCAGGCCGCCACAAAGATAGCCGCCAATGCCCCAATCAACACCGGCGGCCCCTGGTGGTTCTTACAAATCTGGCTGGTACTGCCCCTAACCGAGGCCGTCTTCTCACGGCTGGAGCCAATCGAAGACAAGGACAGCAACCAGATCACAACAACCAGGTGCATGAGCTACGGAGAAGCAGCAGCTGCTCATGCGGGCTCAAGGCAATGGGCCGCTCTGCTGGCCGAATGGTTCATTGCCCTCTACGACGGGCTGTCTCTGCGCCTATACTTTTACCGGGAACAGGGACTGTTTGAGTTGCCGGCCGATTTCAATTGGGAAGACATCAACTCAGCTGACAACCCGAGGTGCAGGGAGCTGTTCATCGCCACTCTGTCCCCCTGCATCTTGCCGATCGGGATCCACCAGGGCCGATCAGTGGCCAAGAGCTACGAGTTCTATTACCCGGTGTCGACGGCGAGACAGTTTGGTCTTGGGCAATTGCCCATCGGCTTCTATTATGCCGATAAGATTGAAACGAGGGGAGTGGTGAGCCAAGACTTGATAATGCATCGGTTGCTGAATATGGCCGACCCCTCCCCTCGCCGACATCGGCATGATGACCCTGGCGCTCAGGAAAAGCGTAGCCTAGGACCAATGGTGGGCCAAAATTAAATGACACATCTTTCACCAGCGGTCATCTCATTCTGTCGATCTGCTCCTGCCCGAAGAAATCCCTTCGGTAAGCAAATTCCAAACGATTTTCCTCTTATTATCATCGGCAGATATAACCGATTAACATTTGTCCTCTGGTTTGCAGGAGACAGAGACGGAGCGACCGACGGTGAGCGACTCCGGGCGCGTCATCGAATACCGTCTAGGTGTTTTGGACGGGGGCGGCCTCGCTCCGTCGACCATTGGCTGGGGAGCGCCGAAGCTAGCGTCGTTGCTGCGAGGGCAAGTGGGCGAGCCGATTGCCCAGAAGAACATGGCTGCACCACTCATACAGCCATCGGCGCGCCCGCCCCCAAGAAGCTGAAAGAGAACAAATCGGCAGCGCCAGCCGATAGCCTTCCCCCTCTTGGATCCGGCCGTCGCGCAGTTCCTCGACGTCGTCGCTAGCGAGGAAACACCGGCGGCTGTTGGAGCAGCGGCCGAACCCGGGAGCTCAAGCCATGAGTCCATCAACGCTCCAGCCGACGTCCCGCCGGTCCCAAGTCCCCCAGCGAAAAATCGACCGGTAAGCCCTCACTTCACCAAACTCGGCTTCATGATGATGTCACTTGCATCTGATCGATCAATTCTTTTCAGGTCAAGAAATTGGCCGGCAGCACTCCACGCCATGTGCCATCGGTACTCGTATCTTGCAATTTGATTTGTAGAAATTAGCCGACTCGACCACTAACTCTTCTTTTGCAGCCCCCACGATCTCCGTCGGCTGCCCCCCCAGGCGTCCAGCAAGCATGTTGTGACTGCCACGGGAGGCGGCAACGACGCCGACGAAGAGGCCCCGATGGCTGCAGGCGGCGAACCAGCCGAGCCGACCGCTCCGACCCCAGTGCCGACGGTAAGCCGACTGGATTTGATGACCGGCCCTGTCAGCTCAATATCTTCTGATCTTCTTCCTCTTTTTAGGACATAGCCAATCTCCTCAACTTTGACTTGTCGGAGTTTGAGGAGTCTGGCGAAATCGGCGAGGAGGCGTTGGTGACGCCGGCCGAGGACCTGAGGGCCACCCTAGCCGACATCGGCAACCGGCTGGAGACCTCGCTGGATGCGCTGGTGGTCGACAGCGGTTCAATACATGCGCTCTTTAAAGGAATCCAAGGTCAGCTGCTGAAAGCTCTAGCCGACGCCATTGTGCCGGGCACCTTCATGGAAGCCACCAACTTAAGTACGAACGGGCACGGCAGCGGATAGCCGATCGTCGCGAGAACCAGGCGTGGTCGGCCACCCTCCTGTCGACCAAGGATGCCATTGAGAGCCGGAAAGCCGCCTTCGACCGCCTAAAGACTGAGCCGGTGGCCAAGCTTGAGCAACTCCTCGCATGCCAAGATCAGCTGATGGCCGATCTCGTTCAAGTCATGAACGAGATTGATGTCCACAAGGAGTACATTGACAGCTTGCCAGCCGAAATCGAAGCTCAATGCCAAAGTATCAAGGCGGCTGTGGCACATCTACGGGACCTCGTGAAGGGCATCTGGCCAATGGCGGGGTCTGAGGCAGTCGACGTCAGGGCCATTGAGGAAATAGACCAGATCAAGCGAACAGCGTGGTCGGCCATAGCCGATTTCTTGAAACAATGAGCTTGTAACATTTTAACATTCTGAAACCGGCCACGGCCTCCTGTAATATATTTGTCAAACTTTTGTAATAGTCTTGAACTTTAGTCAACTTGCTCTAACTTTGTAATCGGCTTTAACTTCTGTGTAGTATAGTTTATCAATCTTTTGCGGCTGTGCTCGTGGATGAGATCGGCTTCGACCACACTTAGTATTTTGAATTGTTTATGCTGAAATCTGCCCTAGGCGTCCGTATCGTGTCACCTTCGCCGATTCCGAGACAACACCGCAACCGTCGATGTTAACAATTGAATCACGGTCGTCGATCCAAATCACTTCCAACGCTTTTATTTGGACCGCCTATTACGAAGCTCGAAAAGTTAAAATTCCTGACGCCCAATTTTGCAATTGGCTCGTGTATGTACAAGGCCCCCAAATTTTGTTGATCGCTTCGGTGTCGACAAAATTGTGAATTCGAGCCGCTCGCGCATCATTACCGTCGCTATCGGCCAATCATTAGCCGATCGTGGAAGACTTAGGAAAAAATTGCATAAAAATGCCTAAAGGCGATGCCTTATTGAAGCAAGACATCGGCCGTGGCAAATCGGCTAAGCAACCAGAGCCGAATCACGAGTTGATCCATACGCTCGGTTAGTATTTCTTCAGGTATTTTCCATTAAGAGCCCTTCCAAATACTTCTCCGTCCAGCCCTTCTAGCATGTAAGCTCCCTTAGAGATGCATTTGTGCATCTTGAAAGGCCCTTCCCAATTTGGTGACCACTTGCCGAATTTGTTATCTCTAGATCCAATCGGCAGTATCAATTTCCAACGAGTTCGCCTTCCTCGAAAGATTTAGGCACCACTTTTTTGTTATAATACCTGGCCACTCGTTCTTTATCCTTCGTAACTTTTTCCAAGGCCCTCATCCTGGACGAAACTAAGTCCTCTGATTCGTCCACCATCGGGTGATAATAATCGTTGGCTGCAAGTTGATCCTGTAGTTGAATGCGCCTTGAGCCGACGACGCTCTCCCATGGCAGCACTGCCTCATGTCTGTAGACCAGCTTGTACGGAGGGACTTGGATTGACCCGTGGCATGCCATCCGATACGCCCACAGTGATTCGGCCAATCGGTTGTGCCACTGTTTACGGTACTCATAAATCTTTCTTTTAATCAGCTTAATCAAACTTTTTTTGAGGCCTCGGCTTGTCCGTTGGCCTATGCGTAGTACGGCGAAGAACTAAGCAGCTTGATCCCCATGCTGTCGGCAAACTGAACAAACTCGTCCGATACGAAGATAGATCCCTGGTCTGTTGTTATCGTTTGTGGAACGCCAAATCGGTAGATAATATGTTCTTTGACAAACTCGATTGCGTCCTTAGAATCCACTTTCCTCAGGGGAATCGCCTCCACCCACTTTGTGAAGTCATTTGTCGCCACCAGGATAAATTTATGCCCTTTGCTTGAGGGTGGATTGATCTGGTCGATCATATCAATGCCCCATCCTCTGAACGGCCAAGGCTTAATAATTGGGTTCATAGCCGACGCTGGTGCTCATTGTATGGCGCCAAACTTTTGACAATCCTTGCAGCCCTTGTAATACTTGAAACAATCCTTCGGCATCGTCGGCCAGAAATACCCTGCTTGGCGAAGTAGCCACTTCATTTTGTGGGCCGATTGATGTGTGCCACAAATTCCTTCATGCACTTCTCCGATGGCCACTTTGGCCTGATCAGCTCCCAAACAATTGAGTAGCACACCATCAATCACCCGATAGTATAGATCTTCATCAAGCAACACATATCCTAACGCTTTGTATCGTAGTTTCCTTGTAGCCTATTGAGAGGAATTTTTGAGGTAGCTGTAAACTTCAAACCTCCAATCATCGGCTGTAATGGCGGCAACTTCTATGTCAATCTCTTTCAACATCGGCCGATAACCCGATGCCCCTTGAGCTAAATCGTTAGCTTCTGTGTTCTGCTCTCTGGGGATGTGTTTCAAAGTAACTAGCCAAAAACCATCCATTAATTTCTGGCATTGCTGATAATAGACCATCAGCGCATTGTTTTTGCATTCGTATTCTCCTGATAATTGGCTGATGACCAACAATGAATCTCCCATTATTTCGATGGCGTCGGCTTCAACTTCCTTGAGTAGATGTAATCCTTTAAGGACGGCTTCGTATTCGGCTTGGTTGTTTGTAGCGTGGGGGTTGATAGCGAAAGCAAACTCGAAGCTTGCTCCCTTGGGTGAAATAATGACCAAGCCGATGCCACAGCCGTTGGTGCAAACTGAGCCGTCAAACGTCAAAGTCCAAGGCATAATCTCCACTGAGCCGATTGAGTCAATTCCGTGCTCTACAATGAAATTGGCTATGGCTTGTCCCTTGACTGCCCTTGGTGCTTGATACCTCAGGTCGAACTCTGTTAGCGCAAAGGTCCACTTTCCAATTATTTCTTTCAGCACTGGAGCTGATAGCATGTACTTAACTACATCGGCTTTGGAGATTATTGTGCACTCGTTGGATAGCAGATAATGCCTTAACTTTGTACATGAAAAATAAAGGCATAGGCATAGCTTTTCCACAGGTGAATACCTTGTTTCCACGTCTAGCAACCGGCGGCTGAGATAGAAGATGGCTTTTTCTTTGCCTCAATCTCTTGGATTAAGACGGAGCCGATTGACTTGTCATCAGCTCATAGGTACAACTTAAACGGTACTCCTTTTTGTGGAGGCATTAAAACTGGAGGCAAACTCAGATAATCTTTTATGTTGTCTAAAGCCTTTTGCTGCTCTGCCGCCCATGTGAATGCTTGATCGGCTTTTAGCCGAAGCAATGGTGTGAACGGCTCCATCTTTTCTGAGAGATTGGCTATGAATCGCCTGATGAAATTTATTTTGCCGCTCAATGATTGGAGTTGTTTCTTGTCCTTCGGAGGCTGAATTGTCTTGATAGCATTTATGCTTCTTGGTGTAACCTCAATTCCTCTTTCATGAACAAGAAATCCCAAGAACTGCCCGACCGATACGCCGAACGCGCACTTAAGCGGATTCATCTTCAGGCCATACTTCCTCGTCTGCTCTAACACTTGTCTCAAATCGGCTATGTGGCCCTCTATCTCCCTTGACATGACAACTACGTCATCAAGGTATATCTCTACTAACGAGCTGATCATGTCAAGAAAAATGTAGTTCATGGCCCGTTGATATGTTGCCCCGGCGTTCTTCAAGCCGAATGTCATTACTACCCATTCGTACAAGCCGATTGCGCCGGGACACCGAAAAGTGGTCTTGTGGATGTCCTCGTTGGCCATAAATATTTGATTATACCCTACATTGCCATCCATGAAACTGATAATTTTGTGGCCCGAAGCAGCATCGACAAGCAAATCGGCTATCGGCATTGGGTATTCGTCCTTAGGGGTTGCCTTGTTTAGATCTCTAAAATCGATACACACCCTAAGTTTACCATTTTTCTTCAGCACTGGGACAATGTTTGAGACCCACTCGGTGTATCAGCAAGTCCGAGTGAATCCTGCATCGTATAGCCGAGTAATTTCGGCTTTAATTGCATCATACATATCGGCCTTAAACCTCCTGGGAGGCTGTTTGAACGGCCGATAGCCTGCCTTAATCGGCAGTTGATGGACCACTATTGATCGGCTGAGGTCGGGCATGTCGAAGTACTCCAAGCGAAACAATCTTTATATTCTTTAACAAATCGATAAGCTGGGATCTACAATGAGGAGACACATTTTTGCTAATGTACGTCGGCCTCGGCTTGTCACCAGAGCCGATTTCATTTTCCTCCGTGGGCCGACTTGAAACCTTGCCCGAGCTTGCCATCGTCTTCGTCCGCGGTGTCCATGCCGAAGACACTTGAGCCCTCTGCCATGTCTTGTTCAAAGCAGCAGCTGCGGCTCGTCGTCTCCAATCGGTTGTATTGTGGAATTGGACACGTTTAGAAAATCGGCTTGCTAGATTTTCCCAGACAAACAATCGATGCCTTCGATTTCCCAAAGCGGCAAATCGGCACTGACGACACTAACTGACATGTCGTCTGGCACGATCTCGATCTTGTCGCCGTCCCATTGGATCAGGCTCTGATGCATTGTAGATGGGATGCAGCAGTTAGCGCGTATCCAGTCCCTTCCGAGCAGCAGGCTGTAAGACCCCTTCCCGTCGATGACAAAGAATGTTGTGGGCACGGTCTTATTGGCGATGCTCAGTTCGATGTTGAGGACGCCCTTGGTTTCCGATGGGTTGCCGCCGAAGTCTTTGAGCACCATATTGGTCTTTATCAGGTCTTCTGCACCCTTGCCTAGTTTTCTGAATGTTGCGTAAGGCATGAGGTTGACTGCAGCTCCCCCATCAACTAGCATCTTGGAAATCGGCTTGCCGTTCACGAATCCTTTAACATACAATGGCTTCAAGTGCCGATTTTTTGGTCCCCTCGGGTTTGTCGAAGACAGCCTGGTCTGGTGAGATTGCTAGCTTCACTAGGTTGTCCTCGATGGTGTCTGCATCGGCTTCAGGAGCATTGAACTCGGCTGGTAGTATGAACACCATGTTAGCCGATGCAGAAACTTTACCTTTCCCTTTGGCTGCCCTCCTGGCTTGATCGGCTGGGCACTCCTCGGCTAGCTCTTCGTCGGCTACAGCAGTTTTTTCTTTGGGAACCCATCACCTTTTGATTTTACCTAGCCGACGATGCTGTTCAAGGATCATTTGCCGAACTTTGTCTTCTCTCCCTTCACGCTTAAATTGTTGAATTCTTCTTTTCTGCGTCTTCGTGAAGAGATCGGACGAGCACCATTGGATATTGGTCGATTCCTCGTTGTCGGCCTCTTCATCATCGCGGTTGTTGTCATTGCGGTCTTCGTCGATGAAGAAGTCCTGGTGGATCGGGCCGAGCCGATCATGGACGGACCATCACTTTTGGTTTAGCTGAACAGCTCTAGGGACGAACCGTGCTGGGCTTGCAGCCGATGAGCTCCTCTACTCATTGTTGCGGCGACCGTTGCATGCTGGACAATCGTCCAGTGTTGGCAGTCTCATGCCAGATTCCCAGCAGTGCCTAAAAAATCACAATGCCAATGCGGATCGGCACTATTGCAGTTTACTTCGTATCGGTGGCTTTGGATCTCCGGCTCGCGCCGACAAGGTGCTTCATTGTAAGCTTCTCCCTGCCGAGACCGGTGCTGAGGATGGTATCGGCTATCTTCATGGATCGGCCGTCGGTCAGCCGATCTGATAACTACGCACACCATATTAATTGGCACGGCGTGATATCCAATCGGCTCGTCCTCTGCCTTGGCCCCAATCGATGTATTGACTAAGCCGTGCGCCGTTCTGTTCTGTCGATCAGCTTGCCTGGGGCTAGCTTGGACTGTGTTGACTGGGAAAGGGTTGCCGTCTACCTTCATCGGCCGATTTGAATCGGCGAACTTCAGCTTCCCGGCCTCAATTGCCGACGGATTTGCGCGAAGACTTTGTAGTCGCCGGTGGCATGGGATGTGGAGTTGTGCCACTTGCAATATTTCTTCTTCTTTAATTCCTCGGTCGACGGGATCACATTATTCTCAGGCAGCTGAATCTGCTTCTCCTTGAGCAGCAAGTCAAAAATCCTGTCAGCCTTGGTGATGTCGAAGTCGTATCGTCCTTCTTTGGCCGTCTTCGCAGCCATTGGCGACGATGGCCTTTTGTTCTTGGCCCATTCGGCTGCTACCACTTCTGCGTCATCGTCGTCGGACTCGCAGTCGATTCGACGATGACCTGAGTTATGTTGTTGACGGCCTTCCTGGTGTCTTGGAATCGCTGCTCGTGGGCCGTCACCTTCTGCGCCAAGTGGGCCAGGCTGTCGAAGTCCTGCGCAGAGAATCGCTCTCGGATCGACGCGATCAGACCATGAAAGGCCAAATCGGCCAGTTGGGCATCCGATAGCACTAGGCTATAACATGGGTTCCTCATCTCCCTGAAGCGTTGGATGTATTCCTGAACCGATTCGTTGTGTTTTTGCCTGATGCTGGTGAGGTCCGACAACTTCATCTCATGGTTGCCAAAGTAAAAATAGCTGTGGAATTGTTCTTCAAGATCGGCCCAGCTCTGAATTGAGTTGTAGGACAATGAGGAGAACCAAGTAAAAGCCGATCCTGAAAGAGAATCAGACTCTCACGGCGTCTGTAGCCGATGCTTCACCGCACTGTGCCAAGAATTGGCTAACATGCTCGTAAGTTGAAACGTTGTCTTGTCCTGAGAACTTCAAAAAATCTGGGATCTTGTATCGGTTCGGTAACGGAATCTGCTCGAAGTGCTCTGGATAGGGATACCGATACATGTTTCCTGAGTCTTTCAGCTTGAGGTTGAATTGATCGTGCATGACATCTGCAATCAGATCGGCACAGGTCCGGTTGTCCTGCTGTATCGGCTCGTATGGTTCGTATGGTGCGGGTGCTTGCCGATACAGCGGTGGTGGCGTCTGAGGCCTATGGTGGTGATCTTGACGGCCCCCCTTGGTATTGGTAGTGATGATCAGCAGGAGGTGGCCGATGTGCCGGTGGTAGCGTTGGTGGTCCTGGGAACAGTTGTCGGCCACCGACGTTGTACCGTCTGTCCGGGTCAATCTGGGGCACTGGCTCTAACTGCCGATTGTCGTTGAATATCTTAGCAATCTGATCCTGGGGCAGTGGTTGCTGTCGGTTCAGCATGGTAATCATTGGCTTTTTAGCCGACTCAGTTGGGTTTGGCCGGCTAAGGATCCCTCCTGGCGGCCCTGGTTGTGCTAGTGGCGGGATCGGCCGATTCTGCGTAACCAACGTCCTGTAACCAGGAAATTGGTTGTCTGTGAAGTACGTCGGCCCTCGTTGCAGCTGGTCGGCTATCTTGGCGTCGACCATGGTAGCGATCATGTTGTTGAGAGTGTTGACCAAGATGTTACTTTGGTTGACTAGCGTGTGATGGACGGCCGAGTCGATCCGGTCTTGTAGGGAATATAGAGCCGAATTGTCCTCTTCCTGGATCCGATCCTTCTGTTTGCCTTTTGTCTCACCAGAGGAGGATGCCCTGAGATCGTTCACGCTGAATTTATACTTCGGATGCACGGCCCCGGATTTTGTTTGGGTGAAAGATTGCAAGTAGTTGGCCTGGAGCTCTTCCACCATCTTCTTGTAATCGGCTTGTTGCTCAGCCGATAACTGCTCCATCTTCACAGGCACGATGTTGTCCTGGGAAACGTTGGGGCTCTTGGAGTCGACCATCTTGCCGGCTGAGTCTCTGCGTTCGAGTCGAGCCGACAGAGAAAGTCTCACCGGGCGTGCCAAGAAGCGTGTTGACGAGAAATTTCTCTCACGCGCTGGCCTGGGAGATCTGCTTGACTCCAGTGCAGGTCCTTCTCGGCTACCTGTGCGGTGCAGGGCGTGCCAGTTGGTTTGATCTGTTAACCAACAAGAAAAACAAAGAAACACGCGTTAAGTGTTAGGTTAGATCCCCACTGAATTGGCTAAGGGAATCCATGAGCATATATCTGCTATCCTAAAATATATTTAAGCCAAGCGACTAGAATGGATCGGTGATACCGAGACAACATTAGTCGTTTAACCTAAATACAGTAAAGGATAATAGATATATGTATTGATAACCTAGCCGATACCGAAAAGCTAACAATGAATCGGCTAGTATTCCGATGGTTCTTATAAAAACATATCATCCTTGAACCAGAAGCTTAGCTCAGAAATTAGCTGTCGGCTGTCTATGGCCAGCCGATTTCATCTCACGAGGTCCGACAAGAATAAGATCTTAACATAAGAGGCAGTCCTAATATAAATCTAATAATAAATATACTAAAAGACATATTAGGGCAGATAAGGCCGGCTGAAACCCCGGCACTGTCTCTAAACAGTATAAATCTAGCCGAACAGATCATTAGCAATTCTATAAACAACTTAATAGTTCAAACCTGATGCAGCATTAAGTATAAAAAGAACAACCTGATGTGTTGTAGCCGATTTATATCTCTCGAGATGGTGGATACCGCATATAAACCCGTCAACCTTTAGATCTAGCCCTATCGGCTATAAATTCTTGATAGAACTAGCCAATGACGAGATAGATCCAAACATTGATCTAATTTATATAAGCTATATGATAAATAGCGTAGTACAAACTCCTGAATCTAATGTGTCATTACGATGGAAGCACTAGAAATAGCAGATCATGCCACTAATGACAAGCATTTACCTGGATTTGGGGATTGAAACGATGCAGCCCGTAGCCAAACAAATTGCTCGTCTGAAGAAAAAAGGGTGGCGATGCGCCGAAAGTTGATTGATTGTGATTGTGTTTTTTCTACAGGGGGTCTCGAGTCCTATTTATACCCAAGATACATTATCCGTACAAACCCTGGACTCTATCTAAACTACTATTTAAAATGCAACGTCATCCCGGGAAGGACCCACGCCGCATTACAACGAACTATTTAAACAAACTCCTAAATTATAGATACAATTGCCGTTACAGGACCCTATCCATAGATGGCAATATCATTTAACGCACAATCTAATAACCGAATCTTCTATTTAACTTTAAATTGTTGTACTAGAAATGGCTTTATCTTCTCCGATCGTAGAATCGGCTATCGGCTGTGCTTGTCCGATCCAACCTTAGCCGATTGACTTCACAGCCGATCGCTTCTCAGCCGATGCGGCATCTGTTTCTCTGCCAAACCAGCCGATCCGATTCTTCTTCATCCTTGCAAAGGCTTAGGGATTCAACTACCAAATTTCGGTGTTAACATGTTCCCACCGCGGGCACGGCTCGACACTCCCGGAGTGCTCGCATGACCGAGCATCAAGGGAGCTTCCACACGGGGGACCTTTGCGAGGTGATAGCGCAGAGGATGGATGCCCACAACACCATCGAGCGACGCGCCACCGATCGGATGCGCCAGGAGATAAGGCGACGTGATAAGTACGACCTGTTGCATGGACCTCCTGACACTGTGTCCGACCCGGCACCCTGGCATGATGGCTTTGTGTCTTTCACTGCCAAGCTCCGGCTGGTCACGTGGCCTAAGGGTTTTCGCCCGACGGGGATAGAGCCATATGATGGCAAGACCGATCACACCCTGTGGCTCCAGCTGTATTGCACGGCTGTTTGAGTCGCAAACAGTGACGATTGCGTCATGGCCAACTATCTCCTGGTCATGCTGGCGCCCATGGCCATCAACTGGCTTGCTGGACTGCCCAAGGACTCCATTGACTCGTGGGATGAGCTATGTGTTGCCATCGTCGCCAATTACCATGGCATGTGGCAACGCCCGGCTACCTGCTACGACCTCGGCCGAGTCCGGCAAGGCCCTACTGAGTACATCCAGGAATACATCCAGCGTTTCTCGGAGCGCCGCAACTCTGTTGCGAGCATCTCTGATAGCGACGTCATGCGCATCCTCTTGGAGTGCCTATGAAGACCCTCTAAGTTGTTCCGCTTCCTCGCTCGGACGAAGCCCACCACCCCAGCTCAGGTGTTTACCATCACCGAGGGTTTCGCCGACGTTGAGGATGCCGAGAACTAGCTCACGGCGCCCGCCGTTTCCCACCGTCCAAGGGAGTCGAAGGGAAAGGAGCGGGCCGTCCCCGAGCGCTGCTCGCCGAGGAGGTCGGATCGCCGCCAGCATCCGCAGGGTCGACGGGAGGATGCGAAACGCCAGCCGACCACAAAAGTTGCAGCCCTCGAGGGACCGAGCTCGAGGGGAGCCCTCGGGTGAAACATGTTGGGAAGCACTCGACAAGCCATGCTTCCTCCATCCCGACGGGAATCACACCATCCGGTAGTGCTACTCCCTCCAGGACCAAATGGTTCATGAGGCACGAAATCCCCAACCTCCAAGGCCGCGGAAGGGGAGGAGCATAGAGTCGAAGCGCCGAAAAGGGGACCAGCGACAGGAGGACGGCTTCCAGGAGCCGACCCATACTGCCAACATGATCCTCGACGGTGAGGCGACCTCGAAGAGTCGATGCCAACAAAAGCTCCTTTCTCATCGCGTGAACACCGTCTCGATTGACTCGCCTGAGCGCCTTCGATGGTCAGAGGTTCTGATCTCTTTCTCTCGAGCAGACGAATATTCCGACGTCCCGAAGCCTGGTCGGTTCCCATAGGTGGTGGACCTAGTGGCGCTCAAGGTGCATCTCAAGCGTGTTCTAGTCGACGGGAGGAGTGGCATCAACGTCCTCTTTAGAGGTACCCTTCATGAGCTTGGAGTCTCCCTCTCCACCCTTGAGCCTACGGACTCGTCATTTTACGGCATCGTCCCAGGTCGAGGAAACCTGCCCCTCGGCATGATTTCCCTCCCGGTGACGCTTGGAACATGGGAGAACTTCCACACCGAGTTCGTCAAGTTCTACGTGGCCGACTTCGAGACGGCCTACCACGCGGTACTCGGCCGTCCGGCCCTCGCCAAGTTCATGGAGATTCCCCACTACACATACCTGGTCCTCAAGGTGCCAGGTCCTTGGGTGGAGTTCTCCGTGCGCGCTAACGTCGCCACGTCTCACGCCTGTGAGTTTAAGAGCCTTGTTCTCGGTGAGGCCCTGGTCTGTTGGCTCGGGCAGACGGGCTTTCTACCTCGAGCGCTGACCCAAAAGGGAAGGCACCGATACCTCCAAGACGGCGCTGATCGGCTCATACCTTGGGGAGAAATAAGAAAGCACGCTCGTCGACTTCCTACGAGCGAACATGATATGTTTACTTGGAAACTGGCAGACATGCCAAGAGTACTCAGGGAGTTGGTCGAGCATGGGCTTCATGTTCCCCCTGATGCTAAGCTGGTTAGGCAACGCCTGTGTTGGTTCGCCCAGGAGCGCAAGGACGAGATCCGGAAGGAGTTGACTTGGCTTCTAGATGCGGGTTTCATTCGGGAAGTGCATCACCAGGATTGCTTAGCCAATCCGGTCCTTGTAAGGAAGAAAAACGGGAATGGAGAATGTGTGTTGACTACACTAATCTTAACAGGCATTGTCCTAAAGACCCGTTTACTCTTCCCCGCATCGATCATGTCGTCGACTCCATCGCAGGGTGTTCCCTCATGTGCTTCTTGGACTGCTACACAGGCTATCATCAGATAGGCCTCAAAGCATCCGACCAGGAGAAGACGTCTTTCATTATGCCATTCGGGGCCTTCTGTTACACCACGATTGCTTTCGGTCTAAAGAACACTGGCTCGACCTATCAGCAAGCCGTCCAGTGTTGTTTTGCTAGACAGATCGGTCGTAACATTGAAGCTTACGTGGATGACATAGTGATCAAGATGCGGATCCCCGATGATCTTCTGCCCAATATAGGAGAAACCTTCGCGATCTTGCGCAAGTACCGATGGAAGCTTTATCCCGAGAAGTGCGTCTTTGGCGTGCCCTCCGAGAAGCTTCTCGGTTTTGTCATCTTCGAGCGAGGAATCGAGCCCAACCCTGAGAACATATTTGCAATCCTGAACATGCGAAAGTCGTCCTGTGTCAAGGATGTGCAGAAGCTCATGGGTAGCATGACATCTCTCGAGAGATTCATTTCCTGACTTGGCGAGCGCGGAGTGCCATTCTTCAACCTGGTTGGGAAGGGCAAAGAATTCCAGTGGACAGCAGATGCTGACAAGGTGTTTGCCGACTTCAAGCACCTTTTGACTACGCCGCCAATCCTCATAGCTCTGAACCCCGAGGAAACAACTACTCTTGTACGTCGCTGCGACCACCATTGTTGTTAGCACGGTGCTGGTTGTCGAGCGCACTGAGGAAGGGCGCGCCTATCCGATCCAGAGGCCTATATATTTTGTATCCGAGGTCCTCGGGCCATCGAAGACGTGCTATCCCCAAGTGCAAAATCTGTTGTCTGCCGTTCTCATCACCACCCAGAAGCTGCGGCATTACTTCCAAGCCCACAAAGTAGTGGTGGCGACTGGGTTTCCCCTCGGGGACATCATTCGGAATCGTGAGGCTACTGGGCAGATAGTCAAGTGGGCCTTGGAAATGGGCGAATTCTCCATCGATTACAAGCCACGCAATGCCATCAAGTTGCCAGTCTTAGCCGACTTCGTGGCCAAATGGACAGAGATCCAGCTTCCGCCGACTTCCGAGTCGCGCCTCACCTGGACCATGCATTTCGATGGCTCCCTTAGCCTTGACGGAGCTGGAGCTGGCGTGCTTTTGGTCTCCCCGAAGGGTGAGCACATCAAGTACATCCTTTAGTTATTGTTCAAGGCATCCAATAATGCCGCCGAATACAAGGCTCTCCTCCATGGTCTCCGAATCGCCAAATCCATTGGCGTTGAATGCCTTATGCTTTATGGGGATTCGAAGCTAGTTATTAGCTAGGTCAACAAGGAGTAGTCCTGTTCGAGTGAGAAGATGGATGCCTATTGCCTCGAGTTCCATCACGTCCCTCGGGACGCCAACTCGGCGGCTGACCAGCTGGCTAAATTTGGGTCCTCCCGGGCGACGGTGCCACAGGGGGTCTTCATCCACAAGCTGCACAAGCCGTCGATGAAGGAGCCAGATCACCCGAAACCGGCCCCAGCGCAACCAACTAAGTCAATGCTTGCAATCACCGGTACCTCTGACAACTGACGTCAAGAACTCATAGACTACATCACCACCAAGGCGCTCCTACCCGATAAGGCAAAAGTCGAGCGTGTCGCCCGACGTAGTAAGCAGTACGTCGTAGTGGGACGCGAGCTGTTCAAACATGCGACATCCACTCGAGTACTCTTTCTGTGCGCCCCTCGGGACCGCGGGATCCAGATCCTCGATAAGATTCATTCGGGCATCTACAGTAACCACACGGGCGCAAGGACGCTGGTCGGCAAGGCTTTTCGGGCGGGATACTACTAGCCAACAGCCAACGAAGACACCAAGGAATTAGTCCATCACTGTCAGGGTTGTCAGTTCTTCGCCCTTCAAACGATCCCGTCATCGTGGCCCTTTGTGTGCTGGGAGCTCGACATGGTCGGCCCGTTCCCTAAGGCACCAGGGGGCTACACTCATGTTTTTGTCGTGATCGACAAATTCACAAAGTGGATTAAAGTGCAGCCGCTGAGAGCTTGTACCGCCCAGAAGGCGGCCGAGTTCATTGAAGGCATCACCTTCCACTTCGGTGTCCTGAGGGAGATCATCACCGACCTCAGGACAGAGTTAACCGGTAAAGTTTTTTGGGACTTCTGTGAAGGGAGGTGCATTGAGGTGAAGTATGCCTCGGTGGCACACCCCCGAGCGAACGAGCTGTGCGAGAGTGCGAATGGCATGATCCTACAAGGCCTAAAGGCCCGGGTCTTTGACCCGCTTCGGAAGCATGAAGGTTGCTGGTTGCGAGTGTTAGTGATATGCCCTAGAGGCAACATGGAAATGTTGGATATCACGGTCAATGTTTATGTATAAATGAATAAATTGTTATTCAATTCAATGAAATAGACATCTTGTATTGATCAATAAGTACGTGACTTATTTATGAGGCTCTTTATGTATGAATCTATTTCTAAATGATCCCTGATCACATGTCACATTATTGGAACAAATATGACACTAAGATCGACATGTTTATTGATTGATGATCATGTCTCATTGATCATGGGTATGGAGATACCAAATTAATAAACATGGACACATGTGTTAGAGAACACATTGTTGGATAGACCCACCATGAGACACTATAGGAATTAATGTGCCATTAGTTGGTCTCAGGTAGTGTTGGTACAAAGTTCTTAGACCTGAGATCACCATAGATTCCAACATGTGTAGTAGCCTACTTTGGGACTACCAAACGCTATTCCGTAACTGGGTAGTTATAAAGGTAGTTTTCGGGTTTGCTATGAAACATGGAGTGGGATGTGAGTGATCAAGATGGAAATTGCCCCTCCTTTGGAGAGATATCTCTGGGCCCCTCAAGGTAATGGATTATGGAAATGCATGGCCATGCTAAGTTGATTGAGGAGTCAATAGACAGACAGATAATACAATACGGTTTGAGTGAATGGTTAAGCTATTGAAGGGATGGCACACATCTTGCCTATAGCTTAATTGGTATCGTGAGGCAAAGGGATTTGTGTACACATTACAGGTTCAGAGCCGATATTATATTCTTGTATGCTATGGTGTCAATATGTGCTGCTAGGCGCCGCTATTGACAGGTCGGCTGAGTTGGACTCGAGCCGACGATCGACTAAGTTAGACTATAGCCGAAACCGAGTATACCTGAACCTACAGGGTCGCACGCTTAAGGGGATAAGAGTAGGCATTCGAGTTGGACTGGATACGGCTCGATTGGATAGGGATCCGATCAGATAGAGTCCTATGGGCTTACGACGTATGGGCGGCCAACTCTATGAGACACGGATGAGATCCGGTTCAAAATAGAGTCCTGATCGGCCACTAGTCCCAGTCGGCCAACTCTATATAAAGGGGCGAGGGATGGAGAGTTTCTGCATCGCATTGAACCGAATCCGCAACAGAAGTCGCCGATCTCAATCTCCACGGAAACCCTCCCCACTTTCGAGCCAAACCCTAGCCTTGCATCGCGTGCTAGCACACGGGTGTTCGGTGTTCAGTTCCCGGACGTGTGGATACCGGTAGAGGCGTTGCTACGTTGCGCGCTGTTGATCGGCTACAAATCGGTTGCGGTTGGGCGCATCGGAGCGAGGCGCGATGAATTGGCTATCCCCAAGAATCGGCTGTCGGCTTGCGGGAATCGGCTGTCATCGGCCATCACAGTTCCAGATCGGATAGCCCTGATTGGCTGTTTCCGCTGCATACTCCAATCGGTAATGATCCATCGGCCCTTACTTGCAAGTGTTCCTGGTTTGCGCGGTAAAAAGTTTTTGTTTTCGGCTAGCGTAGCCTCCACGTAACCCTTCAGCGAGAGCTCCCGACCGTGCTTTGGGTGCTTCGCACTCCGCCGAGCCGAGCCACAGGACGGTCCCCGTTCTTCCTGGTCTACGGCTCGGAGGCAGTCCTCCCGGTCGACATGCTTCATGAATCCCCAAGGGTTCGATTGTACGATGAAGGGATGGCCGAGCAGACGTGGGCTAAGGACATCAATAACATTGAAGAAGAGCGTATGGCCGCCACAATCCAGATGGATCGGTACCAATAGGCGCTACGCCGATACCACGACCGCAATGTCCATGGGAGATCCTTCAAGGTCGGTGACCTAGTTCTTCAAAGAGTACAGTCCACCGCCGGCAGGAACAAGCTCTCATCCCCATCGGAAGGCCCCTTCATCGTCTCCTCCGTCACTCGTCCGGGCTTGTACAGGCTAATTCACGAAGATGGATAGGAAGTGCCGAATTCCTGGAACATTGAGCACCTGCACCGATTCTATACTTGAAACAGCTATGTACCTAGTCCCGATCCCGTCAATTCTGCAAATTTTGATTATCTCTAAAACTCACCTGCAGTTTGTATACCCAACCCCCAACAAGGCTCGGGGGCTCGGAAGCCTTCCTGAGCAGTATCGCCAGCCACGTTGATCCCTTCTCACGCAGATACCCTCATGGCAAGGCTCGAGTGGAGCGGCCCTTAATTAAGGGTTTTAGAAAAGCTGTGTCGCCTGCTGTGCTTGAGCTGTTCGGGGGCTCATTCATTACCCGCTTCGACTGAACGTGGTTGGTTCGGCCCCGAGTCCTCCGGGTAGTGACTTCATTCCTATCCGGGGCTGGCTGTGGTCGGGCTGGCCGTGTTTCGGTCAAGTGCCGATGAATGAGCTCAGGGCTCGAAAACAAGCGAATCCTGTCTATACAACTAAGACGCTAGGGGTTCGACTTGGGCCACCCGGACAATGTCTGTTGATGGCCTGACACGCTCTACTTCGAGAGTTAGACACATAGATATCGGACGGACGTCGAAGACCTCACGTTCACCCGATGCGTACACAACAAAGTGACTTTGCTTGACCGAATGCTTCGCCCTTGAAATGGCCATCGGGCATAGTTGGGATCCATCCCACCAGCTTCTGTCGCTTAGTCATGAGAGTTATACGCGTATCGAGTGATCGCCGATCCTCATTCGCTCTCCCTGTTCATCCTGCACTCGGCTAAGTCGATCTGAGTAGACTGCGGAAGCCTTCGGATCAGTCTGTTAAGGCCCAAAGAACGCTCGGCATCGGAGGCCAGTCAGGAGATGAACAGAAGGTTGTCTCCTCGTGTTCTAACTCGCTATGTAGGAGAAGGATCTGCCTGTAGTTTGATTGGTAGCCCTCCAGACGAGGTTCGTTGACAGCCGAGATAGCTCGACAGGATCTACTCCCCCTCACAGACGTCCAAGAGTTTGACCGGAAGCCTTCCGATCGTTGGTTCATAGATGGCCATGGTCACTCGATGTAAGCTATCCTGAGGCGAAGCCCATTCCGAGTTTTGACCATTTTGCCCTGCGAACTCGGACTGTTGAAGGACAGGGTCGCTCGGACGATCTGTCGCATAGCGGTGTCTTGGGTGTCCAAGAAAATATAAAAAGCTACTCTGGACATATTGCGAGTCAAAGGTAGCATACAAAGAAAACTAACAAAAGTTTTCTTTATTTCTCACGGAGTGATGATCATACATAGGGCCCAAGGTCCCCCTAACATACAACAATATCGACACGGCGACCTCTTTTACTATTGGTTCCACAGATCGGGCGGAGGGTTTGCACGTGTTGGACTGATTGGAACAACAAGGCCAAAGGTTTTCCTAACCTATAGGACTATGTTGCTCACAATCTTATCCTCCACTGACTCTATGAAAGCATAGATGTCGTCGACGTTGCCCGACTCGATGCTGGTAGGCCACCCTTTGCCGATCGCGTCGATGTCCACCCGGGGGTACAACTTCTGTACAACGCCAAAGACGTGCGTCACCACCGTCTTGGCTACCCCCTAAGCATAGCGCTAGAGATGTTCCTGGCCGCTCAGCAGACGCGCCTGAAGCACGTCGTCGTTCGGGATGAGTGACGACGCGTCTGGATCGATCTCGGTCAGGAGTGTTCGGGCTGCCTCCGAACAGATTTCCCATCGCCGGTCGATCATCTTCAGGCTGTCCTCGAGTTGACGAAGAAATCGACTAGCGCCCGCTAGTTGGCCTGGTCACAAAACGGGTTGGCTGAAGCACACTCGTACCTTCATAACAAAGGAATTAAAGAGGATGGTACTTACGAACAGCCTCACGGCCTGGTCCTCGGCCATTTTGGCCAAGGCTTCATCCCCCTGGCTGCCTCAGCGGCTGCCAGCTTCGCCAACTCAACCGCCGCCGCCTCTGACGCTGACGCTTCTCCTCCACGTCATCGAGCGCCCCAGTCAAGTCTCAGTTGAGGGCTTTGGTCTGCTGCGAGTGGCCGCAGACACTTCAGCTCCACCAGCAGATGACAACCCGACAAGACCACGGTGCTCACTTGGTGGAGGCTGTGAACTTCACAGCACCACGACGAGCAATCTTAGGGGCAGATCCTGATTCTTGTCCACCCACCTCCCCGTTGACGCTCGGCCCTGCCTCTGCGGAAGCAGTTAGCTTCCGCTTCCCCTTCAGCTCGGTCGTTGTGACGGGAAGGCGTATCTCCGCAATCTCCATCTTTGGAATAGCTCCAAATTCCTGCCACGACATCAACACCTAGCTGGTGAAGCTCTACTAGAGGAATGGAGGAAACATTCAGGCAAGGGAATGAGGTCAAGCCTACCTGCCGTTGCCGGTTCTTAGGACACCCGATTGAATTCCAACCTTCACTTGAACTCAGCGACGAGGCTATGAGCCTAAGACCACTTTGAGGAAGAAGAAGGGTGCAGAGTGGAGGCAGGAGGACTGAGAAGTTTTCTCTTCCTCGAAGTGGAGAAGTAGGATGGCGTAAGGAGACGAGCCCACTGCGATGGGGTTTATGTAGGAGGATGGGGATGGGATCGCTGGCATGGTCTTTTGGAAAATGTGTAGCGCCATTTATGGCCAGTACGGAACATCCAAAGTGTCGCTCGCCCGTCCAACTCTTTAGTATGACACGTCGACTTCGGGTAAAATATGGGCCGTCGGATCTCCGGAAGGGCAAGCGACAGTTTTCAACTTCCATCGTCCATTCTGAGGAACTCGTTGAAAGTACACCCCACCTTTCCTGTCTCAACTGTCAGCACCATCTGACACTTTGGAAAGGGCGAGTTGCCAAAAGATTCGATGTAATACCATGACGCCCCTAGTCCTCATGCCCTGTCCAAGAAATAGCAAAGAATGCCAAAAGGCTTTGCTTCGATATTAGCAAAACCCAATTTGGGTCGGGTTCCTCTCGACTCGGGGCTGGCGTCCAAGCTAGCCCTTGGTTGGGGTCGGGGCTATCATATGCCCTTGGGCAGTAGTCTCGACCATAACCATGTTCTTCACCGCCCCATGGGTGGTGACCTTGACGACTCGGTTGTGGGCTTCCGAGGTATTCCTCAAGTGAGGTCGGGGCTACCTCGAGCTCCAGGGCCCGTAGCCCCAAACACCTCACCCATTCTCACTGCCTCCGGGCAGTGAACTCTCTGACTCGGCGGCTGAAGGCCAAGATGTCTCCCCCTTGGTCGAAGCAGAGACTCCCAAACGCCTCCGGGCGAAAGACCTGTACTACTCGGCTAAACCCCTCTTGATGGACCTCGAGCGGTGCTCAGATCATCAAGAGGTTGGTAGAACGCTCATGATGATTTGACCCTAGGCTCAGATGTGCCATCCGACCCTAGGCTCGGGCGCTACACCTGCCAGGTGCACCTAGGCGGTGCACCAGCAGATCTTCAGCTCTCAAGAACTGCTAGGGATTGACACCTTGGAAGAAAGCTTGACCCTAAGGACGAATGGACGAATGTTCCATTCGCCCATAGGCTCGGGGGCTGCACCTGGCAGGTGCACCTAGGCGGTGCACCTACCAAAATCTTGGCTCGAAGCTCCAAGGATTATAAGAAGACATTACTCCGAAGGGACTCTGAACATAAGGATGGATGTGTCGAAACTTGGTTTCGGCAATAGAAATTGGGGGTGCAGTCAAGATCACTAAACACAATGGGTTAGATGGAAAACAAGGATTAGACAGGTTCGAGCACTCTCTTGAGGTAATACCCTACTCCTGTTTTGGGGATTCGATCCACCGAGTCTTTATTGATCTCACGATCTCGTGTGTCTAATAGCTCGTATGTGTTTCGCATAAATCTGATATCCCTCAAGGGACGCCTCTACCCTCCTTATATAGTATTGGAGAGTAGGGTTACAAGTCGGAGACCCTATCATATTCTATGTCGGACTCCTCAATCTTACCAAACTATTACTATGAGCCGTTACCATATCTCATCGTTTACGTAGTACCCAAGTCATAGCCGGTTTACATAATTAGGAAACATAACCTATCCCCTATTACTAATCGGATAAGCTTGCCTTATGGGATCCGGTACCCATAATCTCCACAGTAGCCCCCGAGACCTTCGCAGTCGACGAGATAACTTTGCCTCAACTCAGAATAACACACGGCCGACTGCTCCTTTGGCCGAGTGGTTTTATTGCCGAATGGCTTCATCATCTCTGCCTGAGTCTCCCAAGCTCTTCATCATCCGATAAGAAGACTGTGAAGGGCTGAAAAATACCTCAAAAAATTCTCAAAAATAAATATCTAGGTGCATCTCCTGATGCACCTAATTAGGTGTAGCCCCCGACTATGTGGTTAGTCAAAAACAGACTAAGCATATAGTCAAGAACTATAAAAAATCATACTCATATAAATGCCTAGCTCAAGCTAAAGCAATCATAAAAAATCATATAACATATCACTCGGCAAGCTCATGCTTATCCGAGTAAATTTGCCCGAGTCGTCTCGGAACAAATAATTTAATTAGACCTCATGGGTAAGAAATCAATTCACTCGGCAAGCTCATGCTTATCCGAGTTGATTTGCCCGAGTCATCTCGGAACAAATAGTTCAATCGAACCTCATGGTTAAACAAATTTTTCAGTCATCTGAAAAATACGACCAAAATATTAAATAGCTCCAGCCATAATATTAGTCTTAATCTAAAAAGATCTTCACCAAGGTGAAAAAATAGCATTGATATAATAATTTAATCAAATGCTTAAAAACCAAACAGTCCCTGTCATCAGGACAGCCATGAAAAGCTTAACTGTTTGTCACCTTTCAAATTGCATCGTGCCAACTTCTCATGAAGTTGCGCGGTATGAAAGGATTATAAAGGTATTGGGCTATGTGACACATGCATATTGCTAGCGCAAATTTGCTTAAGTCCATCCACTTAAGTCCCTAAGGACACATGTCAAGCCACACCTTAGCTGGGCCATAAGTCTCTCATAGGCTCGGCCCAATCGCGAGATGACTTAGCAAAAACCCTCATGTCTTTTTACGAAGCCTTGAGGTCATCCTCGCCACTTCGTCTTCCCAAAATTTCCTCTTTCGTGCCACTGTTCACAAGCTCTCCGCGGAGAACCCTAAACTCGCGCGTGCCCAAATCCATCCATCTAGGAACTCTCGTTCCACCACAAGCCATCTTCCGCATCCAGCCTCTAAGATTCCCTTGACGAATCCCCATCTCCCGTGCCAGATCTATTCTCCCCCAAATCGCATCCATGGCGGGAGAGAAAGAAATCCCCTTCGATCAATGGACGACCTCGGACGTCAAGGAATCGACTCTCCAGGAGATGGTGAAGAACGGAGTTTTTTCGGCCAAAGAGATCATCGGCTGGCGTCCCGTGGCCGGTGAAGAGTTTCCCACTCCAAACACCGGTGAGATCGTCGTTTTCACCTCTTTCTTCTACTGTGGCTTCGGCCTTCCCACCTCTGAGTTCTTTCGGGGTCTCCTTGAGTATTACGGTCTTCAAATCTATCACTTGAATCCCAACTCCATTCTTTGTATAGCAATCTTTATTCACGTCTGTGAAGCCTTCCTTGGCATCATTCCCCACTTCAACCTTTTCTGCCGCATGTTTTATCTCAAGCCACATCCAAGCAAGGATGTGCCCTGTGTCGTCGGTGGGGCCGGCTTTCAACTCCGCGGAACTCTCTGCAAAGATTATTTCTATCTCCCCTTGAAATCTTCCAACAAAGGCTGGCATGCGAACTGGTTCTACATCTCAAATCTTGAACCCAGTTTGTCCAACTTTGTTGGCCTTCCACCAGTTCCGAGGCCTAACTAGAGCACTCTACCGGTGGCCCAAGATTGGGATGAAGCCAACAAGCTCTTGGCCAATATCCTTGAGATGAAGAAAAAGGGCCTTCAGGGAGAACAAATCACTCAGCACTTCATCAAGAACCGACTGGTGCCTATTAAAGAAAGATCCAAGCCTGCATTGCAGTATGAGGGTGAAAAGGACCCCAATCAGGAAGACCGCGATTCCTTGAGCTACGAGACCCTGAAGACTCACATGTACAAAATCTTTTCTTTTGGGATCGTGGTTGAGCGCAGCCACATGTTACCGGTTCTCCCATACAACTTGTACCGTCCTCCTCCTCCGGTAAGCTGACTCAACTTCTTTAATCTCTTTCAATCTTAATCTTGCATCTCTTAGAGTATAAAAAAGCCTCCTTGCAGGCGAATGCTTTCATCATCTCTAAACCGTACAAAGTGCATCATGACGATGCGCCAGCTCGGCCTGCCGAGAAACCAGCCGGCGTCGTCAAGATCAAGAGTGAACCTGTCGGCAAAAGGGCTGCTGCTGATAGCAAGCGAGCGAGCAAAAGGAGGCTGGTGATCAATGACTCGGATGATGATGTTTCAGCTCCTCAAGCTGAAGTAACCCCTCCGAGGCCATCCACCAAATCCGCACCTAAAATTCGCCGATCAACCAGGTATGTCTCATAATTGAAATCATGTCCTTGTTGAAAATCTTTCTGCCTTTGTCCTGATTGTTCCCATCTTTTTTCTTGCAGGAAGCCTCATAACATAGATCCCACCGGGCAAAGTGAGGCCTCAAAGCCATCTGCAGCGGCTGAAGAGACAAAGCCCGCAGAACAAGAATCTCAGGGCCCTCTCCCGAGTGAGAGCGCTCCGAGTGAGAAGCCCCCACCTCCCAGTGAAGATATCCCGATGGAGGAGCCCCCGACTGCCAGCCAGGAAACCCCTGCTGGAAACCAGTCGGCACAAGAAGAGATCCCGGCTGCCGCTCAAGGCGCCCCAACTGAGAGCCAGCCGGGTGTGAACCAAGAAGAAAAAGGCAGCTGGGAGGTACCAGTCGAGGACTCGGCCACCGATGCTGGTACCAGTCTTCTGACTTTAGTCTTCAATCTGTCTTTTCTTTGTCTTCATTTGTCCTCTTTAAATCGATCAGCCAAAGAAGAGATCCCCAGGCTGCAATCTTCAGAGACCTGGATCCCTCCGATTAAAATAGAGTGGCGCGACTCCGAGGGCTTGAAGCAGGGCATCATCTTGAACAAGCAGAAAGAGAATGAAGAAAGAGATATGCTTGTGGACAGTCTTAATGAAGCTACTCGGCTGCTAAATTTAAGCATCGCTCTTCTCTGTCATAACCTCACGGTTTCTTTTAGTCGATTAACTCTGAACTCGCGTGCAGAGAGTATATTGCCGATCAATGGCAAAGTCTGACGCACTCGAGAAGCTGGTCCCCCACTTGAATTCCCTGGAGAACACCAGCAGGAGCTCAAGGCCACTCAGGAAGAGGCTACATCAAGAGAGGCCGCCTTGCGGAGAGAGATTGTCATGCTCCGAGAAGAGAACCTTGACCTCCGGGGTTCAGTTGGGAGTAAGTTTAATAATCTTGGTCTCTTTATGCCTCTATTTGTAATCTATATTGATCTTGATGTCAGCAAATTTTCTTGTTGCAGAGAACTCGTCAGAAGTCCACATACTGCAGAACCAGCTGAAAAAAGCTAATGCTGACAAAGCTGAGTTGGAATCTGAGTTCGAACGTAAATTCTTTTAAGATAGCATTCTTCATTTTGGTTCATCTTCGAGTGTCTGTGTAATCATATGTCTCTTGCAGCTTATAAAGTCAAGTCCCGAGCGCAGTTCGATGTCTTCGCCGAAAAGGTCCGAAGAGCTGAAGGCGTAAGGGACAATATTGCTAATGCGGCCACACTGATCCTCTTGTCGCTGTTCCAGCCTGGACTCGGGACAAGCTCATTGGATGCCGTCGAAGTCTTCGACAAGCTCAGGAGGGCCCCGGAAAAGTACACAGCTAATATCTCAGAAGCGGCCACCATGGGAGCAGGCTTCGCTCTTGCGCAAGCCAAGTCACTCTATCCTCGGATAGATGTTGACTCAGTCGGGAAAGGCTTCGCCGACGGCACTTCAGATGAGCGAGCCTTAGAGTTGATCAGTGAAGCACAGGAGTCGGCCAAAAAAGTAGCTGCTGATGTAGTTGATAACTTTCGATCTTAATAACTTTGTGAATGTTGCTTGTAACCTCTGATGTGAACTTGTAGATATCTAGCTTATTTATGTTAATGCCTTGACCCGAGTCTTCATATCATATTTCTTAAGTAATTTTTGTCCGACTGTCACCAAGCCTAAGCTCGATTAGGTCATCAAAAAATTCTTAGTCCTTATCTATTGAACTCGAATCAAAACACTAAACAATGATAAACTAAACGTGAACAAGTTATCAAAGAAAACCATGCTTTATTGATATATGTATAGCCCCCGACTGTCAACCCAAGAAGTCATCTTGCTTGGAGTTGGTAGTCGAGAAGAACATGAAGCTCAAAAAGGTTCAAGTGTAATATCGTCGAAGATGCTCGATATTCTAGGAATTCTCCACCATGGTTCTGTCTTCACGCTTTAGTCGGTATGCTCCTGGCCGAGTCACCTCAGCAATTATGTGAGGTCCTTCCCATAATGGAGATAATTTGTGACGGTCTTTGGTGGTCTGAACTTTGCACAAAACCATATCATCGATGATGAAAGCTCGCGCCCGAACGTTGTGGTTATGGTAACGTCGAAGTCCTTGCACATACCTTGCCGACTGGATCAGTGCTGCCTCACGGGCCTCCTCCAGTCGGGTTAAGTCATCAACTCTGTCTTGATCATAACGCTCGTCGTTAAAGCTACGAACTCGAAGATATTCGTACTCCATCTCATTCGGCAGCATCGCTTCTGCTCCGTAAACCAAGAAGAAAGGAGATTGACCAGTGGCCCGACTAGGTGTAGTCCGTAATGACCATAAAACCGAGGGCAGCTCTTGAACCCATCTGCCGGCATAAGGATTTACCCTGTCAAACACTCGGGCCTTGCTGCCTTGAAGAACCATGCCATTGGCACGCTCAACCTGCCCATTGCTTTTGGGGTGCGCGACTGATGCATAGCAGATTTTGATGCCGAAATCTTCACAGAATTCCTTGAAAACGCCCCCAGTGAATTGAGTCCCATTGTCAGTTATAATTCTGTTTAGGACACCAAACCAGTGCACGATGTTGAGGATGAAGTCTCGTGCGTTGTTAGCGGTGATCGTAGCAACCGGCTTAGCCTCGATCCACTTGGAAAACTTGTCGATCGCGATGAACAGATGTGTGAATCCTCCTGGAGCCTTCTTGAAAGGACCGACCATATCCAGGCCCCATACCACGAACGACCAAGATAATTGAATCGTTTGTAGCTCTTGGGCTGGAACATGGCTCTGCCAAGAAAAGAACTGGCAACCTTCACATGTGCGAACCACCTTGTCGGCATCGGAGACCGCCGTGAGCTAGAAGAAGCCTTATCTATAAGCTTTGCCCGCCAAGGTGCGTGCCGCGGCGTGACTACCGCATACACCCGAGTGGATGTCTTGTAATAGTTGTCGTCCTTCTTCGGGCGTCACGCATCTCATTAGGACTCCAGAAGGGCTTCTCTTGTATAGTGCATAATCAACCATGACGTAGCCCTGACAGCGACGTCGGATTCGTTCAGCCTCATCCCGGTCTTTCGATAGCTCTTGCTGAGTTAGAAACATGATGAGTGGAGTCCTCCAGTCGGCGTCAAGCATGGCAACCTGATTTGTAGCTTCCTCATTTGGAGTTGATTTGGCAGCGACAGTCAGCTTGTAAAGGTGTTCTACGAATACGTCAGTAGGGGCTACTTCTCGCTTGGGCCCGAACTGCGCCAGCTCGTCTGCTGCCTCATTGTTTTGTCTCAGGACATGGGATAGTTCTAGTCCATCGAACTTGTCTTCAAGTTTGCGAACTTCTTGTCGATATGCCTCCATAGTTTCGTTTATTGTATCATCACGGTCCAAAGCCTCATTTGACAATGCTCTTGCCTACGTGGCATGCCACGTGGATGATGACATGGCAAAATTTCCCTCCTTTTCTATATTTTTCCTCCCATTCTTCTTCTCTTCTTCCTTCACCACTGGATGCACCTACGGCGGTGGCGACGGCGGGCAATGGTGGCACCGACGACAGGCAGAGAAAGAAAGAGAGAGGGGGACGAGGTAACGAGAGAGAAGGTGCTGGCCATCGGAGGCAGAGATGTCGTCGGTGGGTGGGCCCGATGGCAGTGCGGAGGCTAGGGCTGACGACGACCTCAGATCGGTTGCGGCTTGCTCCGTCAAAATTTGAGCTAGGAAGAGTAGGGTGGTCTAAGCGATGCTACTGCTCTTCCCTCCTCCGCACCCAACCATGAGAACCACGGTCACCATTGCTCCTGATTGGCCAATATCTCCTCCCCTCTGGTCCAGTTTAGGTGGTAGCGTAGTAAATAGTGTCGACCCCCATCTGAACCTGGTGTTGTTGGATCCGCCGTCTCATCATGTCGACGGCGTAGGATCCGACCTCCCCAGGGACTGCGGCATCGGATTTGCCTTATCATTGCGTCACCGGATTTGGATCCTTCCCCCAAGGGATGGCGGCTACAGATCCACCGAGGACGTTAGGAGAGTGGAGTGCCTCCGCTAGAACTGAGCCCACATGTCTCAGCATCGCCGGCTTGGTCTGTGCGTCACCTGGCTGTTGCAGGAGCCACTCATGCTGAAGACCACCGCCATCACAAAATCCGTTGTCCCGTCAAATTTATGCATCGTTAGTCAATGGGCAAAGCCGACGAGTGGTGCGATGTGCACAGTGGATCCGATGTCCTAGCGATGGGGGAGGCCGGATCCATTCCTATCGAGGTTGATGGCCTTGGTGGATGCACTGTCCCCATGGTAGGGGAGGCTAGATCCACGCCTGGCGATGCTGGAGACCGACGAAGGCTGGTTGGATCCACCAGTGCCACTGTGGATGTCCTGTACCCACGGTGGGGCAGGCCGGATCCACGCTCAGCGAGGCTCGTGGCCGACGGAGGCCCGCTACAACCACCATCCCCTAAACGGGGGAGGCTGAACCGATGCCTGGAGAAGATGGCAGTCAATGGTGGGAGAGAGGATGAAAGGAGATAAAAAGGAGGGATAAGGGAGAAAATATACAAAAATAAAATGTGTCGTGTCATCGTCCACGTGGCATGCCACGTAGGCAAGACCATAGTCAAATGAGACTTATGACTAGGATTGTAGAGTAAAACAACTTTAAGGATCTAAATGTGTGCTTCGTAAGTTCGTGGACCAAAGTGAAACCTCGTTACAAGTTAAAGGATAGCTAGTGCAATTTACTCATCGATAATCATAGAAGGAATTATGCTCATGAAAGAAGATGATATTTGTGCGTACATGAGAAATTCAATGATAGTTCATACCATAATATGTTCCTCGACGATTCTATTATAATCACCAAGAATGAATCCGGAAAGCAATTACAATATATAGATGATAGCCTAGAATATTTGCTATATAATCCCAATCATGCCATGTACAAATAATTAATCCAATATTAACATGTCATATGTAACACCCTGCAGTGAATTAATCGAGTAGCTGGACACAAAGACTGGACCAAAAATCCTAAAACAGCTAAAGTGGAGGCCCTTTGGTCATAATGGTCCTTTGGTCATGATGTTAGCGAACTGGTATGACGAGGGTACTTGAAGGACGAGACTTGACCAAGAGCTTGTTCGAGAACGCGGAAGCAACGGTAGCATAAAACAAAATTTTTCTACTGTGCAATCCAGGAAAGCTTGCAAGTAAGGGTCAATAGATCGTTACCGATTGACGCATAGTGTAGAGGAAATAGTCGATCTATTGCTAGCCAACCTCAGACAAGCCTTGCCAATCTCGGAAGAATCCTAGTCGACCTCGCCGATGTCGAACAGTACCTCACCGACCCTCGATCCGAATCGCCCAACCCCTGGTCCAAATCACCCGACCCTGCCAACCTCGACACGCTACGATCGATCGCCCTAACGCCGCTCGAATTCTTTGATGTTGATGATGTCGTTCCGGTTCGCCCAGCCCTCCGACCTTCCCGACCGCCCGATCCAACCACGGAATTAGATTTCGCTAGTTGGATCTCAGGGAGATTCAATGCCGCTGAGTTACACCGCAACGTAGCGGATGTCTCTACCGATCCACACATCCAGGAGAGAACTCCAAACACCCGTGTCACATCCTCGGGTTTTTCCCTAATTCATTTAAAATAATTTACCCGCAAATAATAGGAATTTCTGAAATTAACCTGGAGTTAACCTATAATTTTAAAATGCAATTAATAAATGGAAATGACATGGTAGGATTTTTCTTGAATTCTTCATGTCAAAATACGCTAACAGATTTTTACTGGAATTTTTAGAGCACTCTAAGTATTTTTAATCAATTAAATAAGAAAACAGGAATTTAATTAAGTCCCTAAATCCCTTTTTCTTTTTTTCTTTTTTTTTTTCCTTTTCCGTACCGGCCGTACGGTTTCCCGCTCGCCCGTGCCGGCCGTCGGCTCGACACTGTTCCGCCAAGCCGACACCCGCGCGCGCCGCCTCCCTCGGTCGTGGCCGAGGCCACCAGCCGGCCGCGCCGCGCAAAGTCCGGCGCCCCTCCCTTGCGCCGCGGGCCCGAGGGGGTTATCAATACTTCATTACCTTTACCGATGACTTTAGTAGATATGGTTATATCTACTTAATGAGGCATAAGTCCGAATCCTTTGAAAAGTTCAAAGAATTCCGAATGAAGTACGAATCATTTAGGGAAAACAATCAAGTTTCTACGATCGATCGTGGAGGGGAATACTTGAGCCAAGAGTTTGGTAATCATCGAAAGATTGTGGAATTGTTCCACGCTTAACTCCGCCAGAACTCCGCAATGGAACGGAGTGTCCGAACGGAGAAATCGCACCTTGTTGGACATGGTGCGGTCAATGATGAGCCAAAGTGATCTTCCGTTATCCTTCCGGGGATATGCTCTTGAAACAAATTGCGCCACACTAAATAGAGTTCCATCTAAGTCGGTTGAAAAGACACCATATGAGATATGGACAGGGCAACCCCTAGTTTGTCTTTTCTCAAAATTTGGGGATGCGAAGCTTATGTAAAACGTTTACGACAAGCTCACACCCAAATCGACAAGTGCTTCTTTGTGGGATATCCTAAGGAAACTAAGGGATATTACTTTTATAATCGGGAACAAGGCAAAGTGTTTGTCGCCCGACACGGTGTCTTCTTGGAGAAAGAGTTTCTTTCAAGAAGGGTTAGTGGGAGCAGGGTGCATCTTGAAGAAGTTCAAGAAACACCGAGAAAATGTTTCGTGACCACGAGAACCACAACAGAGGTGCAAAGTGTTGCGCCACCGGTTGTAGATACACCACCCCACGGAGGTCCGAAAGATCACGTCGTGCACTGACAGTACACAGGAACAATGTGATATATTTTTGTTGGACAACGATGAACCTAAGACCTATCGGAAGCAATGGTGGGACCCGATTCCAACAAGTGGCTTGGAGCCATGAAATCCGAAATAGAATCCATGTACGACAATCAAGTTTGGAACTTGGTTGATCCACTGATGGTGTCAAAACCATTGAGTGTAAATGGGTTTTTAAGAAAAGGCCGATATGGATGTAAATGTTCACATCTACAAGGCGCGATTGGTGGCGAAAGGTTTTAAACAGATTCAAGGAGTTGATTATGATGAAACCTTCTCGCCCGTTGCAATGCTTAAATCTATTCGGATTATCCTAGCGATTGCTGCATATTTCGATTATGAGATATGGCGATGGATGTCAAAACGGCTTTCCTAAATGGAAACCTAAGCGAGGATGTATACATGATACAACCTCGGGTTTTGTCGATCCGAATCGCCTGGAAAGATATGCAAGCTACGAAAATCCATTTATGGATTGAAGCAAGCATCTCGGAGTTGGAATATTCGTTTTGATGAAGTAATCAAAGGGTTTGGTTTCATCAAAAATGAAGAAGAGGCTGTGTTTACAAAAAGGTCGTGGGAGCGCAATTGTATTTCTAATCTTATATGTGGATGACATATTACGATTGGAAATGATATCCCTATGCTAGAAACCGTCAAGTCTTCATTGAAAAATAGTTTTTCCATGAAAGACTTAGGGAGGCAAGATACATATTGGGCATTCGGATCTATAGAGATAGATCCAAGAGGCTAATTGGATTAAGCCAAAGTACATACATTGACAAGGTGTTGAAAAGGTTCAACATGCATGATTCCAAGAAAGGTTTCTTGCCCATGTCACATAGCATTAATCTTAGCAAGAATCGTGCCCTCGGACACATGATGAGCGGAATAAGATGGGTATGGTTCCATATGCTTCGGCAATTGGATCCATCATGTATGCCATGCTTTGTACACGCCTGCATGTCTCGTACGCTTTGAGTGCTACGAGCGAGATACCGCCGATCCAGTGAAGGTCATGGATCGCCGTAAAGAATATCCTTAAGTATTTGAGAAGAACTAAGGATATGTTCCTAGTCTATGGAGGTGAAGAGGAGCTCGTTGTAAGTGGTTACACCGATGCTAGCTCCCAAACAGACAAGAATGATTATAGATCGCAATCGGGTTCGTGTTCTCGCCCGAACGGAGGCGCAGCCACGGAAGAGTTCCAAGCGGGATACGTTGCCGATTCTACAACGGAGGCCGAGTACATTGCTTGCTTCGGAAGCCGCAAAGGAGGCTGTTTGGATCAAGAAATTCGTTTCTGAGCTTGGTGTGATGACTAGTACGACTGGTCCAATGTCTCTCTATTGTGATAATAGTGGAGCCATTGCGCAAGCCAAGGAGCCGAGGTCACATCAGAAGTCCAAACACATACTTCGGCGATATCATCTCATCCGCGAGATAGTGGACAGAGGTGATGTCAAGATATGCAAAGTGCACACGGATCTCAACATAGCCGATCCGCTGACAAAACCTCTCCCTCAGCCGAAGCATGAGGCGCACACAAGAGCAATGGGTATTAGATACTTACATGTTTGACTCTAGTGCAAGTGGGAGATTGTTAGTGATATGCCCTAGAGGCAACATGGAGATGTTGGATATCACGTCAATGTTTATGTATAAATGAATAAAGTGTTATTCGGTTCCATGAAATAGACATCTTGTATTGATCAATAAGTACGTGACTTATTTATGAGACTCTTTATGTATGAATCTATTTCTAAACGATCCCTGATCATATGTCATATTGTTGGAACAAATATGATTCTAAGATCGGCATGTTTATTTATTGATGATCATGTCTCATAGATCATGGGTATGGAGATACCAAATCAATAAACATGGACATATGTGTTGGAGAACACATTGTTGGATAGACCCACCATGAGACACTACGAATTAATGTGCCATTAGTTGGTCTCGTAGTGTTGGTACAAAGTCCTTAGACCTGAGATCACCATGGATTCCAACATGTGTAGTAGCCTACTTTGGGACTACCAAACGCTATTCCGTAATCGGGTAGTTATAAAGGTAGTTTTCGGGTTTGCTATGAAACATGGAGTGGGATGTGAGTGATCAAGATGGAATTTGCCCCTCCTTTGGAGAGATATCTCTGGGCCCCTCGAGGTAATGGATTATGGAAATGCATGGCCATGCTAAGTTGATTGAGGAGTCAATCAACGGACGGATAATCCAATACGGTTCGAGTGAATGGTTAAGCTATTGAAGGGATAGCACACATCTTGCCTATAGCTTAACCGGTATCGTGAGGCAAAGGGATTTGTGTACACATTACGGGTTCGAGCCGATATTATTCTTGTATACTATGGTGTCAATATGTGCTGCTAGGCGCCGCTATTGACAGCGGCTGAGTTAGACTCGAGCCGACGATCGGCTAAGTTAGACTATAGCCGAAACCGAGTATACCTGAACCTACGGGTCGCACGCTTAAGGGGATAGAATAGATATTCGAGTTGGACTCGGATACGGCTCGATCGGATAGGGATCCAATCGGATAGAGTCCTATGGGCTTACGACGTATGGGGCGGCCAACTCTATGAGATACGGATGAGATCCGATTCAAAATAGAGTCCTAATCGGCCACTAGTCCCAGTCGGCCAACTCTATATAAAGGAGGGAGGGGTGGAGAGCGTGACACGTCAATTGCATCGCGTGCAACGAAGTCGCCGAGATCAATCTCCACGGAAACCCTCCCCACTTTCGAGCCAAACCCTAGCCTTGCATCGCGTGCTAGCACACGGGTGTACGGCGTTCGTCCCCTGACGTGTGGATACCGGTAGAGGCGCTGCTACGTTGCGCGCTCTTGATCGGCTGCGGTCGGGCGCATCGGAGCGAGGCGTGAGAACGCGGCCGGACGACTCGAATCGGCTGATTGGCGAATCGGCTGTCTCCGGGAATCGGCTACACTGTTCCGGATCGGATTGCCCTGATTGGCTATTCCGCTGCACTCTACTCCAATCGGTAACGATCTATCGGCCCTTACTTGCAAGTGTTCCTGGTTTGCGTGGTAGAAATTTTTTTGTTTTCGGCTAGCGTAGCTTCCGCGTAACCCTTCAGTCTTGTGGGTACGCTTGTACACCTCGATCGAGTAAAAACTATTCGAATAGCCGTGCCCACGGTTACGGGCGATCGACCGATTCACCTTGATTAGTCTCATTTATTTATTCGAATGGAATGTGGAAGCTTGACTAGTGCAGGTGGATGGATGGGCCTGTTGCAACGTGGGTTGAGCGTTGGACAGCGTTTATTTAATACTGCTTAAATATTACTACTGTTTTACTGTCTTCAAATACTATTAGTATATACTGCAAATGCTGTTTATGCAAATTGAGCCCCTTGACCCTTCCTTGTTATTTATCTCGCATCATGTACCCTTTTCCGGTGTGACTTGTTGAGTACGGTGGTTGTACTCAGTCTTGCTTCTTTTTCCCCCTTCAGTGCCAGAGGTTGAGATCGAGGTCTCCGAGGAGGTGTAGGCTTGTTCTCGTCAAGGTTTAGCTGTGGAGTTGGTGTTCCGCTTCGCTCGTGTCAAGTTTAGCTTAAGTAAGTTTTATTTTCCTTTCCGCTGCATTTGTGTAACTCTTTTATATTGTTTCTAAGACGAGGATTCGTATTATCAATAACGTCGATTTGTGTACCTCGGCGACTCCGGACGAGGATGTAATGCACAAATTAGCTGCAGAAATTCTGGTGTGAATTTCAGGCGTGACAAGTTGGTATCGAGCCTTCCGTGGATCGTAGGACAAGCAAGCCGGAAACCTTAAGAGCCCTCTAATTCTTTTCATGTGCATATGTTTTGAAAAAAAGGGGTGTTTTGAAAAGTGGAGTCGGTCTAGGGTTTAGGAATTGCAAAAATGGGATGTGGGTCGTGGGTTTTTGAGCATGTTTTGATTTTTCCCACTCCTTTGTTTCTATAGATGGCAGGATCCCCGGCGACGCATGCGGAAAAGGGATGACAGTTTCGTGGCGAGCCGCGCGTATGGCCCTTGCGGTTGGATATCCCGGCACCCGTATACAACAGCTTGCGCCTCTCGGTGGCGAGTTGCCATACCGTGTTCGGTTGGAGGTTCACGGGTTTGTGGGAACATGTCTTCCCAACATGGAGGTCACAGCTTCCGGAGGCACGTCGATCACGCTTGTCAAGAAGCCGCCTACCCGATGTTGGCCAGGATGAGGGAGCTGCATGACGCCGACCTTCGCACCTTCTCCTACCGCTACCATCCCCGTCGAGGTAGTTCCTCGGAGGTCGGTGCATTCAAGTCTACGGCAGAGGAGAATGACACTACCTTCGGTCACATGTGCACCGTGCTCAAAGGACTGGATCGATGCACTCGACCTACACAAGGCGACCAAAGAGCCTGAACGACAAGAAGATGCCGAGGATCGCGCGACGCACGACGAAGTGGTTCGCCCGAAGAAGGAGGTAGCTGAGTTGAAGGGACTCCCACCACCGGTTGGGGTCGACTCCGCACTACGCCTCGGAAGACCACCACCGCGCCTATCCGTATCCAGTGGCACCTCGGATTCCACCGCCTTCTCCAGCTCCACCCGCTCCGGTTCTAGCGCCGGTTCCAGTTCCTCCTGCTGCAGTCCTGCCCTCACCTTTGCTCCAGCTTCGGCAAATCAAGGCGGAGGTGGCGTGTGGTTGGATCTCCGTCTCCGGTGACTCAAGCTCGATAATTGGCTGAAGACATGGACTCGAAGAGACTCGAGATTCCTCGGAGGGAAGAGGCGGGATCGGTTGGGCTACGGCAACCGATTCGAAGAGTCCAAGTCGAGGTGACGCCCGAGGACTCCAGGAGCCGTTCGGAAGAATGGGGATCTTCTGAAGGAAGCAGTTTCGACTCCTCGTCTCGTGGATCGTTCTAGTTGCCCTCCTTAGTTTTACCGTTTACCTTAGTTTGTCTTCTTGGTAGTTGCTGTGTGTTAGGGCTCGTGTGTGGGATAGGCGGCGATCGATATCAAGTGTGATATGACCGACCAATTAAGGATGTTTGGTGCTTTTCCTTGTTTTTAGTCAAGATCGAACAACGCATTTGAATTCAAATAATAAAGTTTAGTTCTAAGTCTGTCTGTTTTTCTTCTTTTCTCTCTCTCGGTCGGTCGTCTCCTTCGGATGGTGAACACCGGGACCGGCGGGCGAACGAAGAACAATGGGCGTCAGTGCCGACAACCACGAGGCTCACGACGCCAATGGCAATGCTCCTCCACCGCCACCCGAGAATCCCACCATTGCTCAAGTGCTCGCTTCACGAGACAGATGATGGGTGCAATGATGCAGCAAATGCAACAACAACACCACCGGATGCAACGGCGAGATCTGCAACAAATGCGGAACAGAGCGAACAATCGGTTGCCGCCCCACCACCCCACCAAGCCGCGAGTTCCTTCGTGTCCGACCGCCGACCTTCTCCAGCACCACTAATCCCATGGAGGCTAATGATTGGCTTCATGCCATAGAGAAGAAGTTGGATCTCGCTGCAAAGTGCACGGATCGGGAGAAAGTCTCTTTTGCCACTCATCGCATACGGGTCCCGCTTCGCTTGGTGGGACAACTATTTGGTTACTCGCGGCGGGAGCAGCGGTTACCTGGGAAGAGTTTCGTCGCGTTTCAGGACCGCACATATTCTGCGGGAATAGTTGCACGAAAAAGCGTGAGTTCCGTTCTCTTGAGCGGGGTAACGATCGATTCGAGTATCCGCACGAGTTCAATCGTCTTGCCCGTTATGCCCCGAAGATGTGCGCACCGATGCGAAAGGCGAAAAGTTTTTGGCTGGGTTTGGATGATGAACTCACGGACAAGCTTATCTCCGAGAGTGTGCTAACTTTGAGAAGCTGGTTGACAAGGCCATTCGACAGGAAGATCAGCGCAACAAGATGATCAAGAAGAGAAAAGTATTCCAGACACGACCTCCTCAACAGCAGGGAAATCAGCAGAGGCCGCGTTTCATGCCTGGAAGTCAGAGTGGACCTACCACCATGATTGTTCGTCAGCATCGACCTTATCACCCAGGGAATTTCCAAACTGGCAGTAGTGGCAGTGGTCAGCAACAACGTACTCCAGCCCCGCGCCCTCCAACAGCGCCATCCCAGCAACAGTCACAGCCACCACCTCCAAGGAAGGACTCGGGAGGAAAGCCAGGAGTCTGTTTCAACCGTGGTGACCCGGGGCATTTTGCGGACAAGTGTCCGAAGCCAAGACGCGCGGGCCAAGGTTCATCCAGCTCGAGTCAACCATGCATCCGCCGAGGAAGCACTGCACCGCTCCCGAAGTTATACGGGTATGTTTCCTGTAAACTATACTCCTGCCACAGTATTATTTGATTCTGGCGCTACACATTCTTTTATCTCAAAGCAATTTGTTGGGGCACATGGGTTGTCAGTAGTGGGACTTAAGATACCTATGCGGGTTCAAACCCCTGGAAACCATTTGGAGACCACTCAGTATTGTCCCTCAGTGACCATAGAAATCCAAGGGTCTACGTTTCTAGCCAACCTTATCCTCCTTCAGTCCAAAGGCATAGATGTCATTCTTGGGATGGATTGGTTGTCCAGACATAAGGGAGTAATTGACTGCGCTAGTCGCACCATTACTTTAATTAATACGAAAGGAGAAAGAGTTGTTTTTCGCTCTCCCATGCAAGTCAAGACTATAGTAAGTTTGAATTATGTTTCCACCGGGGAATCGTCCGAAATGGCGGCCAAGCCCCCTGTGAAGTTAGAGGATATCCCCATTGTCAGAGAATACCCTGAAGTTTTCCCCGAGGATTTAACTCAGATGCCGCCAAAAAGGGAAATTGAATTCCGGATTGACCTAGTACCTGGGACCACCCCAATACACAAGAGACCATATAGGATGGGAGCCAACGAGTTGGCCGAAGTAAAGAAGCAAGTGGATGAACAGGTTGCAAAAAGGGTATATTCGCCGAGCACGTCGCCTTGGGGTGCTCCGGTGATTTTTGTGGAAAAGAAAGACAAGACCAAGAGAATGTGTGTGGATTATCGAGCCCTCAATGAGGTTACTATCAAGAACAAATATCCCCTACTCCGGATTGATGACTTATTCGATCAACTCAAAGGGGCCAAGGTATTTTCCAAGATAGACTCGTGATCGGGCTATCATCGGTTGAGGATTCGGGAAGAGGACATTCCCAAGACCGCCTTCACCACTGTGTATGGACTGCACGAGTGTACGGTCATGTCTTTTGGTTTAACCAATGCACCGGCCTTCTTTATGAATCGATGAACAAGGTGTTTATGGAGTTCTTGGATAAATTCGTGGTGGTGTTCATTGATGACATTTTGGTCTACTCTAAGTCGAGGAGGATCATCGGCAACATCTTCGGACGGTGCTCGAGAAGTTGAGAGACCATCAACTCTACGCCAAGTTTAGCAAGTGTGCTTTCCGGTTAAAGGAGGTACAGCCTCGGCCACATTGTGAATGCCCAAGGAGTAGTCGTGGATCCAGCAAATGTGGAATCGTTACTAAGTGGACCCCCTAAAACGGTTACGCAGATCCGAAGTTTCCTTGGACTTGCGGGTTACTACCGCCGCTTCATTGAGAACTTCTCCAAAATCGCCAAGCCAATGACTCAACGTTGAAGAAAGATGAGAAGTTTAAGTGGTCGCGAGAATGCAATAGGAGTTTTGAAGAGCTCAAGAGGAAGTTGGTGTCTCGCACCGGTGTTGATCTTGCCCGACCCAAAAAGGACTTCCAAGTTTATTGTGATGCATCTCGCCAAGGGTTGGGATGTGTGTTGATGCAAGAAGGAAAAGTGGTAGCATATGCATCTCGTCAATTGCGCCCACATGAAAACAACTACCCCACTCATGATCTGGAGTTATCCGCAGTGGTTCATGCCTTGAAGATTTGGCGACACTACCTAATTGGTAATCGTTGTGAAGTGTATACGGATCACAAAAGTCTTAAGTACATTTTCACCCAACCGGATTTAAACCTCCGACAGAGGAGATGATTGGAACTGATCAAAGATTATGACTTAGGGATACATTACCATCCCGGCAAAGCTAATGTGGTTGCGGATGCACTAAGCCGAAAGAGTTACTGCACCACCCTCAGTGTCGGAAGAATGTGTGACCGATTGCGCGAGGTTCGAGAATCTAAATCTACAAGTGGTGGATTTTGGTTTTGTGGCTGCTCTGGGAAGCCCAACCCACTCTCATTGATCAAATTCGGGCTGCTCGGGCGTCGATCCCGAAATGGCCGAACTCAAGAAGAACATGAGAGTCGGAAAAGCTCGTGGTTTTACGGAAGACGAACATGGCACAATCTGGATGGGAAAGAGATTGTGTGTGCCAGAAGACAAGAATTTGAAAAAGACGATCCTTACAGAAGTTCACCAAACCCAATACTCAATTCACCCGGGTAGTACAAAGATGTATCAAGATCTTAAAGAAAAGTTTTGGTGGGTCAGCATGAGGAGGGAGATAGCCGAGTTTGTTGCACTTTGTGATGTTTGTCAGCGAGTGAAGGCAGAACATCAACGGCCCGCCGGACTGTTGCAACCACTTCAGATTCCAGTGGAAATGGCAAGAAATTGGAATGGATTTCATCACGGGTTTACCCCGCACAACGTCAGGAAATGACTCGATTTGGGTCGTGGTGGACCCACTCACCAAGGTGGCCCACTTCATACCGGTACATACTACCTACTCCGGGAAGAAGTTGGCGAGCTTTATCTCGCAAGGATCATGTGTTTGCATGGCGTGCCTAAGAAGATCGTGTCCGATAGGGAAGTCGGTTACTTCCAAATTCTGGAAGAAGTTGCAAGAAGAACTTGGTACCCGTTTGAATATTAGCACGCCTATCATCCGCAAACAGACGGCCAAACCGAGAGAGTGAATCGATTTTGGAAGACATGCCGAGAGCATGCGCGCTCGATTTTGGAAAAGCATGGGACAAAAGCTTGCCCTATGCGAAATTCTCTTACAACAACGGTTACCGAGCCGCATTCAAATGGCACCGTATGAAGCACTCGTATGGACGGAAATGCCGCACACCCCTATTCAGGATCGACGGGTGAGCGCCAATTGTTTGGCACAGAAGTAATAAGCGAAGCAGAGGAAAAGGTCCGAGTGATTCGGGAAAGGTTGAAGATTGCGCAGTCCCGACAGAAGAGCTATGCGATAATCGTCGAAGAGATCTCGCTTTTGAAGGGGATTTTGTGTATCTTCGCGTTACACCACTCCGGAAGTACACCGTTTCCAAACCAAAGGTAAGTTGGCACCACGTTTCGTGGGACCATACGGATTCGGGAACGTCGAGGAGAAGTGGCCTATCAGCTGGAGCTTCCCTCCAACATGACTGGTATTCACGACGTGTTTCATGTGTCCCAGTTAAAGAAGTGTTTAGGGGTACCAGAAGAGCAGGCGAGTCCAGACCAAATTGAAATCCAAGAGGACTTAACCTATGTAGAGAGACCAGCACGCATTCTTGAGGTCAGTGAGAGAAGGACTCGGAACAAAGTTATCAGGTTTTGCAAGGTTCAATGGACTCATCACTCCAGGAAGAAGCTACTTGGGAACGAGAAGATGAGCTAAAGGCCGCGCACCCGCACCTCTTCGCGGTATCTCCGAATCTCGGGGTCGAGATTCCGTTTAAGGGGTAGGTTGTCACATCCTAGGTTTTTCCCTAATTCATTAAAATAATTTACCCGAAAATAATAGGAATTTCTGAAATTAACCTGGAGTCAACCTATAATTTTAAAATGCAATTAATAAATGGCAATGACATGGTAGGATTTTTCTTGAATTCTTCATGTCAAAATACGCTAATGATTTTTCTTGGAATTTTTAGAGCACTCCAAGTATTTTTAATCAATTAAATAAGAAAACAGGAATTTAATTAAGTCCCTAAATCCCTTTTTCTTTTTCTTTTTCTTTTTCCTTTTCCATACCGGCCGTACGGTTTTCCGCCTCGCCCGTGCTGGCCGTCGGCCCGACACTGTTCCGCCCAAGACGACACCCCGCGCGCGCCGCTCTCTGCCGTCGTGGCCGAGGCCACGTGCGCCGCCGCGCCGCGCAAAGTCCGGCGCCCTCCCTTGCGCCGCGGCCACCGAGGTGGGCCCCACTGTCGGAGCGCCCCCTCCTCGCGCCCGGCCGGCCCAACCGCCGCCGCCGCCATAGCCGCGTCGCCCCGCCTCTTTCCCGTGCCGTTTCCGCGCGCCTCGTACCGCGTGGGCCCCACGTCGGGCTCGCCCGCGCCGCCGCACCCGTGCCCGCTTTCCCGCACGCCAAACGGCCGTCGTCGCCCGAAACGACAATGGATATCTCTCCCTCTCTCTCCGAGTCCGAAACGCCGGCGACCTTGTCCCCGCCGTATCCGTGCCCGATCGGTCTATTCTCTCCCCTTTAAAACCCCCTCGAGCTCCGCCGCGTTTCCCCTTTGTTCGCCGTTGGTTCTAGCCCCGAATCGCCGCCGTCTCCGTCGTTTCACCGTCGGTGAGCTCGCCGCCGTTCCCGGTTTCTTTTGTTTCTTTTGTTTCCTTTTCTCTTCGCGCGCGTGTCGCCGCTCGCCGGGCTCGCGCCGCCGCGCGCCGCCGCCACCACCCGTGAAACCCTAACCCTAACCCTAGCGCCGCTCCCTCGCGCCGTCCGATCTTGCGGATCGACGGATCCGCGCCGTCCGATCGCGACGGATCCGCGCGCCCGATCGCCGCCGTCCGGCCGCTCGATCGCGCCACGTCGCCGCAATCCGGCCGCTGGATCGCGCCACGTGGCGGCAATCCGCCGCCGCGCCCGGCCTCCGCGTGTGCCGGCCGTGCGTTGACGCGCACCCTAGGGCGACGCCGCCCCGCCGACGTCATGCGACGTCGCCCCGAGCCGCGCGTGGATGACGTCACCAGGGACTTAATTGCGTAATAAATAATTTAATCTTTTCTTTAGTTTAAAAATCGCAATTAAACTTCTAAAATTCATATCTTTTGAATCCGAGCTCCATTTTAGTCCATTCAAATTTCATTAAATCCAGAAAAATGTCAAGAATCCATTAAAAATACTTTTCAGTGCTGTTTCAGTAGACTTTTAGGGTGTTTGTTGAGTGCTTTGTTTGTCGTGTAGATCCCGAGTTTTCCGGCGAGCCCGTTCTCTTGAAGTAGTCGCCGAGGTTCCTCGCCTCCGAGCAAGGCAAGTCATACCTTACATTGACCATATTGTACCTATTTTATGTAAATAACTCTATTTCATTCAAATACTGCATATGTTTTAGAATGTCATTTCATGGGATGTTTTATACCTATTGTACTCAACCATAGGATTGTTTACCTTATACCATTGATAACCTGGGATCCAATGTGACTAGATGATAGTTTAAGGTTGCTTAGTCATGCTTAGCGCAACTAGCTCACTTAAGGGAATCACACTAAGTTTGATGCTAAAGTTGACCTCCCAGTGATATTAAGATATGACCTTGTTATTAATAATATTGAATTATCAGAAAGGTGGGTCGTGAGCACATGGTTGGACTTTGGTTAGCGTGCTCATGATGATTAAGGACCGGTTCTCGGGAAACCCTGGAAGAAATGCCGTGCATACCACAAGCCAGCATGGGTAATGGCTGGGCCCGTAGCGTAGCTGTCTCTAGTTAACGTATCCCAGAGAGGGTGAGCGTGATGGAGTTGGGTCGGCCCGGGTTTTAAGGGTTGATCAGCTTTCGGATTCACCGCGGCACTAGAGGGGGCTGCCCATTGCCCGATGGGAATGGGGGCGAAACCTTGGTGTGGTACGATTGATTAGAGGGGGTTATGTGAAGGGTCCTGTCACAATTCCTTTCCGGGGCACCGTGGTGGTGCACCGGCGTACGGTAACGTGTTGTGGGATTGTGTCTTGTGGGTACATTGTACACCTCGATCGAGTAAAAACTATTCGAATAGCCGTGCCCACGGTTACGGGCGATCGACCGATTCACCTTGATTAGTCTCATTTATTTATTCGAATGGAATGTGGAAGCTTGACTAGTGCAGGTGGATGGATGGGCCTGTTGCAACGTGGGTTGAGCGTTGGACAGCGTTTATTTAATACTGCTTAAATATTACTACTTTTTTCTTGTCTTCAAATACTATTATTATATACCGCAAATGCTTTGTTTATGCAAATTGAGCCCCTTGACCCTTCCTTGTTATTTATCTCGCATCATGTACCCTTTTCCTGTGACTTGTTGAGTACGGTGGTTGTACTCGGTCTTGCTTCTTTTTCCCCTTCGTGCCGAGGTTGAGATCGAGGTCTCCGAGGAGGTGTAGGCTTGTTCTCGTCAAGGTTTAGCCGTGGAGTTGGTGTTCCGCTTCGCTCGTGTCAAGTTTAGCTTAAGTCGTTTATTTTCCTTTCCGCTGCATTTGTGTAACTCTTTTATATTGTTTCTAAGACGAGGATTCGTATTATCAATAACGTCGATTTGTGTACCTCGGCTGATTCCTGGACGAGGATGTAATGCACAAATTAGCTGCAGAAATTCTGGTGTGAATTTCTGGGCGTGACAACCCGTCTGCTAGCACGCGATGCACGGCTAGGGTTTTTGGCTCGGACGTGGGAAGGATTTCCATGGAGAAGATTGATTCGGCTATGAAGTTGTGCATCCCAGCCCTCCACCCCTCGTCTCATTTATATATAGTCGCCGACTGGGCCTAAAAGCCCATCAGGACTATATGTCCGGTCGGATCTCTATCCGATTGAGCCATATCTGAGTCAAACTCGAATGCCTCTTCTATCCCGTTAAGTGTGCGACCCAATAGGTTCGTGTACAATTGGCCCCCACCCGAAAACACCCTTTTGGTCGGCTTGTCAACAGCGGCCCCTAGGAGAACATATTGATACTAAAATATACACAAAGATCATATCGGCTGAACCTGTAATGTGTGCACAAATCCCTTTGCCTCACGATATCAATTGAGCTATAGGCAAGACTCATGCCATCCTATCTGTAGCTTAATCATTCACTCGATCTCATATTGGATTATATATCTGTTGATTGACTCCTCAATCAACTCGGCATAGCCATGCACTTTCATAATCCATTACATCGAGGGGCCTATAGATATCTCTCCGATAGGAGGGGCAAATTCCATCTTGATAATTCACATCCACTCTACCACAACCAATCTATAGAGGCAACCAATCAGTCACTATAAATTTATAGCGACCGATATATAAGTCGCTGTAAGTGGCGTCGCTATAAGTCTATAGCGACCAACATGATTTATAGCGACCGATAGTTCGATGGTAGTATTTATACCGATTGATAATCGGTTACAAGTTTTGGCGACCAACGGTTTGACGATATCAAACTTTTTAGCAACCAATGATCAGTAGCTATGAACTAGCAAAATTCTATATAATATTAATTTCGTATTATCCAGATTCCAAACATAATAATCCATAACATGTCACATATTCATCAACCACATACATATGTAATCCATAGCTGCCCATAACACTATCAAATCAGGATTATATTAGATAAAGGTATCTAGCTTTCAAGTCGATCTTCACTTAAGCCAACATTTAGCAATACATCAAGTTCTATCATCTTTGATCCATGACAGGTCATCATTACAAAAGAAAAAGCACACATACAACTTAGCTAGGTCAAATGGCAGGTACAAGTCATATGTTTGCTTGCACAATCTAACTACATACAAGGTACGCAATATCAACAATCTAACTAGGAATATCAACAAGCCTTACTTCAGAGTCGCGCGACATCCAATGAGTTACAAGGTACGCCCAATCACTATCATTAACTCTGTTACCATACATTTTCTTCAGTTGCTGATCTGCTAATTTGTCATCAAAATATCGTTTCTTCAAATGTGCCTTAAAGCCCTTCCATTTATTTCTAGCAGTTTTTTAACCCAATTCTTTCCATCAGAATTAATATCATACTTTGCTTGATTTTTCCATTGGAAAATACATAATCAGTTTCGATATAGGTCACTAGAGTTTCAAAACAGCATGGTTTTGTAGCAGAGAACAACCATTGCACATAATGTAGTACAAAGAGAACACTTATTTTTAACACCAATAACACTGAATTGAATGCACAACACCATAAATTACCTTTATGTCATTCCAAAGTGCACTCTTCTTGTTAATATCAACAAGCCTCCAATCAGAACACTGAACTGATATCTTCCTCACCAAACAACCAATAACACTAGCAAGCTCCCTAGAACGTGACCCTACAGGCTGACCATATTCATTAAGATTTATTTTCACTTGTGTCATATCAGGTGTTATTGCAAATACTGCTTCCATTCTAGTGATACCCCTCCCTCCCCTTTTCTTGCATGGGCTGGTCTGAACATCTGTAACAAGAAACTTTAAACACTAGTAAAGACGATATATGTTCTAACATTCAAACATAAAGTTAAGTTTAACGCAGGTAGTATAACAGGCTCATAGTGAGTGTTGCTTTAATTAGAGCAGCAACATGCATTTTCTTTCTCTCAAAAGAGCCAAATTCATGGGTATATATTAAAAGAGCAATATTATTCAAATAGTTCCCATACATTGTTTGTTTCGGGAAGAAAATTTTAGTATTATAAAGGTAAATTCAGTGAAAACTAATTTCTGTGAACATCAAAGTTGCATTCCCCACACACTCTGTTAGTTTATTGAACAAGAGTACAACTATTAGCAATAGAAGTAAATGCACAAGACTGATTGACGAAACCCATTTAATAATTTTGCACAGCTGTTCAAAATCAAAGCTTAAAGCAATTACTGAGATCATGCATTGCACAAGATAGACCTGCCCAAGTATCTGTTGATGGGCCTTACTCAAATGGGTATTACACTCTCTAACTAGTGTCGGTAGAGTAACGTGAAGGACATCTTAAATTGGCTGCACATTCAGATTTGGGTACATATTTAGGACATAATAATTAAGATTTTATACTAGATCAATACATATCAAAAAAAGTGTACATGCGTGCCACATATATCAATTGTTTTTTACGAAATTAGGACGTATCTCAACCCGGAACACATTTGAAAAAAAATATCAAATTTAAGCATCTCTCAGACCGGAAAACATTCAAAAGCAAATCTCAAACTAGAACACAAGCTGTAAAAAATATCACATATTCAGAGTTTAGGCACTCCGAGCACACATTCAGGACACAGTTTTTGTAAGAACAAAAAAAGAGGACATAAATTTTATCATTCAATCTTTTAAAAAAAGATAATGGACAGCTTGGTCAAAATCCTAAGTATAATTCATTCCAGCAGTTATTTTGAACCAGAAAATTGCTAGTATAACAACTAGAGAAAACTTCACGAAAATTTAGAGCTTCCCTGCAGACCAAAGAAGAAAAACCGACTAGAACAAAATTTAGAGCTCATGTGGTTGTACTGAAAAAATACAAGAAGTTCAGAATTTCAGGCATCATTTGACCTCCTCTGTTGAAGCAGAAAAATTCTGAAAACTACTAGCCTAACAACCATTTTTTCTCTTAAATTCTACAGAGAAAATCATTGAGAACAAAAGCAGAGTGCTTTTGGACATTCTTCAGAACAATGTATCAGAGGAATCTATTCAAACAGATTTGTTCATTGAGAACACAAAAGGCCCAAAAATGCAACAAATGCATCAAATGTGAACAGCTAGTCCATAAAATAAGTTCTGACATAACTAACTGATACTATCAATGAATTATAGCCCGAAAGCAACAAGCAGAACAACATTTTTCAGAATAGTATGGTCGAATCTGGAGCCCAAAAATTCTTCATGAACATATTTGTGTTTACTCTCCTGCACAAGAAGTATGTACTGCTCAGAAAACAAAACATATTTCAGATAGGCTGGCAACAAAATCACAAGAAACCCATTTTTCTGAGGTAATTCCATCCTCTCTTTGTTCTCTATACTTATTATTGTGCAATGATATATCAGAATCTGAGCTGTTGTCCTCAATTTTAGCTGTTGTCCTCTCTAAAATTGATACTAAATTTTGTTTAGAGGAAATGCTACCTATGGTTTCTTGTCCATAGGATCGACAGATCCATTTCAATACGTATATGTCCTTAAGAATGGGCAAGATATGATTTTGCTGCAAGATATAACAAAAGAGAAAGAATAATACCTTCGTTGGCACATAAAAAATCCCCAAATGGTTCACAATCCAGATCTTCATCAATCTCCTCATTTGCATTCTCAACAGAATTTCTTGGTGGCCTTGGGCACAAATTATGGACTTCCATTTCAGTAGCAAATGTGTGAGTTCTCTACAAGTAACCCTAGGTAGGCAACCTATGTAGAGAGGACGAGAGGGGATAGAAAGGGAAGGGAGCAGCGGTTGGGGATGGAAGGGAAGATCGCCTGCTCGGGGACGGTGGCTATGACGACCGTTGCGGCAGCTCAAGCGAGTACGGTGAGCACAGCGAGGACGGTGGCCGCGGCGTCAAGGACGGCGGCCGTGGCGCTAGGGTTGGAGGCCGTGGAGCGAGGACGGTCAGTGGGGTTGGCGGCACTGGGGTTGGCGTCCGTGGGGCGAGGACGACCATGGCGTCCAGGACGGCATCCGTGGTGTCGAGGACAGCACCCGCGGCATCGAGGACGGCTGCCACAATGGCGAGGACGACGGCCGTGGCGCTGGGGTTGACTGCCGTGGGGCGAGGACGATGCCCGCGGCGCGAGGACAGCACCCGCGCGCAGTGGCGAAGACGGTGGAGGGATTGCGCCGCACGAGATGGGTGTGTCGGCCGGCCACGGGTAAAGTGAAAGAGATGGGGAATTTTTGGTGGTGGGGAGTACTACGACAGGTGGGCCACACCAATTTCCATGCGCGAGTGGGCTGGGCTGAGCGCGCCAAAATGAATCAGGCTATAGCGACCGATTGTTTGACCTTAATATGCATTTTTAACGACCAATTATCTGAGGAAACCACGAAATATATACACCCACCGATTATCGGTCACTATAAAGAAAAATAGCGACAGATGCTCCTTTCAAAACTTGTAGCGACCAATTGTTAGTTGTTAATACTATGTTTTAGCGACCGTTGTCTGACGCTAATTGTTGGCTGTGGTATAGTGATCCCTCTACATGTTTGACAGCAAACTTGAAGACTACTTTTATAACTACCCAGTTACGGAATAGCGGTTGGTAGTCCCTAAGTAAGCCATTCCACATGTTGAAATCCATGATGATCTCAGGTCTAAGGACCTTGCTCCAACACTACTTGAGAACAACTACTGGCACATCAATTCTCCGTAGTGTCTCAAGGTGGGTCTATCCAACAACATGTTCTCTAACATGTGTTCACGTTTATTGATTTGATATCTCCATACCATGATCCACGAGACATGATCATCAATCAATACACATGCTGATCTTAGAATCATATTCGTTCCTTAGATATGATATATGATCAGGGATTATTTAGAAATAGATTCATAAATAAAGAGTCTCATGAATAAGTCACATACTTATTGATCAATACAAGATATCTATTTCATGGAACAGAATAACACTTTATTCATTAATACATAAATATTGGCCATGATATCCAACATCTCCATGTAGCCACTAGGGCATATCTCTAACAGAGCTACCTTCTCCCCGACAAAGTGAATATCAATCTCAATATGCCTCGTTCGCTAGTGCTACACAGGGTTTGCGAAGAGGTAGATGGCAATGATGTTGTCGCAAAAGATAACGGTCGCAGGGGAGAGTGGAGCATGGAGCTCGACGAGGAGTTGGCGAAGCCAACAAGACAATCACACTCGACAGCACGGTATTTTGCTTCGGCACTGGATCGAGACACTGTGGCTTCACGTTTGGACAACCAAGAGACAAGGTTGTCACCGAGGAAGATGCATTACTCAAAGGTGGACAGACACAAGTCAGGCAGCCAGCCAGTCGACATTGGTGTAGGTGGTGAGAGTCATCATCGGTGAGGCTTGAAGGAGAACACCATCGTCCAAAATGCCCTTGATGTAGGATGTGGTTGACCATGGCCATGTGAGTATCTGGAGGAGCATGCATATGCAGACAAACTTGCTGGATGGTGAAGGTGAGGTCGGGCCACGCGAGGGTCAGAAACTGAATAGCACCCACAAGGTTGTGATACTCCGTGGAATCAACTAGAAGCGTGTTGATGGGAGTGGTAGTGGGATGACACTACGTCATGACAGCATGCAGAAGTAGGTCGACAACGTACTGACGTTGAGATAGGTGAATGTCGGTAAAGGCGCATCGAACGGAGACACCAAGGAAGTAGTCCAATTTGCTGAGGTCTGTTTGAAGGAATACACGTAGGCTACGATAGAAAAAACAAAATGTTTCTACTGCGTAATTCAGGAAAGCTTGCAAGTAAGGGTCTACAGAATATTACCTTGCAAACTTTCCTGGATTACACGGTAGAAAAATTTTGTTTTTGCTATCGTAGCCTACGCGTATTCCTTCAGTGGTATCAGAGCAAGACTTGTGTAGTCTGGGTTTTGGATTGTTTCATACACTGATATGAAGTTGTAGTAGATTAGGTCTATTACAAGTTTTTGCTCACATGTTGATTAGATCAGTCAATACAGGGGTCGGTAGAGGATAGGAACAAGCAGTAAGAGTCGGATTCGGGGTGGCGTTCCTTGAGAGTGTCTCGGAATGGTATAATGTGATTATGCCAAAGCTATTTAGTAGTCTGACTATGACTGCCACCTTGCGCATATGCAAACCATGTCTCTTGAGAGTGTCTCAGGTCAGCGTAATGTGATTATGCTGATATGGTTTTCATAAGATTGGATCTATGATTTTCGCCGTGGTGTTCCGGGAGCTGCCCGGAAGCCCACGAGGAGGTGGGACCATCGTGTGCGTACCCCCCTTTATTGCGTCTCGGTATCATATCTCTGTGATAGCTAGAAAATGTCCTACGTCTAACTTGTTTTTGCAAAGAATGCTTTGAGATGGTATGTCCCTATTATATGTATGAGATGTATGTCATGCATCTAATATTCTTTCATACGTGTGATGCATGTAATATTCTTTCATGACCTGCATGTCAATGTAAGCTTCAATTTTTAGCTTCTATAGTAGTAGTTTAGTTTGAAGAAATTCAGCATTAGATACTCGGTAGAACGGTGATGAAGATGGAGATCCTCTACACCGACATGGAGATAGAGATCACCATATGAAAGGGCCATACTATTTCATTAATAATTGCTATTCTTCTTGCTTTAATATATGTGATATGTTTGTTTGATAGGACAGTATCCCTTAGAAAATTAAGTAGTAATGATGTCCTCCAAATGCTACACCTATCATGGTCATGATCGTCAATTGGTAGGTCTGCCAAAGCAGAGGGCCGTTGTCTATCATGACATGATAGGGTATATGTCAGACATATACATGCAAGAGCATTTGGTTTACTTAACAAGGCTATCAAAATAGTTTTGCGCCTTAGGGTATAGGTTGGGGCCGGGGCATGATGATGCCACCCATAAACAAGAGTAACATACGAATGTGATTAGCAAGGTGTTGCTTACCCATGTTACTAATTTTCTAGCAGTGATGCCAAAGCTCACTAGAAATTAATTAACGTGTGGATCTTGACTCAATACGTAACCTAGATGGAAGATTTAAAACACGTACTAGATGTCTTTTGTTAAATTGTTTAATAAAACACAACGCATAAACATTGTGCTAAACTTAGCATATGTTTTCTGTTGTAGATTATGGCAGCTAATACTGCACCCAGTTCTTTTAATTTGCGATCTATACTTGAGAAAGAAAAGTTGAATGGAACAAACTTTATGGATTGGTATCAAAACTTGAGAATTATTCTCAATCAAGAGCAAAAGGAGTACGTTATTGAAGTTCCCTATCCTGATGATTTGCCTGATAATGCTAATGTTGCTGCATGGAGAGCTTATAAGAAGCACACTAATGTTTCGCTAGATATAAGCTGTCTCATGCTTGCCACAATGTCCTCTAAGCTTCAGAAGCAATACGAGAGCAGTGATGCTCACAGTATTATTGAGGGTCTACCTGACATGTTTGAGAACCAAGCTAGGGCCGAGAGGTTCCACACTTCAATGTCCTTGTTTGCGTGCAAGCTTGTAGAGGGGAATCCCGTCAGTCCACACGTGATAAAGATGATTGGCTATTTTGAGAATCTTGAAAAACTAGGTTTTCCTCTTAGCCAAGAGTTGGCTATAGATGTGATTCTCTAGTCGCTCCCTCCAAGCTTTGAGCCATTCATACTAAATTATCACATGAACAACATGGATAAAACCTTGGCTGAATTGCATGGGATGCTAAAGACTGTTGAGGAGAGTATCAAAAAAACCGGTCATCATGTGATGATGATGCAAAAAGCTAAGCGTAAACCCCCTATCAAGAAACTTTGCACCAAGAGAAAGTTAACTCCTGATGTGATCATGGCTGCCTCAAAAGCAAAGAAAGGCAAGAAGGGGTCGGTGATGGCAGATGTTTTTTGCTTTTATTGCAAGGAGGTAGGTCACTGGAAGAGGAACTACAAGAAGTACTTGGAGGATCTCAAAAGTGAAGGGTTACGCGGAAGCTACGCTAGCCGAAAACAAAAACTTTTACCGCGCAAACCAGGAACACTTGCAAATAAGGGCCGATAGATCGTTACCGATTGGAGTAGAGTGCAGCGGAATAGCCAATCAGGGCAATCTGATCCGGAACAGTGTAGCCGATTCCCGGAGACAGCCGATTCGTCAATCAGCCGATTCGAGTCGTCCGGCCGCGTTCTCACGCCTCGCTCCGATGCGCCCGACCGCAACCGATTCCACCACAGCCGATCGTTCCGATTGCAGTCGATCCGAAGCCGATCAACAGCGTGAAACGTAGCAGCGCCTCTACCGGTATCCACACGTCCGGGGACGCAACGCCGTACACCCGTGTGCTAGCACGCGATGCAAGGCTAGGGCTTGGCTCGAAAGTGGGGAGGGTTTCCGTGGAGATTGATCTCGACGACTTCGTTGCACGCGATGCAATTGACATCCGCAGCTCTCCACCCCTCCCTCCTTTATGTAGAGTTGGCCGACTAGGACTAGTGGCCGATTAGGACTCTATTTTGAATCGGATCTCATCCGTATCTCATAGAGTTTGCCGTCCACACGTCATAAGCCCATAGGACTCTATCCAATCGGATCCCTATCCGATCGAGCCGTATCCGAGTCCAACTCGAATGCCTGTTCTTATCCCCTTAAGCGTGCGACCACGTAGGTTCAGGTATACTCGGTTTCGGCTATAGTCTAACTTAGCCGACCGTCGGCTCGAGTCCAACTCGGACGACTTGTCAACGCGGCGCCTAGCGCACATATTGACACCATAGTATACAAGAATATAATATCGGCTCGAACTGTAATGTGTACACAAATCCCTTTGCCTCACGATACCGCTTAAGCTATAGGCAAGATGTGTGCCATCCCTTCAATAGCTTAACCATTCACTCGAACCGTATTGGATTATCCGTGCATTGATTGACTCCTCAATCAACTTAGCATGGCCATGCATTTCCATAATCCATTACCTCGAGGGGCCAGATATATCTCTCCAAAGGAGGGGCAAATTCCATCTTGATCACTCACATCCCACTCCATGTTTCATAGCAAACCCGAAAACTACCTTTATAACTACCCGCATTACGGAATAGCGTTTGGTAGTACCAAAGTAGGCTACTACACATGTTGGAATCCATGGTGATCTCGGGTCTAAGGACTTTGTACCAACACTACCCGAGACCAACTACGGCACATTAATTCTGTAGTGTCTCATGGTGGGTCTATCCAACAATGTGTTCTCCAACACATGTGTCCATGTTTATTGATTTGGTATCTCCATACCCATGATCTATGAGACATGATCTTCAATCAATAAACATGCCGATCTTAGAATCATATTTGTTCCAACAATATGACATATGATCGAGGATCGTTTAGAAATAGATTCATACATAAAGAGTCTCATAAATAAGTCACGTACTTATTGATCAATACAAGATGTCTATTTCATGGAACTGAATAACACTTTATTCATAAATACATAAACATTGACGTGATATCCAACATCTCCATGTTGCCTCTAGGGCATATCACTAACAATCTCCCACTTGCTCTAGAGTCAATCATGTAAGTATCTAATACCCATTGCTCTTGTGTGCGCCTCATGCTTCGGTGAGGGAGAGGTTTTGTCGGCGGATCGGCTATGTTGAGATCCGTGTGCACTTTGCATATCTTGATATCACCTCTGTCCACTATCTCGCGGATGAGATGATATCGCCGAAGTATGTGTTTGGACTTCGATGTGACCTCGGCTCCTTGGCTTGCGCAATGGCTCCACTATTATCACAATAGAGAGACATTGGACCGTCGTACTAGTCATCACACCAAGCTTAGAAACGAATTTCTTGATCCAAAGGCCTCCTTTGCGGCTTTCGAAGCGAATGTACTCGGCCTCCGTTGTAGAATCAGCAACGAGTATCCCGCTTGGAACTCTTCGTGCTCGCGCTCCGTTCGGGCGAACACGAACCCAGTTGCGATCTATAATCATCCTTGTCCGTTTGGAAGCTAGCATCGGTGTAACCACTTACAACGAGCTCTTCTTCACCTCCATAGACTAGAAACATATCCTTAGTTCTTCTCAAGTACTTAAGGATATTCTTTACTGGCAGATCCAGTGACCTTCACCTGGATCCGACGTATCTGCTCGTAGCACTCAAAGCGTACGAGACATGGGCGCGTACAAAGCATGGCATACATGATGGATCCAATTGTCGAAGCATATGGAACCATACCCATCTTATTCCGCTCATCATGTGTCCGAGGACACGATTCTTGCTAAGATTAATGCCATGTGACATGGGCAAGAAACCTTTCTTGGAATCATGCATGTTGAACCTTTTCAACACCTTGTCAATGTATGTACTTTGGCTTAATCCAATTAGCCTCTTGGATCTATCTCTATAGATTCGAATGCCCAATATATATGCTGCCTCCCCTAAGTCTTTCATGGAAAAACTATTTTTCAATGAAGACTTGACGGATTCAAGCATAGGGATATCATTTTCAATCGTAATATGTCATCCACATATAAGATTAGAAATACAATTGCGCTCCCACCGACCTTTTTGTAAACACAGGCCTCTTCTTCGTTTTTTGATGAAACCAAACCCTTTGATTACTTCATCAAAACAAATATTCCAACTCCGAGATGCTTGCTTCAATCCATAAATAGATTTCGTAGCTTGCATATCTTTCCAGCGATTCTGGATCGACAAAACCCCGAGGTTGTATCATGTATACATCCTCGCTTAGGTTTCCATTTAGGAAAGCCGTTTTGACATCCATCTGCCATATCTCATAATCGAAATATGCAGCAATCGCTAGGATAATCCGAATAGATTTAAGCATTGCGACGGGCGAGAAGGTTTCATCATAATCAACTCCTTGAATCTGTTTAAAACCTTTCGCCACCAATCGCGCCTTATAGATGTGAACATTTCCATCCATATCGGCCTTTTTCTTAAAAACCCATTTACACTCAATGGTTTTGACACCATCAGTGGATCAACCAAGTTCCAAACTTGATTGTCGTACATGGATTCTATTTCAGATTTCATGGCTCCAAGCCACTTGTTGGAATCGGGTCCCACCATCGCTTCCTCATAGGTCTTAGGTTCATCGTTGTCCAACAACAATATATCACATTGTTCCGCACTGTGTGCTCGGGCGCACGACGTGATCTTTCGGACCTCCGTGGGCTGGTGTATCTACAACCGGTGGCGCAACTCTTTGCTCCTCCCGTTGTGGTTCCGTGGTCGCGAAACATTTTCTCGGTGTTTCTTGAACTTCTTCAAGATGCACCCTGCTCCCACTAACCCTTCTTGAAAGAAACTCTTTCTCCAAGAAGATACCGTGTCGGGCGACAAACACTTTGCCTTGTTCCCGATTATAAAAGTAATATCCTTTAGTTTCCTTAGGATATCCCACAAAGAAGCACTTGTCGATTTGGGTGTGAGCTTGTCGATGTAAACGTTTTACATAAGCCTCACATCCCCAAATTTTGAGAAAAGACAAACTAGGGGTTGCCCTGTCCATATCTCATATGGTGTCTTTTCAACGATTTAGATGGAACTCTATTTAGTGTGAGCGCATGTTTCAAGAGCATATCCCCGGAAGGATAACGGAAGATCACTTTGGCTCATCATCGACCGCACCATGTCCAACAAGGTGCGATTTCTCCGTTCGGACACTCCGTTCCATTGTGGAGTTCTGGCGGAGTCAACGTGGAACAATTCCACAATCTTTCGAGATGATTACCAAACTCTTGGCTCAAGTATTCCCCTCCACAATCTGATCGTAGAAACTTGATTGTTTTCCCTAAATGATTCGTACTTCATTCTGGAATTCTTTGAACTTTTCAAAGGATTCGGACTTATGCCTCATTAAGTAGATATAACCATATCTACTAAAGTCATCGTAAAGGTAATGAAGTACGATAACCACCTCGGCCGTTGAGCTCATTGGTCCACATACATCGGTATGTACGAGTGCCAACAAGTCACTTGCTCTTTCACTGTGTCCCGTGAAAGGTGCCTTTGTCATCTTACCAAGTAAACAAGACTCACATGTCTCAAATGATTCAAAATCAAAAGAGTGAAGCAATCCATCCTTATGGAGCTTCTCCATGCGTTTCTTATTTATATGGCCTAAGCGACAATGCCGGATAAACGTGGGGTTTATATCATTAGAGAGTTGCCTTTCTGTATTAATGTTATAGATGGGAGACGCTTCAAGATTCAAAACGTATAATCCATTCACCAATGGAGCATGAAAATAGAACATATCTTTGAGATATATTGAACAACCATTGTTCATTGATCTAAAATCATATCCTTCCGCTTGCAAACATGAAGCGGAAATAATGTTTTGACATAGTGTTGGAACACAATAACAATTATTTAATTCCAAAACTAATCCCGAAGGTAGATGAAGTGGTACTGTGCCGACAAGCCGTAGCAACGCTTCCTCCATTGCCGACGCGCGAGTCCACCTCGCCCCTTCTCAATCCTCTACTTCTTCTCATTCCCGCAACGATTTGCAAATATGAGCTACTGATCCGGTATAAAATACCCAAGAGTCGGTAGGTGAAGTAGCAAGATTAATGTCTATAACATTAATACGAGCGAAGTCGTACTTTGCTTCTTCTTGAGATCCTCCATGTACTTCTTGCGTTCCTTTTCCAGTGGCTGTCTCCTTGCGGTAGAAGCAAACGGCATCGATGCCGCCGACCCCTTCTTGTCCTTCTTTGCATTAGAAGCACTCGCGATCTCATCGGGAGTTAACTTCCTCTTGGTGCAAAGTTTCTTGACAGTGGTTTGCGCTTAGCCTTCGCATCATCATCACATGATGACCGTTTTTCGGATACTCTCCTCACTGTCTTTAGCATCCCATGCAATTCAGCCAAGGTCCTATCCATATTGTTCATGTGATAATTTAATATGAATGGCTCGAAGCTCGGAGGGAGCGGCGGAGAATCACATCGTAGCCAACTCTTGGCTAAGGGAAAACCCAGCTTTTCCGGACTCTCAATGTAGCCAATCATCTTTATCACATGCGGACGACGGGATTCCCCTCAACAAGCTCGCACGCAAACAAGGACTTTGAGGTGTTGAACCTCTCGCCGAGCTTGGTTCTCAAACATGCCACGCAGTCCCTGAATAATAGTGTGAGCATCGCTGCTCTCATATTGCTTCGAAGCTCGGGGGACATTGTAGCAAGCATGAGACAGCTTATATCTAGGGCATCATTAGTGTGCTTCTCATAAGCCCTCCGTGCGGTTGCGGTGGCATTAGTTGGCAAATCCTCGGGATAGGGTACTTCAAGAACGTACTCCATACGCTCTTGCTTGAGAACAATTCTCAAGTTGCGATACCAATCCATAAAGTTTGTTCCATTTAATTTTTCCTTTTCGAGAATAGATCGCAAATTAAAGGTACTTGGGTGTAGTATTAGCCGCCATTTATTCTACAACGAAAAAGCAAAGTTTAGCACAATGTTTATGCTATGTCTATTGTTAAACAATTTAACATTAGACTCCCATTACGTATTTTCCACCTTCCCTCTAGGTTACGTATTCGGTCAAGATCCACATGTTAATTAATTTTCTAGTGAGCTTTGGCATCACCGCTAGAAAATTAATAACATCGGTAAGCAACACCTTGCTAATCACATCTCTATGTGACTCTTGTTGTCGGTGTGGCATCTCCATGCCCCGACGCCAACCTATGCCCCAAGGCCCAAAACTGTTTTGATAGCCTTGTTAAGTAAACCAAATGCTCCTGCATGTATATGTCGACATATACCCCTCGTGTTATGATAAAATATGGCACTCTGCTTTGGCACCCACCATTGACGAGCATAACGGTGACGGGTGCAACATTTGGAAGGGCATCATTACTACTTAATTTTGCGAGGATGCTATCCTATCAAACAAACATATCACATATATGAAAGCAGTAGAATAGCATGAAATAGTATGGCCCCCTTCACATGGTGATCTCTATCTCCATGCCGGTGTGAGGATCTCCATCTTCATCACCGTTCTTTCGAGTGCCGAATGCTTGATTTCTTCAAACTAAGCTACTACTATAGAAGCTCTAATTGAAGATTACATCGACTCGCAGGTCGTGAAAGAATATTACAAGCATTGCACGTATGAAAGAATATTACGGGGATTGCACATATGAAAGAATATTACATGCATCACATGCATCTCATACATCTCATACATACAATAGGTCCATACCATCTCAAAGCATTCTCTGCAAAAACAAGTTAGGCGTAGAAACGTTTTCTACTTATCGCAGAGCTACGGCATCGAGACGACCTATAAGGGGGTACGCACACGGCGGTCCCGCTACACCACACGAAATTCATGGATCCAATCTATGAAATCGCTTACAGAAACCATGTCGGCATAATCATATTATGCCGTCCCGATACACTATCAAGGGAGATGGTTTGCGTAGGCGCGAGGCAGAAACAAGATCGGACTACGAGATAGCTTCGGCATAATCACATTATACCGTTCCGATACACTATCAAGGAACGCTATCTCGAAGCCGACTCAAACCGAGTCATATGGAAATTGCTTCGACGTAATCACATTACGCCGTTCCGATACACTATCAAGGAACGCAATTACCATCTACTCTCCTCAACAGATCCCGTAAAACCGATTGATCTAATCTAAAACCCGAACTAAGCAAGATTAGCTCTGATACCACTGAAGGGTTACGCGGAAGCTACGCTAGCCGAAAACAAAAACTTTTACCGCGCAAACCAGGAACACTTGCAAGTAAGGGCCGATAGATCGTTACCGATTGGAGTAGAGTGCGGCGGAATAGCCAATCGTGGCAATCCGATCCGAACAGTGTAGCCGATTCCCGAGACGGCCGATTCGCCAATCGCCGATTCGAGTCGTCCGGCCGCGTTCTCACGCCTCGCTCCGATGCGCCCGACCGCAACCGATTCCACCACAGCCGATCGTTCCGATGCGGCCGATCCGAAGCCGATCAACAGGCGTGCAACGTAGCGCGCCTCTACCGGTATCCACACGTCCGGGGACGAACGCCATACACCCGTGTGCTAGAATGCGATGCAAGGCTAGGGCTTGGCTCGAAAGTGGGGAGGGTTTCCGTGGAGATTGATCTCGATGACTTCGTTGCACGCGATGCAATTGACATCTGCAGCTCTCCACCCCTCCCTCCTTTATATAGAGTTGGCCGACTAGGACTAGTGGCCGATTAGGACTCTATTTTGAATCGGATCTCATCCGTATCTCATAGAGTTGGCCGTCCACACGTCATAAGCCCATAGGACTCTATCCAATCGGATCCCTATCCGATCGAGCCGTATCCGAGTCCAACTCGAATGCCTGTTCTTATCCCCTTAAGCGTGCGACACAGTAGGTTCAGGTATACTCGGTTTCGGCTATAGTCTAACTTAGCCGACCGTCGGCTCGAGTCCAACTCGACGACTTGTCAACGGGCGCCTAGCAGCACATATTGACACCATAGTATACAAGAATATAATATCGGCTCCGAACCCGTAATGTGTACACAAATCCCTTTGCCTCACGATACCGGTTAAGCTATAGGCAAGATGTGTGCCATCCCTTCAATAGCTTAACCATTCACTCGAACCGTATTGGATTATCCGTCTTGATTGACTCCTCAATCAACTTAGCATGGCCATGCATTTCCATAATCCATTACCTCGAGGGCCCGAGATATCTCTCCCAAAGGAGGGGCAAATTCCATCTTGATCACTCACATCCCACTCCATGTTTCATAGCAAACCCGAAAACTACCTTTATAACTACCCGATTTAATAGCGTTTGGTAGTCCCAAAGTAGGCTACTACACATGTTGGAATCCATGGTGATCTCGGGTCTAAGGACTTTGTACCAACACTACCCGAGACCAACTAATGGCACATTAATTCCTGTAGTGTCTCATGGTGGGTCTATCCAACAATGTGTTCTCCAACACATGTGTCCATGTTTATTGATTTGGTATCTCCATACCCATGATCTATGAGACATGATCATCAATCAATAAACATGCCGATCTTAGAATCATATTTGTTCCAACAATATGACATATGATCGGGATCGTTTAGAAATAGATTCATGCATAAAGAGTCTCATAAATAAGTCACGTACTTATTGATCAATACAAGATGTCTATTTCATGGAACTGAATAACACTTTATTCATAAATACATAAACATTGACGTGATATCCAACATCTCCATGTTGCCTCTAGGGCATATCACTAACAAAAAGAAGCAAAGTGAGACTCTTGCTTCAGGTATTAATGTTATAGAAATCAATCTTGCTACTTCATCTACTGACCCTTGGGTATTTGATACCGGATCAGTAGCTCACATATGCAAATTATTGCAGGGTCTGAGAAGAAGTAGAAACTTGAGAATGGGTGAGATGAACCTATGGGTCGGCAATGGAGCAAGGGTTGCTACAGGTGCCGTTGGCACTATGCCACTTCACTTACCTTCAGGATTAGTTTTGAAATTAAACAATTGTTATTATGGTCCAACTCTATGTCAACACGTAATTTCTGCTTCATGTTTGCAAGCAAAAGGATATAATTTTAGATCAGTGGACAATGGTTGTTCAATTTATCTTAGAGATATGTTCTATTTTTATACTCCATTGGTGAATGGATTATACGTTTTGGATGTTGAAGAGTCTCCCATCTATAACATTAATACAGAGAGGCAACTCCTAAATGATATAAACCCCACATTTATTCGGCATTGTCACCTAGGCCATATAAATGAGAAACGCGTGGAGAAGCACCATAAAGATGGTCTACTACACTCTTTTGATTTCGAATCATTTGAGACATGCGAATCTTGTTTACTTGTTAAGATGACAAGAGCACCTTTCAGGGTCACAGTGAGAGGGCATCCGACTTGTTGGCACTCATAAATACGGATGTATGTGGACCAATGAGTTCAATAGCCAGAGGTGAGTTCCAGTACTTCATTACTTTTACCAACGACTTTAGTAGATATGATTATATCTACTTAATGAGTCATAAGTCTGAATCCTTTGAAAAGTTCAAAGAGTTCCAGAATGAAGTACACAATCATTTCGGGAAAACAATTAAGTTTCTATGATCAGATCGTGCTGGTGAATACATAAGCCAAGAATTCGGTAATCATCTAAAGGATTGTGGAATTGTTCCACAGTTAACTCCACCAGGAACTCCTCAATGGAATGGGGTGTCTGAATGGAGAAATTATACCTTGTTGGACATGGTGCATTCCATGATGAGCCAATGTGATCTTCCATTATCCTTCTGTGGATATGCTCTTGAAATAGCTGCGTTCACACTAAATAGAGTTTCATCTAAGTCAGTGGAAAAGACAACATATGAGATATGTACAGAACAACACCAGTCCATAATTTTGCTTTTGGGGTTCAAGGGCATGCTAGTTGGTTTGATACTGCAACCAACAAGAAACTAAAGAAAAAAAACAAAGTTAAATCCATAAACGATAGCCGATCGGGTATAGCTGATGACTTATCATTCAATATTGAGTCGATGCAATATGCACTGAATCAGCAAAGGGAAAATTAAATCTATTCGATCGGCTGTAGATATCAATAATATATAATCTAGGTCTCAAAATACGTTTTAAACCAAGTGTCTGGGATAGATCGACAGTGTGCCGAGACAGTATAAATCACTTATGTCTAACAGTAATTTAAGACAAAGCTTATATGTATTCATAGCATAGCCGATGTCATAAATCTAACATGTATCGGCTAATACTCTGATACCACTTTATACTAAGATATCAATATAGATTAAATACATTAACCAGGAACCGATTAGGTATTAAGATAACCTAACAGATTGATAACAAGCTTAATATATTTCATCACAATGAGATCTTAATATAAAGGGCAGCTTTAGCATATCAAGTAAACATGTAAGACACGAAATAGCTAAACCAGGTAAGATCGGCTGAAACCCCGATACTATCTCTAATAACAATCATAGGACAAGAAAGATATTATGATTCTAGATAATAGTTAGTAGGTCAGACTCAACCGATGCAGCACTAAGCATAAAGAGAAGCATTAAATCTAAACAAGTGGATGAAAGCCTTTCAAGATGGTGGATACCCTATATAATCTGGGTCGACGTTGATATCTAACCCTATCGGCTGTTATCTAGTAACAGATGCAAGCCGATTAGGGTTAGACAGCAATATTGATCTAGATTATATGGTGCATATGATAACTCGACGATTTATGTAAACAGGATTAGAGTGTCATAAAGATGTAAGCATTAATCCTAAGAGCGCAAGCCGCCATAACAAGCTTTACCTCTTGTCGGAGATCAAACCCGATGCAGCCCAACTCAAAACCAAGAACTCATCGAAAGAAACGAAAGTAAAAAGGCGGCGATGCGGTGAAGATGTATTGAACTGATTGTTATTTGATTACATGATCTTGGGCTATATTTATACCTAATTACATAATATGTCCTTGTCGGACACGACTCCTATCCCTATTAACACTCAAAATACAAACAAGTCCCTTAGGCGGACTCTTACCGGTACAATCTATAAGTAAATTACTTACAATAACCTAATTAATAGATACAATTGCCCTTTTTCAGACTCTATCCATATATGGCAAACATCATGAAGCACATTAACCTGATTCGATAATGATCCCAATGTCATCTTACCGAAATCGGTTACATCGGCATACCTTGTCCGATTCATTATCGGCAGATGAACACCTTAGCTGATTTGATATCAGTCGATGAACTCCTTAACCAATTCGGTTAGCCGTTTCAGTCTGCAAATGGCGCGCACTCTGTTTCCAAAAATGCCAATTTCCTCCAAATCTGCTTCGGCCTTAACTCCAAATTCGATGCATGATTTACCAAATTTGGTTGTTAATAGTATGATAATCAAGTTTGGAACTTCGTTGATCCACCTGATGGTGTCAAAACCATTGAGTGCAAACGGGTTTTTAAGAAAAAGGCAGACTTGGATTAAAATGTTCACATCTATAAGGCACGATTGGTGGCGAAAGATTTTAAACAGATTTAAGGTGTTGACTATGATGAAACCTTCTCGCCCGTGGCAATGCTAAAGTCTATTCGGATTATTCTAGCGATTGCTGCATATTTCGATTATGAGATTTGGTAGATGGATGTCAAAATGACTTTCCTAAATGGAAACCTAAGCGAGGATTTGTATATCATACAACCTGAAGGTTTTGTCGATCCACAATCGCTTGGAAAGATATGCAAGCTACAAAAATCATTTATGGATTGAAGCAAGCATCTCAGAGTTGGAATTTCGTTTTGATGAGGTAATCAAAGGGTTTGGTTTCATCAAAAATGAAGAGGAGACCTGTGTTTACAAAAAGGTCAGTGGGAGCGCAATTGTGTTTCTAATCTTATTGTTGATTGGAAATGATATCCCTATGCTAGAATCCGTCAAGTCTTCATTGAAAAATAGTTTCTTCATGAAAGACTTACGGGAGGCAGCATACATTCTGGGCATTAGGATCTATAGATATAGATTTAATAGGCTAATTAGATTAAGCCAAAGTACATAAATTGACAAAGTGTTGAAAAGGTTCAACATGCATGAATCCAAGAAAGGTTTCTTGCCAATATCGCATGACATTACTCTCATAGGAGGGGCAAATTCTATCTTGATCATTCATATCCCACTACATCTTTCATGGCAAACCTGAAGACTACTTTTATAACTACCCAGTTACGGTATAGCATTTGGTAGTCCTTAAGTAAGCCACTACACATGTTGGAATCCATTATGACCTTAGGTCTAAGAACTTTACACCAACACTACTTGAGACCAACTAATAACACATTAATTTCCTGTAGTGTCTCAAGGTGGGTCTATCCAACAATGTGTTCTCTAACACATGTTTACGTTTATTGATTTGGTATCTCTATACCATGATCCACAAGACATAATCATCAACCAATACATGTGTTGATCTTAGAATCATATTCGTTCCATAGATATGATATATGATCAGAGATTATTTAGTAATAGATTCATATAAAGAGTCTCATGAATAAGTCACATAGTTATTGATCAATACAAGATATCTATTTCAAGGAACGGAATAACACTTTATTCATTAATACATAAACATTGACTATGATATCCAACATATACATCTTGCCTCTAGGGTATATCACTAACACTGTCATGGAGAACTCAGCATGGAGACGAATCGTGATAGTTCGTAGTAGCCGAGTGAAGGAGGGCGTTAGGGTGATGTCATCAACGAAGAGAAGAAGGTAGGCGGTGTTGGCTCCATCATCATAGATGAACAGCAACGTGTCGGAGGCTGGGTAAGTATAGCTGAGGAAGTAAGCGTGGTCGGCAAAGTGCTGGTACCACGCATGTGGGCCTGCTTGACTCTGTAGAGGGACTTGTGAGGGAGGCAGATGTAGTCGGGCTGAGCAAAGTGAAAAAAGCTAGGCGGTTGTTGATAGTACACCGTCTTGTTGAGCTCGTCGTGCAGGAAGGCATTCTTTACATCAAGTTGATCGGTAGGTGACGGTCAACGGACCGGAAGGCTGAGGACAGTGCTGATGGTGGCTGTCTTGACCACCAAGCTGAACATCTCATTGTAATCGATGCCTTGTTGTTGAGAGAATCCATGGATGACCCAACGAGCCTTGTGCCGAGCCAAAGAACCATCTGCATGGAACTTGTGTTCGAAAACCCATTTACCAGAGACGATGTTGGCTCCATGAGGATTAGGCATGAGTGTCCAAGTGATGTTGTGGACAATGGCCTCACGCTCATTGTGCATGGCAGGACGCCACAGGGATCTTGCAACATGGGGTGTTACGTCTCGGGTAGAGGTGAGACAGTGATGGCGGACAAGTTACATCTGTCCACAAAGTTGAACATGTCGTCCTTTTCCCTCGCTTGCTTTGGATGGGGACTAGGACCAGGTCGAGGCACCGCAATGGGCACGCCAGCTTGAGGCGCTAGCGAGGAGGTGTAGCGCTAGAGAGGAGGCAGCCGAAGGGGATGTCGAAACCGAACGAACCAGTGGATCTGGGAGGTGATCCAAGAGCCAATGTGTCGACCCCTGTTTTTGGAACGGGAATCAATCGTGTTCATAGTACCATTTCCCTAGATCGAGTAGTTTGGTACTGTTAATGGCTAAATTTGGTAACCAAATCCCTAAGTCCCTTCCGAGATAGAAACGGAATCGGATCGAAAGAACAGAGGTCAAGTCGGCTGCGATACAATCGGCTACGAGGCTAATCGGCTGATTGAGTCGGACGAGGATAGCCGATAGCCGACGCTGAGTCAGAGAAGAAGATAGGACCATTTCCAATGAAGGTGCTTAAAGATAAATAGAAGGTTCGGTTCCTAAATTGCGTGTTAAAAGATATTGCCATCTATAGATAGGGTCCTGTAATGGCAATTGTATCTGTAAATTAGGAATTTGTTTAGATTTTCTATTGTAATGCGGCATGGGACCATATCCCGGGATATTATCGTATTTTAAACAGTAGATTAGATAGAGACCGTGGTTCGCATGGATAATGTTATTCTTGGGTATAAATAGGACCCGAGACCCCTGTAAATAACACACACAATCAATACAACTTTCGACGCATCGCCTCCTATTTGCTTCAGACGAACACATGATCTGACTTCGGGCTGCATCGTTTCGATCCGCGATTAAGGTAGATGTTTGTCATTAGTGGTGTATCTCGACGAATTTAGTGCTTCCATCGCTATGATACTTTAAATTCAATGATTTATGCTATGCTAGTTATCATATATCGCATATAATCTAAAACGATGTTTAGATCTATCTTGACATCGGCCTGTTTCTATCAGAAATCAGTAGCCGATAGAGCTAGATCTCAGGGTTGGCCTAGATTATATGCGAAATCCACCGTCTCGAGGGGTTTTACATCAGCTATAGTAGATCTGATTGTTTTTTTATACTTAATGCTGCATCAATCTGACCTATTAAGTCGTTTTTAGAGCTTTTATGATCTATTCGGCTAGATGTATATGTTTAGAGACAGTGTCAGGGTTTCATCCGGTCTTATCTGTTCTAATATTCTTTTGGTATATTTATTATCAGGTTTATTAGAGCCACCTCTTATATTAAGATCTTGCTCTAGTTAAATGCCCTAAGCCAGAATCAGCCTGTCAGCCATAGCCGACAGCCAACTGATCTAGGTTTAGCACATTTAGCTTAGATCAATATCTTTTCATAAGATGAGTCGGAGTACTAGCCGATTCACAGTTAGACATACGGTATCGGCTTGGCTGTTAATACATATATTTATTATTCCATTGTATATTTGGATTAAGTGGTTAATACTGTCTTGGCGCAGCCGATCTATTCTAGTCACTTAATTTAAATGCACTTCGGGATAGCATATATATGCAAATTGACTCCCACACCCGATCCAGTATGATCTAACTTAACCCTTAATGCATGTCTTTATTTTTCTTGTTGGTTAATAGATCAAACCAACTCGCACACCCTGCACTGCACAGGTAGCCGAGAAGTACCTGCACTGGAGCTAAGCAGATCTCCCAGGCCAGCGCGTGAGAGAAAATTCTCATCAACACGCTTCTTGGCACGCCCGGTGGGACTATCTCTGTCAACTCGGCTAGGATGCATCGACGCAACTGACAAGATGGTCAACATCAAGAGCCCCGGCATTTCTTAGGACAACATCGTGCCTGTGAAGATGGAACAACTGTCGGCTGAACAACAAGCCGACTACAAAAGAATGGTAGAAGAGCTCCAAGCCAACTACCTACATCGCTCACCTGCACAAGGTCCGGGGCTATGCACCAAAAGTACAAATTCAGCATGGACGAACTCAAGGCGTCCTTCTCCAGTGGATCAAAGGGCAAACAGAAGGCGGAGGAGCCGATTCAAGAACAAGATGATTCGGGCTTGTATACTTTGCAAGACCGAATTGATTCAGCCGTGCACCATACACTGGTCAACCAGAGTGGCATTCTTGTCAACACCCTCAACAATATGATTGCTACTGTGGTCGATGCCAAGATAGCCGACCAACTTAGCGGGGGCCGACTTACTTCATAGACGGCCAGTTTCCTGGTTACAGGACATTGGCCACCCAGAATCGGCCGATTCCACCACCAGCACGACAAGGGCCGCCAGGAGGGGTCCTCAACCAGCCGAATCCGTCCGGATCGGCTGCGAGACCGGTGGTAACCATGCTAAACCGACAACAACCACTTCCCCGGGACCAAATCGCCAACATGTTCAATAACAATCGGCAATTAGAGCCGGTTGCCTAGATCGACGTGGAAGAACAGTACAACGCCGATGGCCGACAGCTGTTCCCGGGTCCGCTAACGCCGCCATCGGCAAATCGGCCGCCTCCCACTGATCATCCGTTCAAGTACCAGTATCAAGGAGGCCACCAAGATCATCACTACAGGCCCCAGACACTGCCACCACTGTATCGGCAAGCACCCGCACCGTATGATCAATATGAGCTGATACAACAGGACAACCAGACATGGGCCAATTTGATTGCGGACGTCATGCGCGATCAATTCGGCCTCAAGCCAAAGGACTCGAGAAACATGTATCGGTACCCTTATCCAGAGCATTTCGAGCGGATTCCGTTGCCCAACCGGTACAAAGTTCCAGACTTTTCGAAATTCTCAGGGCAGGACAGTGTGTCAACCTACGAGCATGTCAGCCGATTCTTGGGCAGTGCGATGAAGCATCGGCTACGGATGCCTTGAGAGTTCGATTGTTCCCCTTGTCTCTTTTGGGATCGGCTTTCACCTGGTTCTCTTCATTGCCTTACAACTCAATTCAGAGCTAGGCCGATCTCAGAAAACAATTCCATACCTACTTCTACACCGGCAACCACGAAATAAAGTTGTCGGACCTCACCAGTATTAGGCAGAAGCACAACGGGTTGGTTCAGGACTACCTTCAACGCTTCAGAGAGATGAGGAACCGATGCTACAGCCTGGTGCTGTCGGACGCCTAGCTAGCCGATTTGGCCTTCCAAGGCCTGATCGCACTGATTCGCGAAAGCTTCTCCGCTCAAGACTTCGACAGCTTGGCGCATCTTGCGCAGAAGGTGACGGCCCATGAGTAGAGGTTTCAAGACACCAGGAAGGCTGTTAAGAACATAACTCAAGTCATCGTTGAATCAGACCCCGATCCCAGCGACGATGGCGCAGAGGTGGCGGCAGCCAAATGGGCCAAGAATAAAAAGGCCATCGTCTGCCAATGGCTACTGAAGACGGCCAAAGAGGAGAAATACGATTTCGACATCAGTAAGGCCGATAGGATCTTCGATTTATTGCTCAAGGAGAAGCAGATTCAGCTTCCCGAGGACATGGTGATCCCATCGGCTGATGAACTAAAAAAGAAAAAGTACTGCAAGTGGCACAACTCCACATCCCATGCCACTAACGATTGTAAAGTCTTCAGGCAGCAGATCCAGTAGGCAATAGAGGCCGGGAAACTCAAGTTTGCCGATTCTACTCGGCCGATGAAGGTAGACGGCAATCCCTTCCCGGTCAATGTGGTTCAAGCCAGCCCCAGGCAAGCTTATCGGCAGCGCAGAATGACATACAACTTAGCCCAAACATTAAAAGGGGTCAAGTCGAAGGACAAGCCAACTGGAAGCCAAGCCGCACCAATCAACATGGTGTGCCCCGTTGCCCGATCGGCTGATCGACGTCCGACCAACATGAACAGCCGACGCCTCTCCCAACAGCAATCTTGGCGAGAAGAAGAGGCTCGGTTTGAATGATTTCATCGGCAAGAGCCAGAGACGCAAGGCCGCCGGTACGACGGGAATTACAGCGGTGCCGACCCTCATTGACATTGTGAGTTTTTCAGGCACTACTGGGAAACCGAGATGAGGCTGCCAACACTAGATAATTGCCCGGCATGCAGCGATTATCGGGAGGATGAACAGAGAAGTCAGCCAATCACCAGCCCAACTCAGTTCGTCCCGAGCGCCATACAACTCAACCAACACCGACAGTCTGTTCACGATCGGCTAGGGCCAATCCCTTAAGACTTCTAAGATGAAGACGAGAACGATGACTACTACGACGAAGGAGAAGCCGATGATGAAGAATCGGCCAACCCCCAATGGTGCCCCTCTAATCTCTTCACCAAAACGCAGAAACAAAGAATTCAAAGGCTAGAGCGTGAAGGAAGGGACGAAGAAGTTTGGCAGATGATCGAAGAACAACACCATCGGCTGGGTAAAATCAAAAGGCGATGGATCCCCAAAAAGAAAATCACAACGGCCGACGAGGAACAAACCAAAGAGAGTTCAGCCGATCGAGCCAGAAGGGCAGCCCAAGGGAAAGGCAAAGTCTCTGCATCGATCAATATGGTATTCATATTGCCAGCCGAATTCGGTGCTCCTGAGGCCGATGCAGACAATATCGAGGACGCCTGGGTCAAACTAGCACTGTCCCCGGATCAAGCAATTTTCTGACAAGCTAGAGGGGACCTAAAATCGGCATCTCAAGCCGCTATATGTAAAAGGTTTCGTCAACGGCAAGCCGATGTCAAAAATGATAGTGGATGGGGGAGCCGCAGTAAACCTGATGCCCTATGCAACGTTCAGGAAATTGGGAAAGGGAGCCGAAGACCTGATCAAGACTAACATGGTACTAAAGGACTTTGGCGGCAACCCATCAGAGACCAAGGGCGTGTTGAATGTCGAGCTGACCATCGGCAACAAGACCGTGCCCACAACCTTTTTTGTCATCGACGGGAAGGGGTCTTACAGCCTGCTGCTCGGGAGGGACTAGATACATGCCAACTGTTGTGTCCCTTCCACCATGCACCAGTGTCTGCTCCAATGGGACGGCGACAAGATAGTGATTGTACCAGCCGACAGGTCAGTAAGCGTCGCCACTGCCGATTTGCCACTCTGGGAAATCGATGGCATTGATTGTTTGTCTGGGAAAATCTGGCAAGCCGATTTTCTAAAAGTGTCCATACAGCCGATTGGAGATGACGAGCCACAGCTGCTGCTTTGCGCAAGACGTCGTGGAGGGCTCGAACGTCTACGGCATGGACACCGTGGACGAAGACGATGGCAAGCTTGGGCAAGGTTTTACGTTGGCCGACGAATTAGAGGAAATAGACATAGGCTCTGGGGACAGACCTAGGCCGACGTATATCAGCAAAAAGTTGTCCTCTCATTGTAGATCCCAGCTTATTAATTTGCTTGGGAGTACTTCAACATGTCTGGTCTTAGCCAATCTATCGTTGTTCATCGACTGCCAATCAAGGCGGGCTATCGGCCATTCAAACAACCTCCTAGGAGGTTCAAAGCCAACATGTATGATGCGATCAAAGCCGAAATAACTCGGCTATATGATGCTGGATTCATTCGGCCTTGCCGATACACCGAGTGGGTCTCAAACATTGTCCCAGTATTGAAAAAGAATGGTAAACTTAGGGTGTGCATCGACTTCAGAGACTTAAATAAGGCTACTCCCAAAGATGAATACCCGATGCCTATAGCCGATTTGCTCGTAGATGCGACATCAGGCCACAAAATCATCAGTTTTATAGATGGCAATGCAGGTTACAATCAAATCTTCATGGTCGAAGAGGACATTCACAAAACTACTTTTCGATGTCCTGGGGCAATCGGCTTATATGAATGGATCGTTATGACGTTTGGGCTGAAAAATGCTGGGGCAACATATCAATAGGCCATGAATTATATCTTCCACGACATGATCGGCTCCCTGGTAGAGATTTATATTGACGATGTTGTTGTCAAATCCAGGAAGATGGAGAACCACATAGCCGATCTGAAGCAGGTCTTGGAGCGGACACGAAAATATGGCCTAAAAATGAATCCGTTGAAGTGCACGTTCGGCGTATCAGCCAGGCAATTTCTGGGGTTTCTCGTTCATGAAAGAGGAATTGAGGTCACACCAAGGAGCATCAACGCTATCAAGACGATATAGCCTCCGAAGGACAAGAAGCAGCTTCAATCATTGATCAGCAAAATCAACTTCATCAGTCGGTTCATAGCCAATCTTTCAGAGAAGATGGAGCCGTTCACACCACTGCTTCGGCTGAAAGCCGATCAAGCATTCACATGGGGGGCAGAGCAGCAAAAGGCCTTGGATAACATCAAGAATTACTTATGCTCACCTCCAGTTTTGATATCTCCACAAAAAGGGATACCGTTCAAGTTGTACCTGTCAGCCGATGACAAGTCGATCGGTTCAGTCCTAATCCAAGAGATTGAGGGCAGGGAAAAAGCTATCTTCTATCTCAGCCGATGGTTGCTGGACGCAGAAACAAGATATTTACCAGTGGAGAAGCTATGTTTGTGCCTATATTTTCATGTATGAAGTTAAGGCATTATCTGCTGTCCAATGAGTGCACAATAATATGCAAAGCCGATGTAGTCAAATACATGCTATCGGCTCTGGTTTTAAAAGGGCGGATCGGATAGTGGATTTTTGCCTTGACAGAATTCGATCTGAGGTCTCAGGCACCCAGGGCAGTTAAAGGACAAGCTATAGCCGATTTTATCGTGGAACACAGAGATGACTCAATCGACTCAGTCGAAATTATGCCTTGGACATTGACATTTGATGGCTCGGTGTGCAACAACGGCTGCGGTATCGGATTGGTCATTATTTTATCTAGGGGGCAAGCTTTGAATTTGCTTTTTCTATCAACCCCCATGCTACAAACAACCAAGCCGATTATGAGGCCGTGCTCAAAGGGCTACATCTACTTAAGGAAGTTGAAGCCGACGCCATCGAAATAATGGGAGATTCATTGTTGGTCATCAGCCAGTTGTCAGGAGAATACGAATGCAAAAACGATGCGCTGATGGTCTACTATCAACAATGTCGAGAATTGATAGATGGTTTTCGGCTAGTTACTCTAAAACATATCCCCAGGGAGTAGAATACAGAAGCCAATGATCTAGCTCAAAGGGCATCGGACTACAGGCCGATGACAATAAACATTGAAGTAGAAGTTGCTGCCATCACAGCCGATGATTGGAGGTTTGAAATCTACAACTATCTACAGAATCCTTCTCAATCGGCCTCAAGAAAATTACAATACAAGGCGTTAAGATATGTTTTACTCGACGATGATCTTTATTATCGGATGATCGATGGAGTGCTGCCGAAATGCCTCGGAGCCGAACAAGCCAAAGTGGCTGTCGGAGAAATGAAGGGATTTGCGGCACGCATCAATCGGCCCATAAGATGAAGTGGCTACTTCGGAGATCAGGGTACTTCTGGCCGACAATGCTGGAGGACTGTTTCAAGTATTATAAAAGCTGCCAGGACTGTCAGAAATTCAGCGCCGTGTAAAAAGCACCAGCATCGGCTATGAACCTAATCATAAAGCCTTGGTCGTTCAGAGGATGGGGCATCGACATGATCGGCCAGATTAATCCACCTTCAAGCAAAGGGCATAAATTTATTCTGGTAGCAACAGATTATTTTACTAAGTGGGTGGAGCCAATTCCTTTGAAGAAAGTCGACTCTCAGGACGCGATCGAGTTTGTAAAAGAGCATATCATCTATTGATTCGGCGTCCCAAAAACAATTACAACAAACCAGGGATCTATCTTCATATCAGATGAGTTTGTTCGTTTTGCCGACGACATGGGGATCAAATTACTTAATTCTTCGCAGTACTACGCACAGGCCAACGGGCAAGCAAAGGCTTCAAATAAAAGTCTAATCAAGCTGATTAAAAGGAAGATTTCTGAGTACCCAAAGCAATGGCATAGCCGATTAGCCAAATCACTTTGGGCATATTGGATGGCGTGCCACGGGTCTATCCAAGGTCCCTACATACAAGTTGGTCTATGGGCACGAAGCAGTACTGCCATGGGAAAATATCATGAGCTCAAGACGGATTCAACTACAAGATCAACTCACAGCTGATGATTATTATCACTTGATGGTGGATGAATCAGAAGACATCGTTTTATCATGAATGAGGGCCTTGGAAAAGGTAACAAGGGATAAGGAACGAGTAGCCCGTTTTATAACAAGAAAGTTGTGCCTAAGTCTTTTGAAGAGGGCGAACTCGTTTGGAAATTGATATTACCGATTGGATCAAGAGATAATAAATTCGGCAAGTGGTCACCTAATTGGGAAGGGCCTTTCAAGATCCACAAATTCGTCTCTAAAGGGGCCTACATGTTAGAAGGATTGGATGGAGAAGTATTTGGAAGGTCTCTAAATGGAAAATATTTGAAAAAATACTATCCAAGCATTTGGGTCAACTCATGATTCGACTCTATTTGTTCAGCCGGTTCGTGTTAGCTGATGTTCTGTATTAAGCAAGCATCGCCTTTAGGTCATTTTTACACAAAGTTTTCCCTAATTTCCTGCAATCGGCCAGTCTTAGCCGACAGCAATGATAACGAAGCGCAATTGTGTTAAGTTCATAATTTTGTCGACATCGAAGACATCAACAAAATTAGAGGGGCATATATATACAACAATTGCGATCAAGAAGGCAAACATCAGACATCAGCAAAATTTTCAAGTTTTCAAGGCATTTCAAAACTTTGAGAACCGACCATCGAGTGAGTTTGAAATAATTGGCAAGCGTACATTAAACAGGGAATGAGTTGCGAATAGTCAATTACAGAGATGTCCTTGCCGATTACAAAACGTACAAAAGGTTGAGTACAGGAGTACCTAGCCAACTATTACAAGCAAGTTCAACATGAAAGGATGTCCTTAATAGCCGATATTGCCCTGCGGTGGATCCCATCTATTTATTCTATGGCCTTTGCATCGGCTGCGTCGTTCCCCGGGATCGGCTTCATCGCCTTAGCCATATCCGACAGGTTTGACACGGCCGCCTTGATCTTTGCTCGCTGATCCTCGATCTCCTTCGGCAGGCCGACACGCGTTGTTCCTTGACCACGATGTCGGCGACGATGTTGGCAAGTTCAGCTATCAGCTCTTCTCGACGTTTGCGAAGTCGATTGAGTTCGGCAATCGGCTCGGTCTTCGAGCGTCGAACTTGGCCTTTCGGTAGTGATTTCCCGCTAGCCTTGATGGTGGCTTCCAAAGGCTCGGTTCTCATGGCGATCGGCTACCCTCTGTTTAGCTCGTTTGAGCTTGTGCCGGTGCGCCTCCAGAAAAGTAGCCAGCACGATGGTGTCAGCCAGCTGGTCCGGCAGCCGATCTTAAATGTCTTTGAACCGACTACGGATTGAACCGCAGTCGGCGACCAAGAAATCTAGAGAGCACTCTAGCCGTTTGGCTATATCTGACAAAGTTGCTTGTAACTCGTCATCTGATACAACCATGGCCTTATCAACGCCCTCGTCGGAATCAAGAAATTTCGATAAATCAAAATCCATTAGATCGGCTACAGACTGTAAGTTGGAAGTTGGTAAGAGAGCTGACAAGACTAATAAGCCGATTTGTAAAACTAAGCGGGACTTACTCGGATAGCTGGAACTAAGGTAGCCACATCCTCAGTGTCACCATCGCGCGCGGCCATCGGCGTCGGCTCCCTTGATACACAGGGGGCAGGTGTTGGAGCACGGGGAGGCTAAAAAATGCAAGTTAGAAATTCGGCTATGCTAGTAAGAAAGAAATGAAGATAGGGTTTACCAAAGGAGGGGGAGCCGTTTTCTTCTTGGTGGCTAATTTCTTTACCTATGGACACAGAAAGCCGATAAGTTGCAACATAAAGAGGAGAAAGATGGCAGGGTTGAGCAATAAAAAATGCTTACCGGTTGAGGACGAGGGACAAGTTTCGGAGGGCTTGGGGTTTGCTCGGTGGTCTGCTCGGCCGATGGAATTTGAGCATACTTGTCTAAAGAACTTGTTTTGGCTGCGGCGTTGACGGTCTCCTCCATCTCCTCGTCCCTAACTTCTTCTTCGAGGGCTGCATCTACGTCCGGATCGACTGGGGGCAAATTGTCGACTGGGTTGTCCTCGGCTTCTTTGAAGCATGTTTCCTTTTCTCTGGAGCTGGAGTAGCAGTAGCCGATAGTGCCGCCCTTTTTAGCCGATGCAGTGGCACATGGGTCTGGCCGTGGAGCAAAGTGCTCACTTTCGGCACATCGCAGCCGATGATGGATGGGGCCAATCCGCAGCCGCCAGATAGCACTCCAGCGGCGTAGTGGATGGCCACTCCTGTATTGCTTGTGTGCAAAGGTGAGGAGTCAGTTGTCTGCAAAGAAATGAAGCATGATCAGCCAATAATATAGGAAGGGGCTGAAAGAAAAACAGGGGCTAAGACAAGAAAAAGATACTTACCGATGGAGTCATTTCTGGGTTGATGATGGTCAGATACATCGAGGCCGACTGATGGAACAAGTATTGTTTCCATTCGTTCCACCATCGGTTGAAGATTGATGTCCTCCTCACTGCCAGATTGATGTTGTCAATACTGCCTAGAGGGGGGCCAGGGATATTAAGCAGCCGATTCATCATGATATCGCCCTCAATCTTGCCTCTGGTTTGGATCTTGTCTGCGTAATAGAGGCCGATCGGCAGCTGACCCATACCAAGTTGCCTTACGGCTACCATCAGATGATAGAATTCATAAGACTTTTGAATGTTGCACCCTTGGTGAATGCCGACAGGAAGTATGCAAGGTGTGATAGCCGATGTATAGATTTCCCTCGACTTGTCATAACTTTCAAGTTGAGTTCATCCAGCCAAAAATCATCCGGGAGTTCTAATCTTTCAAAATCTGTATAAGCAAACCATATCCTTGAAGTGCTTGGGAAGCCGCTATATAGGTTGCCAAACCAATTTTTGAAATGTTCGGCTGTTAGTTTGGATCCGAGATAGGTTGCTACTGCTTCCCCGTATGACAAGCATCGGCGGGTGGTTACTTCTTCATCATCTTCAAATCTCGGCTCGATTAAGGGGATGTCGGCCTCTAATGGGGATGGCCTTTCTGCAACCCGGTGGAGGTGAAGGTTTAACCACAGTTGTAGCAACCACCAGGGTCCTCCTGTGTTGATGGCTTGTTGGGAAGCTAGCCGAGCCGATGCACTACTTAGCATTTGGTATAAGTAGCCGAGCAAAATTTCCTCAAAGGAACTTGTTTTTTGCTTACTAAGGCTTCGGCAACATGCTGCATGTTGCTTGTCGGCCCACAGCTCGACCCGCAGAAGATATATTTCTCTAACCACATTAGCAGGAAAGCAGTGTGTTCTCTCTCAGAAATTGGGCCGTCTTTCATATTCATGGAAATGAATTCGCTCTAACCCCCTATGCTTTTGGTCTTGAAGTTGTGAGAACACTTGATGTTGAGGCCGATGGGGTCAACTGTTGATGCTATATCAAACCCTGTGATCATCACTATGTCCATAAGGGTTGGCGTCATTGGCCCTTGCCTGAAAAGGAACGCATTTAGCGTGTCCGACCAAAAATAGGTGGTAGCCGATAAGAGGGGTTCGTCTTTTGAGACATCGGCTATGCTCAGGGCTAGGCATTAACTTATTCCTATCTTAGTCCAGTGGGTTTGTAACCTAGCTGACATCCGTGAGTACCAAGCTGGCCAAGTTTTATCTGTTGAGGGCCAAGACTTGAAGGCACTGGACCTGTGGGCTAGGTTGGGAGTGGGAAACCTGAAGGGGACTCGGTTTGTTTCAACATTAATAAGCTCACTGGGGTCTATGTTGCCAATCGGCCCTAATAAGAACTGATTGGGACTAGTGAGGTCTGGAATGGAAATTTGGTGGCCAAGATGAAAAAACAAGAATACAAAATATGAAAGCCAAATTGCGCGAAGTAAAGGGTGATAGCCGATAAGACTTACCTCTGGGTATTTCGTTTGGGTTGCTTCGGAGTGGGCGCTTGAGGAAGCCATTGCTGGTGATTGCTGCCTCTTAGGGTTCACCGGGGAAGATGAGGGCTCCGAGGTCGTCGAGGAGTTCGCCGGAGAACTCAAGGGTTGCTGAGGTGGCTGTTTGTTTGTGGCAATGTGACACGTGCGGTGGCCGCAGGGGCAGTATTTAAAGAATATTTTTTGGCAGCCGAAACATTTTAGGTCAAAAAGAGCGGGAATTTGGAAAACCAGCAAATCCGCGATATTATCTTATCACGTACTTGGGGGCCATGTGTTAACGGCTAAATTTGGTAACCAAATCCCTAAGTCCCTGCCGAGATAGAAACAGAATCGGATCGGAAGAACAGAGGTCAAGTCGGTGCAATACAATCAGCTACGAGGCTAATCGGCTAAGCTTGAGTCGGACAAGGATAGCCGATAGCCGACGCTTAGTCAGAGAAGAAGATAGGACCGTTTCGAATGAAGGTGCTTAAAGTTAAATAGAAGTTTCGGTTCCCAAATTGTGCGTTAAAAGATATTGCCATCTATGGATAGGGTCCTGTAATGACAATTGTACTGTAAATTAGGAATTTGTTTAGATTTTCTATTGTAATGCGGGATGGGACCATATCCTGGGATATTGTTATATTTTAAATAGTAGATTAGATAGAGACCATGGTTCGCACGGATAATGTTATTATTGCGTATAAATAGGACCCGAGACCCCTGTAAATAACACACACAATCAATACATCTTTCGGCGCATCGCCTCCTATTTCCTTTAGACAAACACTTGATCCCGCTTCGGACTGCATCGTTTCGATCCCCGATTAAGGTAGATGTTTGTCACTAGTGGTGTATCTCGACGAATTTAGGGCTTCCATCGCTATGATACACTAAATTCAATGATTTATGTTGCGCTAGTTATCATATATCACATATAATCTAGAACGATGTTTAGATCTGTCTTGACATCTGCCTGTTTCTGTCAGGAATCAGTAGCCGATAGAGCTAGATCTAAGGGTTGGCCTAGATTATTCGATATACACCGTCTCGAGGGGTTTTACATCAGCTATAGTAGATATGATTGTTCTTTTTATACTTAATGTTGCATCAATCTGACCTATTAAGTCATTTTTAGAGCTTTTATGATCTATTCGGCTAGATGTATATGTTTAGAGACAGTGTCGACGTTTCCGCCGGCCTTATCTGTTTTAATATTCTTTTGGTATATTTATTATCAGGTTTATTAGAGCCGCCTCTTATATTAAGATCTTGCTCTGGTTAAATTCCCTAAGCCAGAATCAGCCTGTCAGCCACAACTGACAGGCGACTGATCTAGGTTTAGCGCATTTAGCTTAGATCAATATCTTTTCATAAGATGAGTCGGAGTACTAGCCGATTCACAGTTAGACATACGGTATCGGCTAGGCTGTTAATACATATATTTATTATCGCATTGTATATTTGGATTAAGTGGTTAATACTGTCTCGGCGCAGCCGATCTATTCTAGTCACTTAGTTTAAATGCACTTCGGGATAGCGTATATATGTAAATTGACTCTCACAGCCGATCCAATAGGATCTAACATAACCCTTAACGCATGTCTTTATTTTTCCTGTTGGTTGACAGATCATACCAACTGGCACGCCCTGTACTGCATATGTAGCCGAGAAGGACCTGCACTGGAGCTAAGCAGATCTCCCAGGCCAGCGCGTGAGAGAAAATTCTCATCAACAGGTACCCACGAATACATTGCTGAATCATCTGGTACACGATACATTCATCGACATAAACAAAATATTATAATACAGAGCCCGAAGGCAATGTCTAAAACAAAGGACCAAACGGTCCGGAATACAATCATAAACAGAGTTTAGATAAGGCAGCGGAGAAAAGGCAGCGACACGCCATTGCCACAGGCAACGACCGGAGCTAAGACCTACTGGATGCCATCGTCTTCCACACCTTCCTCGTAGTATGCATACGGGTCTTCTGGGTCTTCATTATCCACATCTGAATGTTTATGCGTATAGCAAGGGTGAGTACAAACCGTACTCAGCAAGTCACCACAACAAGGATGCATATGATAGGGAATGACCAAAGGAGGGCTGTGGTTCTTTTGCATAAAGCCAGTTTTGCAATTCTTTTCACAAACCTAACATCTAAGCCTGATCAAGTTTTATTTCCATAATTCATTAAATCGGCGACGGTTCTGTCCACCATCCATTGTGATTCCAAGGATAGCTCCCCTCCACCGGATCGTCATGATTTTCTGGGGAGTCTACCCCTTCTCGCCTTTCGAGAAGTTGATCCACGAGCACATAAAAATTATCATGCAAACCCATCCCATCATTTTAAAATTTAGAGCCTAGTCAAGAGGGAAACTTGTCACGCTGCTCCATATCCGCGAGCATGGCTATTCGAATAGATTGATTTACTCACACTGCAGTGGATGTATACTTTACCCGTACTCCGTGACTGCCCAACAAATGAGCCTACGTCCCAACACATGAGACGGTCACGGCAAAGCCTTTCGATAACCTCACTTGGCAGTACCCGCTCCATGAACTTAAATCCTCTTGCACTCTAGCCGTCATTTTCTAGCAGTGTGAGGAGTTCTGGCACTCCTGGGGTAAGGGAAAAACTTGCTCATCCTTCCATTGTACTTAAGTCCAATCTCAATTCTGTTACCCACCAGCTGTAAGCCCTAGCCGGTAGGGCTCTTGCTCATTCTTCTCATTCGGTTACCCACCAGTAGTAACTCCCCGCCGGTAGGCCCTCAGTCTCATCTCATACATAAGAACCACTATGCAGGGGTACCGCCTCCGCTTGGCTGTCTACTCCGCTAGGTCTATACCCATTCGAGAAGTACGGTTGTACTGGCTCGTTTCATGTTTAAGTCTCAGGGCTTGGTCCTTAATTGACCAGGGTCGGCACTTGCCTTTTCCAGAATCCACCCAAATCATCCAGCCGCCCCAGTCTAAAATATTTGTTTGTTTTAGTTTTTTATCAAAGAATCATTTTATCCTTGTCATGGCAAAGTGGCGCTCATGTCTCCACTTGTCGAACATCAACCACCTTCCCCAAGGTAGTTGCCCAAGCATATAGCATTTTTATAAATTTGAGTATGCAAGAATCTAATTTAGCATGGCTAAGCAATACCGAAGATTTCCTTCAGACACGTCATGTCGTAGGTTACAAAGAATATATCTATTGGAATTCAATATCAAGGCATGGTATAGCTAGAATAGGAATTCTTTGTGTATAGCATGCATGTTTCAGTTTAAAAGCAACACAAGTTCGCAAATAGGCTCAATATGTTCAAGGGTAGTGATGACTTGCCTTGCTCGCACCGTTGTTGACCGCGGTCTTCGGTGCAATCAACAGCTCCCTCGGACTCTATTCATACGTGCGAGAAATCCTATTGAATTCAATTAGAACTTAAATAAAAATCACCAAAAGCCAAATAAATCACAAAAGTGGCTCCTAAAACTAGTCTACGATTTTAGACGAATTTAGGTTCGAGTTTCGACGAATCCGAGTTAAAACGAGCGAGATACTATGATTTAAAGTTTCGCGTTTTACCGATTTAATTTACTATAGGGTGGCACCATTTGAATTAGTCCATTTCAATTCAGGGAAAGAGATATTGAATGACAATTTGGAAAATTATTAAACCGAAAAGAAAATGTAAAACCCGAATTTTATTCAAATCTATTGGACCGACAAATCCGAGGTTTGCAATAATTAAACTCGAAATAATATATTTTACCCTACAGCTTGGCCCTTTTGGCATATTAAATTTCCGAAAAATTCTCATGCTAACATTAATATTTTAGTAATAACCCAAATTATAATTAAATTTCTAAAGTGATAATAAAATAAATCAATTTAGGCGATGATCGATATTTTAGTTTTTAATCATTTTCAAAAATAAAAGTTTGATTCCAAGAAAAAGAACGTATATTTTTACTCAAAAATTTCCCAAATATTTTCCCTAAATTTATTTTTCCTTTTCTTTTTTTCTCTTTTCTTTTTCTCTTTTTTTCCTTTTCCCTACTCCTTCTCCTTCCTCTATTCTATTTCCTCTCCACTCTCTTCCTTTCTTCGGCGGGGGGAGGAGGGGGAGGGAGGCATGCGGCGGCGCGGGACAGGACGGGAGGGAGACTCACCACGGCGAGATCGGCGGCGGCGGTGCAAGGTGGCGACGGCGACGTGGCACAAGGCGGTGACGGGCGCGTGCGGGGAAGAGAGCGGGGACGGGAGGATGACGAGGTGTGGAAGATGGCGGGGCCTTATATAGGAGGCCGGCGTCATGGGTGCGGCATGGCGCGGTGGTACGGCACGGCATGGCAAGGCGGTAAGGTGCCACGGCGTGGGCGGCGCACGCGCGGCGGCGCGCGGCGAGTGCGACGCGCGGCGGCGAGCGACGGAGGAATGGGGGGGGAGCGGGGGCGCGCGGGTGGCGACACGCGGCGCAACGCAGGTGCGTGCATGGGGACGGCCGGGCGCGGCGCGGCGCGTGGCGGCATGGGCGTTGTGCACGCGACGTGGGTGCGGGCACGCGCGGCGATGGCAGCGTGCGTGGGTGGGGGGGGCGTGGCGTGGCGCGCGGGCGTGACGCGCGGCGCGCGGGCACGACGCGCGCGCTCGTGGCCAAGGGACAGGGCCTGGCGCCGGGCTCGAACACATGGCGCCCTGAATAGTAGCCTTTTTCTTTTTTTTTCGATTTTTTTCTTTTCCTTTTTTATTATTTTTTCATTTAGCATTTCACCAATAAAATTTAAAAAATAAAATTTTGGTCCCAATCAGAAATGTAAATTAAAGTCTAAATTTTTAATCTTTTACCCAACTTTATTATTGTCATTAGTTATATATTTTTCTTTCTTTATTTATACTTAAAAATTGTTTTATATTTTCCCGAAATAAAATTTAAACTTTTGTCAATCTCAGCTTTTTAATTGTATATTTTTAATTTTTATTTTATTTCTATTATTTATTTTGCAATTTCTTTTTCTTTTAGGGTTTTCGAAACTTTTCGACTTTTTCGACGTTCAAATAAATATTCCTTGATTTATAACACACAAAAACTTACAAATAAGAACCAAATAGCATGACAAGATGCAACAATTCAAAAGTTTTTGTAAGTTTCAAATTTTAGATTTTAATTTTTAAATTTTTTTAGGGTGTTACACAATGCAGCCAAGGAGGCTGGGCAGGATGATTAGGTGGTGATGATGGCCCATGATGTGTTGGGGAGATGGGCCATCACACTAGTAGTCCATTGCTTAAAAAACACTAGTAGTCTCATCAATTAATTTTTATTTAAATTTTTCCGTATTTTACCCTTGCTCATCCTTCCACACTTATTCAAATAAGAGACAATATAGTTTTTTATTCTCAAGCCTTAATATATGCCGGCTCAATTGTTAAGCATACTGTCTAACTACTGGGGCAGAGTGGGGGCAGCCTATCGTATCAGTGACGTGTGTTTTGATGTAACATGCAAATGGCCACCTGGACATGGCACATCTAATTGGATGACCACACACCATCTGACAAATTCAGCGTCAAAACATCTGATTGCAAAGATGACATGACCTGGCAAAGCATTTACCACCTAAAGTATTCCCGGCCGATAAAGTTCGCCAACATAAGAGCTGTCGGCAAAATATCATTGTCCGCAAATAGAACATTTTTATTGCTACCAAAACATGCCCTTAAAAACTTCTTGATTGCAATTTGTTGAAGCCAATTTGTTGATAATACCTAGGTCAGGTTTGGTAACAATACAGAATATTGTTTACTATAATTTACGGTATCACGAGTTGATCGCAAACGAAATATAACTAAATGCAACCTTACGCTTTTATAGCATAAGAGAATTAATAGTACCAACAATTATAACAATCCAAATAGGCCCGTAATTTGTTTTCTCATATGTATCGTCGTTTGTCCTATGTCTTATAAACTGGTGTCAAATTTGCATTTTTAAAACATGATTTTCTTTAATGTTTTTTATCAAAGTTTTTTAGCATTGGCTTTTAAGTCACTACAAATATATGTAAAAGTTTTATTTATAAATTATTTTTTATCATTAATACGTCGTTACGGCTTATAATCAAACATAGGCCACGGATGAATACCTATACTTCTCATTAATCTTGTTTTATGGTGTAGTTAACGTGGCTTTCTAAAATGAGTAACCAGAAGGTCTGTGAACAACTATTTAAACATCGGTGCAGGTTTATTAGAATTGAAGATAATACTGCTCATATAACATAATAAATGAATAATACTACATCTATTATATATTCAGATTCAATGCTAGAAGTGTTTTTTTATGATAGACTTCATACCTATGAGTGTTTTTATAGAGAAAGTATGTCGCAAGTTTTTTTAAAAAACTTGAAAACATAACTACAGTATAATTGTGATATAATTATATTATAATTATATTCTCATATGCCTACTCACCTCAAACAATCGCAACTATCACTCATTTAACTTTTTTATTTACTTTTCTATTTCAACCAATTACATTTGCCCCCACCATAATCTTAATATCTTTAAAAAAACTATATACTCATTTTTTGCAAGTAATCAGGATGCATGGCAATGGCCGTACACTGTTATATGACAATATTCTAGTAACACATCTTTTTTTTCTAGTAACACCCATTTTTTACTCTTAAAAAATAGCATTTGTTGCCAAACAGTCCAGGAACACATAAAGTTTGCACCAGTAACAAAAGCAATAAGAGTTGCCATAAGCAAAAACACCATTTTTTAATTATAATAGCACGGTAATAGCACCAAATCATTGCTCTTTGTTATCACTGATATAAATATTTATTTTAGATGTTTATTAAGCATCACATGTCATCGTATTACATAGCATATTGACATCCATCGAGAGAACATACACAATTAATTACTTGATTAAGGAACATAAGTCTCGTTACAAAGCAAATTTCTAATGATCAAATCGAAATATATACATCTATACATATAACGTTATAACTGTTATATTTCTTATTGCATCTTTGCTGGCCACTTGGCCCATGATGAGGCAAACTGCTGAACAATTGTGGACCTGTAATTTACCAAGTAGCCAAGTGGATGACCTGTAGTAATCATGAACCAAGTGATAGCAACAAGCACCTCTAATTGACTAAAAGATATTTAGTTAGTAATTAATATGTGATGCTTACGTATAAAGAAATATATGAACAAAACCCTTCGGTGCATATTGTGGCAGAGCACACTAGAGAGAGTGTTACAAAATGGGCCCCGATAGCACATGGACAACCAGACATAGAAATAACACCAAAGGACTTCCAAACACGATGACGATACCGAGACACGATATTTTAACGGAATTTAGTCGTAGCATAGATCTCCAGGCCATTGATTATGGGCGCTCCTCCGCGATCCAACATATCATAGCGTATGAGAGTTACAACGACCCTGGCTGGATGCCATCGGCACCCGCTACCTCTCGCTATACTTAGTAGTCATGTGGTTATAACATATTTGTCCCTTTATTTAAGAGAGAAACTAGGATAGAGTCTGACTCTCACTTTATTTCTAACACCAAATATCTTTAACTGTAACTGACTTTTTATATATATTCGACACAAACTCAAACCAAAGAGGGTGATGACATAATACAAAAGAGTGTTCCCTTGTTGGTCCAACCAAATTAACCACATGCTACATGTTACTCATATATAAGTGATCTATGAGTTACCATTTTGCGTTCATCCTGATGGCATTCTTTGTTACTAACATATCTAGGCTCATAGTAACATAAAGTCATAGACAATGAATCCCATTGCTAGTACAGAATGTGTAATAGGTGGCGGTTCGGAACCCCCAATAGGTATCGGTTTTGTACCCGACACCTATTGGTCGGCACCAATGATAAGAGTTATTGGTGTCGGTTCTTCACCCGACACCTATTGGGCTAAAAAGGTGCCGGTTTTGTATTGAGAACCGACACCTATTCGGAGTAATAAGTGCCGGCGACTATTGAAAACCGGCACGTATTATGATATAATAGGTATCGGTTCTCAATTGCAAACCGGTATTTATTTGGACTAATAGGTGTCGGGTCTAGTTTCCAACCGACACCTATTTTGGATGTGCCGGTTTTTGTTTGAGACCGACACTTATTTGGGATAATAGGTGTCGGTTTTTTTGAGACCGATACCTATTGGTCGTAATAGGTGCCGGTTTTTGTTAAAAACCGGTACCTATTTTCTTGAACGTACAAAAAAATTATATTTAGCATAAATATTCCTCCATACAACACACAACAAGCGCACAAAACATTTGAATGTCACATTTTGCAATGGTTCATACATCAAACATTATCACACTCATACAAAAACAAGAATTGCCAAGCATTGAGTCGATCCATGCAAACTTTGCATATGTTTTCAACTTACAGATAATCATGTTTTCAACTTTGATACAACACATACATGATCTCAGGTACAGAGCAGATCAGGTTTAGGAGATTAAAGTGTGGTGCATGGATAGCTCTAATATATTTAGGAGATTATATATATAAGTACCATGTATGGAAAAGCTTAGACAGAAGCATCAAGTGGGCTTCAAAAAACAGGTAAGAAATCTTGTTGCCTTGGTGTGTAACATGCAATATAGCTGTACATGTGGATCCAACTTGAATACTAGTTGATAAGAACAATCTCACACTCATTCTCATCTCTCTCTCTCTCTGCAGAAACACACATGGAGAGAGTGTAGGCCCAGAGACAGTACAGCACACAATGTTGGTGAAGGGAGGCACAACTGCACAACAACTACCATCTATGGTGGGGGCCAAGTTGAATATTGGAGCTAATACTACATTTGTCTGTTTCGTTTGATCTTAGCTAACACTAGGGCCGCTAGCCTCAAGGAAACGCACTCATGAAACGTGATATGCGCCAGTCTCTGGGATGACATGTTCGAAGATGAACCCGCAGAGTTGTTCAGCGAGGGCGAAGCAAACATGTGGCAACAACTTACTTGTTGGGAGCTTAAGTTTCTGCACATGAAATGATTGAATAAGTGAAAACGCACTATGAGTTTAGAAACGCGTATTTCCGTCTTAAAAAAATAGACGAACCTCCGCAATCCGCAGTGTTCCAGTTGTCGATCTCCATGAAAGTCCACATAAATTTCATCGTGTAGAACCCACATGTGCTCGTTCCTTGATCTTGACGTTGGCACCAAGGGTGGCAGGTTACCCGGAATGTATTTGAACAGGAGCGTGTCGAATGCACTTCTTCTTATACTTCACTAGTACCTTATTGAGGATGTCAATTACAGATTGGAAATCTTCTCGCGGTTTCCTCAATCCATCCAGAACGAGGATTTTGGAATCATTTAAATGGATCACAAGAAGGATCCAGTGGTTCCTACATACAAAGGGACAGGGCAATTAACACCGAGTAAAGACAAATGGTATGTGGAACGATAATTGCCTCACTTACTTAAAGTTGTAGGGCAGAAGAACCGTATTCAGGTCCTGAAGCTTCACAAAGGAGCTGTACAGGTAGTCCAACACCATTTTTTGGCACGTTGGGCCTCCATCAATCTGATTTGAATTGACAATCGCTGGATCGAGGAATGCTAGTTTGTTACAAGTCGCTCTACATTCAAGCGCCCCCATTCGCATAAGGAAACAAGTTAGACAACTTACAAAGGCTAATAAGGGTATGAACTTAGAAATACTAGCTAGGGATTCAAGTATGCTTACAATGCCCATATTTGAAGCATAGATACGTCTAGCTCCCTCGCATTGTATAGCTGAAATAGTTCTTCAAATGGGACCCATTACACCATCGTCGTGATGAAAGTCCTCGTTCTTGTAAAAGACACCGAACGTCTCCTTACCCTCCTTTGCCATCCGTAGGTACCACTCTTCTACCCTTCTCATCCGAGTGCAATTTGCAATGACGTTGCGATATTCGTCGGTGGTCAAAGGACCACCTAACTTGAACTTAGCGCCAAAGGTGCCTTCGGAATATTCTCCACATCGACAAACTCTTCAGCCCTGCACTTTGGAGAAATTCTTTCTCATTCTTCTTGGTGTCTTTTGTGAATTGAGCCTTGGAAAAATCTTGCAATTTCTTTTTCTGGATCGTGCGTTGAAAGTCTGAAATAGGTTGCTTCGGGGCTGGTGGCCTTGCCATACGAATGAAGTGGTCCTGTACTTGAACTGACACTTTCGGAGATGGCTCCGACTTTGTAGAAATAGTCGCTTTCTTGGCCTTCTTAAGGGTAGATGGTTCAGACATATCTGTAGATTTGCAAAGTCGACCCCTCTTTTTGGGCTGGTCATCAGGAGCTCTTTGTGCCGACGGAGGAGACGGGCTCTTACGTGGCAACCGACACCTATTCTCCAAAACCCTAATTCATCAGTTCCATTTATGCATGCAACTTAGGCTGCCAATGGGCCTGATATGTATGCATCAATTGATATATAATCATCCAGCAAATTAAATCCAACCATCAATTGTTACAACGGGACTGCACGCGAATATATTCATTCAGTTCCAAAATTACAGATTCATGTTTGTTACAATCAAATTCCAACTTATAAGTCGATCACTATTACTCCTTCTTCATGATCAATGCGAACATATGGGGCTTTCTCCCCTTCTTCATCTTCATCTCCGTCTTCTTGACTTTCTTCACCTTCGTCTACATCTGTTGCAAAGGGTGGTAACTCGTCAATTTGATCGTAGCCTTCCTCATCGGTGATATTCTCAACTCCAACAATGTTTCGCTTTCCATTGAGAACTACGTGGCGATCAGTCACCGATGAAGGGTCCTTGACATAGAATACTTGTGTTACAGAGTTTGCGAGCACAAAAGGTTCATCCTGATAACCCACATTGTTTAGGTCCACGATGAACATCCCGTACTTGTCAATTTTCAAACCACTAGGAATTTTGACCCATTGACACTGGAAAAGTGGTACCTTCATCCATACTCAAGCTCCCGATTGCCTCTATATACCCGTAGTATGTTTGTTTTACCCCATTACCGTCGAAGGCATCTATACGGACACCACTATTCTGATATTTGCTCTTGGCATCCTGCGTTCTTGTGTAAAATGTATACCCATTAATATCATACCCTTGGAATGAATGAATAGTGCTCGCAGCCCTCGGGACAAAACGTACAACCGGTCACTATCGGGATTCACGGCCATGATATGCTTATGTAACCAATCACCGAAATGCAGTCTATGCTGCTTAGCGATCCATGCTTCTGATTTGCCTGGGTTCTCGGTTTGGAGTGAGTTGTAATGCACATCAACAAATGGAGCCACCAAGGCCGATGCTCGAGCACCGCGAAATGTGCTTGCCGTAGTGTTTCAAGGCTAGGAGCGAATATTGCTTTATGCCCTAAAGTCCCTTTCCCAAGTAGCCTGCCCTCGTGTCGGGACATTGGCACACCAATGGGACGTAGATCCATATAGTCAATGCAAAACTCAACCACCTTCTCTGTTGCATAACCCTCTATGATACTCCCTTCCGGTCGAGCTCTGTTACGCACATACTTTTTTATGATCCCCATGAATCTCTCGAAAGCCCACATGTTATGAAGATAAACGGCCGAGAATCTTTATCTCTTTCACGATATGTATCACTAGGTGAACCATTATATCAAAAAATGATGGTGGAAAACACATCTCGAGTTGGCAAATGGTCACGATTACATCTGCTGGAGCTTGTCTAGTGTGGTTGGATCGATCACCTTCGATATATAGCATTGAAGAAAGAGCACAACTTTATGATTGGGTTTCGCACCGTCGGCAAGATGCCTCTAATCGCAACAGGGAGTAGTTGTGTCATCGGCACGTGACAATCATGTGATTTCATGCCCACTATTTTCTTCTCTCTAATGTTGACAAGTCTTTTAACGTTAGCGGAGTAACCGAGACGGGACTCGGACACTCTGCGGGCACTCCAACAGCTGATTTTCTCGGCGGCACCGAGGGTGTAGCACGCGGGAGGGAGGTATTGTCGGCCATTGGGACATTCTTGAGGATGTAGCTCGGACTGATGTTCATGTCTACGAGGTCTCTTCGGGATTTCAACGTATCCTTTGTCTTGCCGGTATGTTCAGCAAGTACTCCCATCAAACTCTCGCATACATTTTTCTCAACGTGCATCACGTCGATTGCATGACGGACATCCAAATCTTTCCAATACGGTAGTTCCCGAAGATAGATTTCTTCTTCCAAAGAGGCTTCTCACCACCCTTGACCGCCGCACGTGTATTGCCATGCCCCTTACCAAATACATGTTCAATATCTTTTACCTCTTCAAAAATATCTCTGCCGTACGATGTATCGGAGCTGTCCCCTTCTCCACCGTGCCATCGAAATCTCTTCTATTGCTACGATACGGTGACCGGCAGAAGAAACCTCCGGTGGCACATGTACACGCTTTCCAGTACCTCACCACCGCTTGGTGTGTCCCGCATGCACTGCACACATGCACAACCACCTTTCACCTGTTTGTCCGGATGTGTTGCCACCGCAGGGGTAATCTTGAATGGTAACTAACAATATTGCCCTTAAGGTGAAGTACTCTCTTTTGTAAGCATCCCACATCCGCACTCCCGAACCCATAGTAACCGAAGATCATCTACTACTAGTCCGAAGTAGACATCGATATCGTTGCCGGTTGCTTGGGCCCTTGGATTAGCAAAGGTGGCATCATGATATACTTGCGCTTCATGCACAACCATGACGGAAGGTTGTACATAACAAGTGCCACCGGCCATGTGCCGTGCCGACGCTCATGTCACCGAATGGATTCATCCCGTCCGTGCTTAGCCCAAACCTAACATTCCTTATCTCGCGAGCAAAATTTTTGTACTTTCTATCTATCTTTCTCCATTGAGACCCGTCGGCGGGGTTCCTTATCATCCCATCCTTCTTACGTTCTTCGGCGTGCCACCGCATCATCTTTGCATGCTTTTTGTTTGCATACAGGCACTCAATCCGAGGGATTATAGGAAAATACCATACAACTTTAATGGGCACTTTCCTCATCTTTAGGACGGGGCCACCGCTGTCATCATCGGCATCGTCGTCGTTACCTCCACCCTTATACCGCGGTGCCCCACAACCGGACATGCATCCATGTCTGCATAGTCACCCCGGTATAGGATACGTCATTTCGACATGCGTGAATTTTTGCACCTCCAGCCCGAGTGGACAAACAACCTTCTTTGCTTGATATGTCGTTTCGGCGACGTGACCCGCGGAAGGAGGTCTCCGATCAATTGTAGAAGCTCGTGAAGCTCTTGTCGCTCCAATCGTTTGTTGATTTCATCTGCAACAACGAGAGGACGACGTGTAATTTGGTGTGCTCCTTGTTGCAACCTGGATAAAGCGGTGTTTTCGAGTCCTCCACCATGGCTTTGAACTTCTCGTATTGTCCGTCATCGCCGTAGGCTGTCTCTCCATCCCGCAACATCCGATCCAACCCATCCGATTCGTCATTGTCGGATTCACCTTCGTCGCAGTAACTCCACATTGTCTTCATGCATTGCATCGCCATGATTGTCCACACTTGTCATTCTCATCTTCACCGTGATTGTCCCGACATGTGTGATTACGCATAAAACCTCTTGTTAGCGGATGCTCGTGAACTTGTTTTGCGGGAAACTGTCTCTCCTTCCCCGCAATCGAACATGGACAATGCAAATATTCTCGTCATGCTCAACGACCGGAAATCGTGGCCCCGATCACGAACTTGGTTACTCCCCGGCATACTCCAAGGTACCCCGCTTCGCATCGTTCATCCCTCCTTCATCCATCGGTCCTACGAGAATTTTTAAAAAATGTGACGTCTTCATATAAATGACATTATTTTATTTTGGTTACATAACTCTACGGTGATAGTCTCTTCAAAGTTGACAATCCGAAATACTTTGAATTAAAGAAAAAGACACAAATGACATAAATGGTGTCATGCATCTACTAACATATACTCACAAATCACAAAAGAATATCATAAAGAATCACGTACACAAATAATAAACAACTAAATATACTAACCTTTAATTTTTCTGAAAATTTTTGGCAAAACCTTCCCTCCTCTGTTTCGTTCTACACATGAAGACCGAATAAAAATGAGCTAAGTGCCTGAAAGGTGGCATTTATAGGTGGTCGGAATATAGGTATCGGTTTTTAACAACAACCGACACCTATATTACGAAGCTTACAGCGTAAGGAACCTTATAGGTGTCGGGTGAAGCTCAAAACCGGCACCTAAAGTATAGGTGTCAGTTGTTACTATTGAACCGACACCTATTTTGGACAAATAAGTGCCGGTTCATTTAAGAATCGCCACCTACAGTATAGGTGCCGGTTTTACTATTCACCCGACACCTATTTCGCACTATAGGTGGCGGTTATTAACAAGAACCGGTACCTATTCTTTACATGCTACCTATATGCACTATAGGTGCCGTAGCCGGCACCTTTTGGGGCGGCACCAATGAGCCTTTTTGCAGTAGTGTGCCCATTATGGCCGTCCATGAGGCCAAGGGACATGTAGACTCGTGATGCACATGTATGCTTAAGATGTTTGCCTTTTGATTCCATCATGAGCTTGAATGCACTCTCGTGATGCACGACGACGCGAGAATTTAGCGGACCGTAGATGTGACATGGTCTGCTCTATTCAGACTAATACACTACAAGTACATTCTCTGTACTCACCATGCATGGCAATAGCAATGTACACAGAGAGCGATGTACTGTCAAGACATGCGAGCCTATTCAGACTGACATACTTAGATTGTCTGTACTCAGCATACATGACAATGGCAACATACTCAGAGGGCGATGTACTAGCAAGACATGCCACTACAGGCTCCTCTCAGAAAACACACCCTTCGTCTCATTAAAAACCAGCTTCTACCTACAATATACTCCCTCCATTCTATCATCGCTAAAAAAATATTATGACCTTTTTTAAATGGATGACTAAAAAAAGATGCTTCGACCAGAAGCGATAGCTTGACGCGTTTTCCATGGATAAGATGGCAGCGCTCCAATTCACTAAAGAATGGGACGGCAGTGGTCCACCGGCAAGATCAATCTGATCTTGAAACCCCGCAAGTTGCTGTAAAAGTTTTGTACGATAACAATAGAAATAATAACTCTGCTATACGCATGAAGAAATTAGTACGAATTGCATATGAAAACTCCCTACATATGACACTTCGAAGAGACTAGAACGCTAAATGCCCATGAAAGGTCATAGGCCCACAGCCCACTATCTATAGTACAGGGAAAAACTAATTCCCTATCTCCGATTGACAGATTCAGTATCAATGAATCTGTTACTCATTACTCATTCAAAACTTGGTTTGAGCGGAAATGCAGAGGGCAAGGAGAGAATCAACTCAATCATGCATATGAGCTACAAAGAATATCGATTGGACGAGTAGCCGACACGGAGGTGGCGGCTATACACTCAGCTACGGCCGCAATACGAGCAATGCACCACAACTAGCTGGTTGGCTTTATGCACATGCGGTAGGGATATACTAAACTAACCACTTTGATGCTGCAAATTAAGGACAATAATTAGTTGTGTATGAATCAATAGTAAGCTACTATTAGCATGCAATAATTTTCTGGTTGTGGCTACAAAATATTCCTCGGAATTCAAAATGTTTGGCATATGCACTTCACATCACATTCATCTCTATTAATGTTCACACTAAAATCTAAACTTGTATGTTTCTCTCTGGCTTTAACATATTATGTACACCTTGAATGTATAATTTGCACCATCTTCTTTCATAACAAGTGGGTAACAGTAGATTTGATCTCTTAGTTGCTGCTGATAATGTCTGAACTTCTCATTAATATATACTGATTGAAACAGTTCGTCGATATCATAATGAGTGATGCATGGAATCAGCTCATGGAAAGACTTGGCATCAACCTTATTTTTTTCTCAACCTTGTCTCTTAATGCATTGTCATATTGGTAAATACTTTAGACACTAGTATGCTATTTTGGTAATAATCACCTGGTCAAGAGATGGAGTTGGACTTTTCTAGTTCAGAAGGAATGCACAACCAAAAAAACACAACCATCCGTTGCGAAAGTGAGCATAGCTCAACTGGTTAGATTTTTTTTGAAACCATCCGGGTTCATTTTGTAGATTTGATATGGATGCTCATATTTATGGCTAATTATTTTCTCAATGGTAGGTGGCATACATATCGACAGCGAGACATCAGGGATAATTTCGTCAATCTTAAGATATGTTGGCCCAATCTTACGGAGATGTTCATAGAAATAGGATGTGCGGGAGTGTGTTCATAGGGGTGAGTATGCACATGTTGTGAGGGGTTGTTGATCCGCGGTCAGCCATGAGCAGCTGCATCGTGCGACCACTTCCCCTCCTCTAGTCTCATCTGTATGTTTATACTTTATATACATTACCCTATACCCCATGCGTTCCAACGATAAAAAAATTTGAATTTATACCTTATTAAATCAATTTAGAAGAATTATTTAGTCCAATTAATACTGTGATATTTTTATTGAACAAGTAGGTGTTTTTAAAATTTGGAGAGAACAATGGTGAAACTGGAGATGACTCATTGAAAAATGGTCTAATAGTATAGATTGTGAGGCCCACATGTCAATGATAGGATGTTGTGGGAATAGACACCACCACTACAAACATTTTAAGTAGGATAGATATGTATAGACTTTGTATTATATAAAGTTTGTATGTATGTATATAAAGTAGAAGTACATATGCATATATATATATATAGTATTTGGGTCAAGACTATTGTACACCCAACCTCCAGAATAGTTATTCTACACCCCTCCTCCCTTTCAAGGGCCAAACTCACCTCTCTTTTCTTTCTTTGGGCCTAAAACCCACGTCACACCTCAATCAATGCATGGTCAAAGGATGGTCAAAGCGCTACAACGTCGGTGTAACTCGCCCAGTAACTTCCCCCACGTCCACCTCTTTGACATATATTTATTAAGTATATATATGCATATATATATAGTATTTGTAACAAGACTATTCTACACACTCACCCCTGGAATAGTTATTCTACACCTCCCTCTAAAGGGCCAAACCCACCTTCCATTCCCTTCTTTGGACCCAAACCCACCTCCCACAGTCAATGCATGGTCAAAGGATGGTTAAAGCACTCCAACGTCGGTGAAACTCACCCGCTAAGTTCCACCCCCGTCCACCTATTTGATGTCCTTGTCTCAAACAAACGGTGCAGTAACAGGACAACCATGGTGCAATAACTTCACGGCTTACATGCAGTTATAATGAAAAAATATAGTTAAAATATAGTCATGATAGATCTAGTTTTATAGTGCTCTTTTTTAAAAGCATTATAGTGCAAACGGTTCAAAAATATAATATGTGGTGTGAGAGACATCATTGTTTAAAGCTTAGAATTCCAAACATATTACTTACATCTAGCTTTGGTAGTCTCTATCTTTAACTACAAGGAGAGTATTGTGTTTTAACCATTTTTATACAATCTTTTTAGTACAATTTATATAGTGTGTTGCTACGCAACTTATCACTATACAACATTTTTGTAGTAAAAAAATATATAGCACGCAATTTATATTGTTATGAAATTACAGCAACACATAACAAGTAACAGTAAAATATTATTGTTGTATTACTTCATTTATGTTGTCAGTTAGAGCAAAGTTTGTACGCATAAATTAATGAAAACAAAAAAAATCGAGAAAAAATAAAAATGCACGCGTGGGCTGGACATTTGGCTGCATCCATCATGGTCCAGAGAAAAGTAGATAAGGACCAATTACAAGAAGGGCAAAAAGCATATGGGCCAACATGTGATGGGCCAGAAACGAAAAGTCCGACAACATTGAACCTCGCCCAAAAGGGAACCCTGGGCTGCTCGCGCGCATGAGGCCGCATGCGCCTGGTCGCTCATTAGGCTTTTCGCACGTTGTGAGCACCTACATCTATACTGTATTTCTTAAAATAACACAACCATCCATTTTCTGAATTGCACAAGATCCACTCGTCCTGTACCTGGAGTGACTTTGATGCAGCTCCATGCTAAAATGGGCCATGCAGGTCGACCTAAGAATGGCCCAACGTACTATCGAGCTGTTCGTGTCAGGCCGATCCAATAGCGGCCCGGACAATAGGGAGCAGCAGCCCATCAAAGCCGTGACCTGTCACTTGCCACACGTACCTGGAGGCTGGAACGCTGGCGGTACCCGGGGTGAAATTCAAATTGGGGTCATAAGATTTTAAATTTATATGGTTAAAATAACTTAGACACACTTACTCAATTATAATACTTCTGTATGTGTTATTTTGTACCTTATTTTGAAATATTTGAAAAATTAATTAATGCTAACAGAGTAAAGGTAGTACTAACCTTGTGTTCTAGCGAAAACCATCATCCGTCGTATTTCTTGAAAGAAAATCTTCAATTATATCTTCATAATATCTTATCCAAGACATTATTTTCAAGTGTATTGTTGCCAACATATTTAAGTCTTTTTTTGCCACAATAGAACACAAGTAAGATTTTAATAACTTGAGTTAACAAACTACTTTCTATCGATGCAATCGTAGCTGGAAGGTGTTGATGAGAAATTTCCCTCACGCGCTGGCCTGGGAGAACTGCTTAACTCCAGTGCAGGTCCTTCTCGGCTACCTGTGTTGTGCAGGGCGTGCCAATTGATTTGATCTGTTAATCAACAAGAAAAAACAAGGGAATATGCGTTAAGTGTTAGGTTAGATCCCCACTAGATCGGCTGAGGGAATCCATGAGTATATATATGCTATCCTAAAACATATTTAAGCCAAACGACTGGAATGGATCAGCTATACCGAGACAGCATCAGTCCTGTAACCTAAATACAGTAAAGGATAATAAATATATGAATTGATAACCTAGCCGATACTGGAAAGCTAATAATGTATCGGCTAGTACTCCGATGAATCTTATAGAAAGATATCATTCTTGAATTAGATGCATAGCCTGGAAATCGGCCACCGGCTCTCGATGGTAGGCCGATTTCGGCAGGTGACGTCCAACAAGAATATGATCTTAACATAAGAGGCAGTCCTAATACAAATCTAATAATAAATATATTAAAAGAAACATATCAAGGCAGATAAGGTCGGCTGAAACTCCGGCGCTGTCTCTAAACAATATAAATCTTAGCCGAACAGATCATTGATAGTTCTAAAAACGACTTAATAGTTTGAACCCGATGCAGCATTAAGTATAAAAAGAAAAACCTGATCTGTCGTAGCCGATTTATATCTCTTGAGACGGTGGATACCGCATATAAACTAGCCAACCTTTAGATCTAGCCCTATCAGCTGCAAGTTCTTGACGGAACTAGCCAATGACAAGATAGATCTAAACATTAGTCTAATTTGTATACGCTATATGATAAGTAGCGCAGTAAAAACTCTTGAATCTAATGTGTCATTACGATGGAAGCACTAGAAACAACAGATCATACCACTAATGACAAGCATTTACCTAGATCTGGGGATCGAAACGATGCAGCCCATAGCCAAACAAAGTGCACGTCTGAAAAAAAGGTTGGCGATGCGCCAAAGGTTTGATTGATTGTGATTTTGATTTTTATAGGGGGTCTCGGGTCCTATTTATACCCAAGATACAATTATCTGTACAAACCCTGGAAAGGACCCATGTCGTGTTACAACTAACAGCCTAAATAAATCCCTAAATTACAGATACAATTGCCGTTACAGGACTCTATCCATAGGTGGCAATATCGTTTAACACGCAGTTAACAACCGAATCTTCTATTTATCCTCAAACTGCTGCACCAGAAATGGTTTTATCTCTTCTGAACCCGGAATTAGCTATCGGCTGCCCTTGTCTGATCCAACCTCAACCGATTGGCCTCGCAGCCGATCACTCCTCAGTCGATGCGGCCCCTATTTCCACAACAAACCAGCCAATCCGATTCTGCTTCGCCTTTGCAAACCTAGGGACTCAATTTCCAAATTTCAGTGTTAACACATGCCCCCCAAGTCCGTGATACGAAGTGTTACGGATTTGCTTGCCTGTTCAAACTCCCGCTCTTTTCTTGACCTAAACCGCTTCGGCTTCTCCCCAAGTGCCCTTTAAATATCCACTCTCCTCGCCCGAGACGCTTACGCCTTCAAAGCGCACTTAGTCTCCTCCGCACACAAGCCTTTTGCCTTCTCTCTCCTCTCCGGCGATCCCACCGGTGTTCGTCAAATCCCGTTGTGCTCCACGAACCAGACGCATCATCACCCCCAAGCACTCCGATGGCCTCCACCGTCGCCGCATCAAGCACCTCCGTCGCGCCAGCCAGCGCCGCCACGCCAGCCGTAGCCGTTGTGCTAACCACCGTTGATGTTCCGGCCGCCGCCACTGCTGAGTTCTTCGAGGTACTCCCATTTAATCCATAACCTTCTTTTACTTTCGAATCTACTCCTTTAACCACATTGCATCAATATTACGTTCAGCCATTTTTTTTAGTAGCACTTTCCTTCATTTTCTTTTTCTTGACTAGTACTTTTCCCTTCTTTGAACTATAATATGCAACCGTTCTTGATTACCGCCCCTCTTTTTTTTCTGAACTGTAGCGCCTGTCACACCAAGTGCTTATCCCAAATCTGACACAAGCGCAAAGGTACTTTCTCGGCCCCATCGGCAACACGGATCCAGCCGATGTGATTATAGCCGAAACCAACTGGATCTCCTTCAACATCGCCAAGCCATCCCTCACCCATTGGAACGGTACATTCAAATCATGGCCGACCACCGACGCAGCCTGGGTTGAGTGGTACAAAAGGGTGCGATCGACCAAATACACATAGTGGGAGGAGACCGGGATTGCCCAATGCTTGGCCCTATCCGTCGCCGGCATGGAAAAAGACGAGGCGCTTCTGTCGGCTGCAACATATTTTTGGAACGACAGCTTCAATGCCTTTACCTTCCAGCAAGGGACGATGACAATCACGCTGGCCGACGTGTACATGACGACCAGGCTGGACATCGAGTCGTCGGCTAACCCTAGCAACTTGAGCCAAAAAGGGCAGCACCAATTCAAAACCAAGGCCATCGGCGGGTGGAGCGGCTTCATTGCCCAGAACATGAAGGACGGACCCGTCGGCCACAGGGAGCACGCCGCTTTCTTGATGATGTGGCTCGAAAAATTCGTATTCTGTGGATCGAGCTGTGGGCCGACCGCCAACTGGCACGTCGTAGCCAAAGTCCTAGCCGATGGGGGCAAACTTGCGCTAGGGAAGTACCTCCTCGGCTATTCATATCAAATGTTGCATCAGGCCGCCGCGAAGATAGCCGGCAACGCCCAAATCACCACTGGCGGCCCCTGGTGGTTCCTTCAGATCTGGTTAGTGCTGGCAACCCAAAGGGTGGCCGGTCGGCTACCTCTGACAGACGCCATATTTCCAAGGCTGGAGCCGATCGAAGATGAGGACGGCAACCAGATCACCACCACCAGGTGCATGAGCTACGGAGAAGCAGCAGCCGCTCACGTAGGCTCAAAGCAATTGGCCGAACTGCTGGCCGAATGGTTCATTGCCCTCTACGATGGGCTGTCTCGCGAGAACCATGCCTGGTACTTTTACCGGGACCGGGGACTGTTCGAGTTGCCGGCCGACTTCAACTGGGAAGACGTCAACTCAGCCGACAACCCGAGGTGCAGGGAGCTATTCATCGCCGCTCTGTCCCCCTACATCTTGCCAACCGGGATCCATCAGGGCTGATCAGTGGCCAAGAGCTACGAGTTCTACTACCTGATCAGTTGCCCATCGGCTTCTTTTATGTTGATAAGATTAAGACGAGGGGAGTGGTAAGCCAAGACTTGATAATGGATCGGCTGCTGAATATAGCTGGCCCTCCCCTCGGCGGCGTCGACGTGATGACACTGGCGCTGAGGAAAAGCGCTGCTTACGACCAATGGTGGACTGAAATCAAGCGCCACATCATCCACCAGCGGTCGTCTTATTACGTCGACCTCCTCCTGCTCGAGGAAATCCCCTCGGTAAGCTTTTAAGTCCCAAATGATTTTCTTCATCTTATCATCGGCTGATATAGCCGATTAACATTTGCCCTTTGGCTTGCAGGAGACAGAGATGGAGCGGCCGACGGTGAGTGACTCCGGGCGCCCCATCGAGTACCGTTTAGGTGTTCTGGATGGGGACGGCCTTGCTCCGTCGGCCATTGGCTGGGGGGCGCCGAAGCTGGTGTCGTTGCTGCGAGGGCAGGTGCGCCAGTCGATCGTCCAGAAGAAGAGGGCTGCGCCATCCCTACGGCCGTCGGCCGCGCCTGCCCCCAAGAGGTTGAAAGAGAAGAAACCGGCAGCGCCAGCCAATAGCCTCCCTCCCTTGGACCCGGCCGTCGCGCAGTTCCTTGATGCCGTCGCCAGCGAGGAAATGTTGGCGGCTGTTGGAACGGCGGCCGAACCCGGGAGTTCGAGCCATGAGTCGGTCAACGCCCCAGCCGACGTCCCGTCGGTCCCAAGTCCCCCAGCGAAAATCGGCCGGTAAGCCCTCACTTCACCAATATTGGCTTTACGATGGTATCACCTGCATCTGACCGAACCATTCTTTTCAGGTCAAGAAATTTGCCGGCCATACTTCATGCCCCGTGCCATCGGTAATCATCGCTTGCCACTTGACCTGTAGTAATTAGCCGATTTGTTTGCTAACTCTTCTTTTGCAGCCCCCACGATCTCCGTCGGCAGCCCCCCAGGCGTCCAGCGAGCATGCTGCGCCTGCCGCGGGCGGCGGCAACGACGTCAACGAAGAGGCCCCGACGGCTGCAGGCGATGAAACAGCCGAGCCGATCGCTCCAACCCCGGTGCCCACGGTAAGCCGACTAAATTTGATGATCGGCTTTATCAGCTCAATATCTTCTTGATCATCTTCCTCCTTGGCGCAGAACATAGCCGACCTCCTCAATTTTGACCTGTCGGAGTTCGAGGAGTCCGGCAAAATCAGCGAAGAGGCGCTGGTGACGCCAGCTGAGGACCTGAGGGCCACCCTAGCTGACATCGGCAAACGGCTGGAGGCCTCGCTGGATGCACTGGTCGTCGACAGCGGTTCGATACGCGCGCGTTTCAGAGAAATCCAAGGCCAGCTGCCGGAAGCTCTAGCCGACGCCATTGTGCCGGCCACCTTCATGGAAGCCCATCAGCTCAAGTACGAACAGGCACGGCAGCAGATAGCCGATCGCCGCGAGAGCCAGGCACGGTCGGCCACCCTCCAGTCGACCAAGGACGCCATCAAGAGTCGGAGAGCCGCCTTCGACCGCCTGAAGACCGAGCCGGCGGCCAAGCTCGAGCAACTCCTTGCTTGCCAAGATCAGCTGATGGCCGATCTCGTTCAAGTCACGAACGATATCGATGTCCGTAAGGAGTACATGGTTGGTTTGCCGGCAGACATCAAAGCTCAACGCAAGGCATCAAGGCGGCTCTGGCGCACTTGCGAGACCTAGTGAAGGGCATCTGGCCGGTGGCAGGGTCCGAGGCCGATGACGTCAGGGTCATTGAAGAGATAGACCAGATCAGGCGAACGGCATTGTCGGCCATAACTGATTTCTTAAAACAATGAGCTTGTAATAATTTAATATTCTGAAATCCCTGCTGCCTCTTGTATTATACTTGTCGGGCTCTTGTGCTGGGGTTGGACTTTAATCGATTTGCTCGGACTTGTGACCGGCTGTAACTTGTGTGATATAGTTTATCAATCTTTTATCACAGTGCTCGTAGAGAGATCGGCTTTCGACCACGCGTAGTGTCCTGAATTGCTTATGTTGAAATCGGCTCCAGCCGCCCGTATCACTCTACGTTGCCGATTCCAAGACCACACCACTTCCAACGCTTTTATTTGGACTGCTGATTACGAGGCTTAACAGTTGCAAAAATTTTCAGCTCGTGTACGTCAAAAATCCTGACGGCCAACTTTGCAATCGGCTCGTGTACGTATATGCCCCTCCAAGTTTTGTTGATAGCTTCGATGTCGACAAAATTGTGAATTCGAGCCGTTCGTGCATCATTGCCGTCCCTATCGGCCGTCATTTGCCGATCGTAGAGAACTTAGCAAAAAATGTTGCATAAAAATGCCTAAAGGCGATGCCTTGTTAAAGCAAGACATTTGATGTCGTAAATCGGCTTAAGCAACCAGAGCCGAATCACGAGTTGATCCATACGCTTGGGTAATATTTCTTTAGGTATTTTCCATTAAGAGCCCTTCCAAATACTTCTCCATCCAGCCCTTTTAGCATGTAAGCTCCTTTAGAGAAGCATTTGTGGATCTTGAAAGGCCCCTCCCAATTTGGTGACCACTTGTCGAATTTGTTGTCTCTAGATCCAATCGGCACTATCAATTTCCAAACGAGTTCGCCTTCCTCAAAAGATTTAGGCACCACCTTTTTATTATAATGTCTGGCTACTCGTTCTTTATCTTTTGTGACTTTTTCCAAGGCCCTCATCCTAGATAAAACTCAATCTTCTTATTCGTCCATCATCAGGTGATAATAATCGTCGGCTGTGAGTTGATCCTGTAGCTGAATGTGCCTTGAGCCGATGACACTTTCCCATGGCAGCACTGCCTCATGTCCATAGACTAGCTTGTACGGAGGGACTTGGATTGACCCGTGGCATGCCATCCGATACGCCCACAGCGATTCGGCTAATCGGTTGTGCCACTATTTAGGGTACTCGGAGATCTTTCTTTTAATCAATTTGATCAAACTTTTGTTTGAGGCCTCGGCTTGTCCATTGGCTTGTGCGTAGTACGGCGAAGAGTTAAGCAGCTTGATCCCCATGCCGTCGGCATACTGTACAAATTCATCCGATACAAAGATAGATCCCTGGTCTGTTGTTATCGTTTGTGGAATGCCAAATCGGTAGATGATATGTTCTTTTACAAACTCGATTGCGTCCTTAGAATCCACTTTTCTGAGGGGAATCGCCTCCACCTACTTCGTGAAGTGATCTGTCGCCACCAGGATAAACTTGTGTCCTTTGCTGGAGGGTGGATTGATCTGGCCGATCATGTCAATGCCCCATCCTCTGAACGACCATGGCTTAATAATTGGGTTCATAGCCAATGCTGGCGCTCGTTGTATGGCACCAAACTTCTGACAATCCTGGTAGCCCTAGTAATACTTGAAATAATCCTCCAGCATCGTCGGCCAGAAATACCCTGCTCGACGAAGCAGCCACTTCATTTTGTGGGCCGATTGATGTGTGCCACAGATTCCTTCATGTACTTCTCCGATGGCTATTGTAGCCTGATCGGCTCCCAAACACTTGAGTAGCATGCCATCAATCGTCCGATAGTACGGATCTTCATCGAGCAACACGTATCGTAATGCCTTGTATTGTAGCTTCCTTGTAGATGATTGAGAGGGGTTTTTGAGATAGTTGTAAACTTCAAACCTCCAATCATCGGCTGTGATGGCGGCAACTTCTATGTCGATTTCTTTCAGCATCGGCCGATAGCCTGATGCCCCCTGAGCCAAGTCATTGGCCTCTGAGTTCTGCTCTCTGGGGATATGTTTCAAAGTAACCAGCCGAAAACCGTCCATTAGTTCCCAGCATTGCCGATAATAGACCATCAGTGCGTCGTTTTTGCATTCATATTCTCCTGATAATTGGCTGATGACCAACAAAGAACCTCGCATTATTTCGATGGCGTCGGCTTCAACTTCCCTGAGTAAATGTAATCCTTTAAGGACGGCTTCGTATTCGGCTTGGTTGTTTGTAGCGTGGGGGTTGATGGCAAAAGAAAAGTCGAAGCTTGCCCCCCTAGGCGAAATAATGACCAAGCCGATGCCACAACCGTTGGTGCAAACCGAGCCGTCAAACGTCGAAGTCCAAGGCATAATTTCCACTGAGCCAATTGAGTCATTTCTGTGCTCCACAATGAAATCGGCTATGGCTTGCCCCTTGACTGCCCTTGGTGCCTGATACCTCAGATTGAATTCTGTTAGCGCGAAAATCCACTTCCCAATTCTTCCTTTGAGCACTGGAGCCGATAGCATATAGTTAACTACATCGGCTTTGCATATTACTGTGCACTCGTCGGACAGAAGATAGTGCCTTAACTTCGTACATGAAAAATAGAGGCATAAGCATAGCTTCTCCACCGGTGAATACCTTGTCTCTGCGTCTAGCAACCGTCGGCTGAGATAGAAGATGGTCTTTTCTTTGCTGTTGACCTCTTGGATTAGGACGGAGCCGATTGATTTGTCATCGGCTGATAAGTATAGCTTGAACGGTATTCCCTTTTGCAGAGACATTAAAACTGGAGGGGAGCTTAGATAATCTTTTATGTTGTCTAACGCCTTTTGCTGCTCTGCCCCCCATGTGAGTGTCTGATCGGCTTTCAGCCAAAGCAGTGGTGTGAACAGCTCCATTTTTTCTGAGAGATTGGCTATGAACCGTCTGATGAAGTTTATCTTGACTTCAATTCCTCTTTCATGAATGAGAAATCCCAAGAATTGCCCGGCCGATATGTCGAACACGCACTTAAGTGGATTCATCTTCAGACCGTACTTCCTCGTCCGTTCTAACACTTGTCTCAGATTGGCTATGTGGCCTTCTATCTCCCTTGACTTGACAACCACGTCGTCAATGTATATCTCTACTAGCGAGACGATCATATCGTGAAAGATGTAATTCATGGCCCGTTGATATGTTGCCCCAGCGTTCTTCAAGCCAAACGTCATTACTACCCATTCGTACAGGCCGATTGCGCCGGGTCACCGAATAGCAGTCTTGTGGATGTCCTCGTCGGCCATGAATATTTGATTATACCCTGCATTGCCATCCATGAAACTGATAATTTTGTGGCCTAAAGCAGCATCGACAAGTAGATCGGCTATCGGCATTGGATATTCGTCTTTAGGGGTTGCCTTGTTTAGATCTCTGAAATCGATGCACACCCTAAGTTTACCGTTTTTCTTCAAACTGGGATGATGTTTGAGACCCACTCGGCATATCGGCAAGGCCGAATGAATCCCACGTCGTATAGCCGAGTGATTTCGGCTTTAATTGCATCGTACATATCGGCCTTGAGGCTGTTTGAACGGCCGATAGCCCGCCTTAATCGGCACGATGGACCACTATTGATCGGGCGAGGCCGGGCATCTTGAAGTACTCCCAAGCAAAACAATCTTTATATTCCTTTAACAACTCAATAAGCTAGGATCTACAATGAGGAGAAAATTTTTTGCTAATGTACGTCGGCCTCAGCTTATCACCAGAGCCGATGTCAATTTCCTAGCTTGCCCTAGCTTGCCATCGTCTTCGTCCGCGGTGTCCATGCCGAAAATGCTTGAGTCCTCCACAATGTCTTGTTCAAAGCAGTAGCTGCGGCTCGTCATTTCCAATCGGCTGTATCGTGGAATTGGACACATTTAGAAAATCGGCTTGCCAGATTTTTCCCAGATAAACAATCGATGCCTTCGATTTCCCAAAGCGGCAAATCGGCACTGACGACACTAACTGACCTGTCGGCTGGTACGATCTCGATCTTGTCGCCGTCCCATTGGATCAGGCACTGATGCATTGTAGAAGGGATGCAGCAGTTAGTGTGTATCCAGTCCCTTCCGAGCAGCAGGCTGTAAGACCCCTTCCCGTCGATGACAAAGAACGTTGTGGGCACGGTCTTGTTGCCAATGGTCAGTTCAACGTTGAGGACGCCCTTGGTTTCCGATGGGTTGCCGCCGAAGTCTTTGAGCACCATGTTGGTTTTTATCAGGTCTTCGGCTCCCTTGCCTAGTTTTTTGAATGTTGCGTAAGGCATGAGGTTGACTGCAGCTCCCCCATCAACTAGCATTTTGGAAATCGGCTTGCCGTTGACGAATCCTTTAACGTACAACGGCTTTAAGTACCTTTTTCGATTCCCTCGGGTTTGTAGAAGATAGCCTGGTTTGGTGAGATTGCCAGTTTCGCCAGGTCATCCTCAATGGTGTCTGCATCGGCTTCAGGAGCGCCGAACTCGGCAGGCAGCACGAACACCATGTTAACCGATGCAGAAATTTTGCCTTTCCCTTTGGCTGCCCTCCTGGCTTGATCAGCTGGGCTTTCCTCGGCTTGCTCTTCATCGGCTATCGCAGCTTTCTCTTTGGATATCCATCGCCTTTTTATTTTGCCCAGCCGACGGCGCTGTTCGTGGATCATTTGCTGAACTTCGTCTTCTCTCCCTTCACGCTTAAGCCGTTGAACCCTTTTTTTCTGCGTCTTTGTGAAGAGATCGGATGGGCACCATTGGAGGTTGGCCAATTCCTCATCGTCAGCCTCTTCATCGTCGTGGTTGTTCCCATCGCGGTTTTCATCGACGAAGAAGTCTCGGTGGATCGGGCCAAGCCGATCATGTACGGACCGCCGCCTTTGGTTTAGCTAAACGGCTCTGGGGATGAACCAGGTTGGGCTTGCAGCCGATGAGCTCCTGTGCTTGTCGTCACGGTGATCATTGCATGTTGGGCAATCGTCCAGTCTTGGCAGTCTCATGCCGGATTCCCAGCAGTACCTGAAAAAGTCACAATGCCAATGCGGATCGGCACTGTTGCGGTTTACTTCGTATCGTCGGCTTTGGGTGTTCGGTTCGCGCTGACGAGGTGCTTCATTGTAAGTTTCTCGTCGGCCGAACAATTAAAGAAAAAGAAACGATGCAGCCCGTAGCCAAACAAAGTGCTTGTTTGAAGAAAAGGTTGGCGATGTGCCGAAGGTTTGATTGATTGTGATTTTGATTTTTATAGGGGGGTCTCGGGTCCTATTTATACCCAAGATAAAATTATCTGTACAAACCCTGAACTCTATCTAAACTACTGTTTAAAACACAACATTATCCCAAAAAGGACCCATGCCATGTTACAACTAACAGTCTAAACAAACCCCTAAATTACATATACAATTGCCGTTATAGGACTCTATCCATAGGTGGCAATATCGTTTAACATGCAATTAACAACCGAATCTTCTATTTATCCTCAAACTGCTGCACCAGAAACGGTTTTGTCTCTTCTGAACCCGTAATCGGCTATCGGCTGCCCTTGTTCGATCCAACCTCAGCCGATTGGCCTCGCAGCCGATCACTCCTCAGCCAATGCGGCCCCTATTTCCAAACCAAACCAGTCGGTCCGATTCTGCTTCGCCTTTGCAGACCTAGGGACTCAATTACCAAATTTCAGTGTTAACAGAAGGTTAACAAAATTCTGCACTCATAGAGTTAGGATAAATGGATAAAAGAAACTTCAGAATACCTATAGTCCATAGATTCCTTGTACAGGCTCAATTGCAATATCAATAAAAATATCTTCTGATTTTAGCCACTTGCTGATCAAATCAATAACAGCTAAAATTTTATACAGATGATTACTGCCACTAAACTTAAACCCACCAAGTTCATTTTGAGAGATAATGATTTAGCTTCACTACTTGTCAATGGATCATTATCTCTTTCAGTTCGTTGTTGTAAAGCCTCTCTTAGTTTTGAGACATGAAATGTCATAACATTAACACTATCAACATGAATCGCCACCCCATTTTCCGCCGCCATCCAACGTTATCGAATTGAGGGAGGGGGAGGGTCGCCAAATCAAGGGGTGAGGTGAAAAAAGGACATTGCTCCTCCTCAGACTCTCTGTGTGCCGTATTAAACCCTACCATGATTTACACAAATAGTCCACTTTAGACTCCGCATATTAAAATCTGTCATGCCCAGAAATTCAGACCCTAATTTCCGAAGCTATATGTGTATTTAAATTCCCTGTCCAGGACCAGCCAGGGTACACATACGACAATTGCTGGTATTACAGTTCCACGTAATAAAAACATTACAAAATGATTACAAAAGAGCAGCGGAAAAAGAAAAAGGGCCTAAGCCTAAGCTTGACGCTGGCCACGGGCTTCGACCACTCCACAGGCAGCTTCCAGAGTATAGGACAAAGCCTACTGCACTTTGTCTTCGTCTTCAACCTCTGGCTCGGGTTCTGGTGAAGGGGCAAGGATGAGTACTTCCACATACTCAGCAAGTCACACCGGAAGAGAAGTATGAATGCAGAGAAGACAAGGGTTTGGCTAGGGTTTGCTTTTGCGCAAACAGCAGGGGATTTTCCAAACAAAGGGAAATTTGAACACAAACAACACAGAAATAATATAAGTAAAATAAGCGTTTTGAAAACCAACACTGCACAACGTTACCCCCACTTGTGATAGGCCCAAACCATCCACCTATACTAGTCATGTTCCAAAACTTAGGGTGTAAAAGTGTGAGACTAATCACGGAGAGCTCGGTCAGTCGTCCCATAACCGCGGGCACGGCTATTCGAATAGATTTACTCTGATCAAAGGTGTACAACTGTACCCACAAGACACAGCCCCACAACACGGTCTCCCGTGCGCTGGAATATCACCGCGGAACTGTGATAGGACCTTTCGTATAACCCCCTCTAACCAAGCGAACCCCACCAAGGTTTCGCCCCCACTCCCGGACCCTAGGAGTGGGCAGCCCCCCCGAGTGCCTCGGTGAATCCGGCAGCCCAGCAACCCTTATACCGGGGCCGAGTAAAACTCCATCCCGCTCACCCTTGCCAATGGGTTCGTCAGCTAGGAGAGGCTACACTACGGGACCTACCTTACCCATTTTGGCTTGTGGTTTGCACGGTCATTCTCCCGAGGGGTCCCGTGAACCGGTCCTTAATTGCTACGGGCGCCGCTAATCAAAACCATAGCGCCCACAGCCCACCATTTGTCATATTTTAGTTATTAGTCTGGTTCACTTAAAACTAATTATTAATCCTCCGAACAGGAGTCCAGGAGAGATAAATTAAGTGAGAATGACCCAATTCATGAGCTAGTGAGTGTAAGGCAGGCTAAGCATATCCTAGTCCTGAATCTAATCATATTATTTTCCCAAGTTTAATCAAAGGGTTTGGGGTGTCAAACCTAAGGCATAAAGTAAGCATAAGGTGTACTATTTCCCAAGAAATGACAATATAAAATACATGCAATTTCATAGAATAAGATAGGTGTTTTAGCAAAATGGGAGCAATATGATCAATATTATCGTACGACTTGCCTTGCTCTTCGGATTGGGGGACTTACGCGACAACTTCAAAGTAAGCCGGGACGGAGGGACTACCGGGACGTAGACGACAAACAAGCATTTCAACAAAACAGGCTAAAAAGCTACCAAAACAGGGAACAAAACCATTTTTAATGGACTCTTGGCTTTTTTATGAATTTAATGAAATTTGAATGGGCTAAAACGGAGGTCGGATTGAAAAGATATGATTTTTAGAAGATTATCTATGTTTTTACTAAAACAGGAAAATCCTTAATAATTTATTGCGCAATAAATCTCGGAATTGCGTCGCCGCTAGGGCTGATGTCAGCGATGGCGTCACTGGTCACGGTAGCACCGGTCCACGGTGGACCGGGTCCACGAGCCGAGAGAGAGCGGTGCACCATGTGGCACACACGTGGCGCCGACGCGGCGGCCACGCGGCGTGCCACGCGGGGGCTGACAGCCCTGATTTGACGAGGCAGATCGAACGGCTGGGAGAGGGGCGCGGCGGCGCGCGATCGTCCGGCGATGGCGCACGGCGGCCAGAGACCGGCCGGCGCCATTCGGGCGGCAGCGGGGAGGCAGAATGCTCCGGCTCACGCGCGGGCGGAGCCGCGCGCACCCGAGCGGCAGCATGAACACGGCCGAGAGGGCGAGGAGGAGCGGCTCACCGCGGTGTTGCCGGAGTTGAGGAAGACAACGGCGACAGCTGCGAGGAAGACGGCGGGAGCTCGCGGAAGGGGTGGCCTAGGTGGCGCGGGTGCCGGGAAGAAGGTAGGAGACGGCGGCAAGGTCCGGGACGGCTCGGGACGTCGGGGTGTCGCGGCCGAAGTCCAGCGGCGAGCTTCGAATTTTGGGCGCACGACGCGAGGACAATCGAGAGAGTAAGGGGCTCAAGTGGAGGTGTGGGGAGCTCGGGGAGGGCGAGGGGATGCTTAAGTAGGGGATGGAGAGGTCGGTGGTGACCGGATAAGGGCGGAATTTCTCGCCGGCGCAGTATGGGGGAAGTAATGGCCGGTGATGAAATCCGGCCATTAGGGTGCGCGGGAGCGGCGGCCGGGGGCTTTGAATGCCGGCGGGCACGGTGGGGAGTTAAGGCGGTGGGATCCCGGAGCGCGAGAAAAATGGGTGTGCGAGATCCAAGTGGAGGGAGGCGGCGGAAATGGCGCCGAGGCGCCGGGTCGTGGACGACGGCCGACAGCGGGCCCCACCCGTCGGTGTCCCGGATAGAGGGGTGGCAACCGGACTTATTTGCGGGCGCGAGGGTTTGACGGACCGTGGCCTTCGGCCGGCCCGCGAGAGAGAGGAGAGAGAGCGAAGCGTGGGCGGGATCACCGAGCCGTCGGCTCGATCGGGCTGGGCGCTCGGCTCGGACCGCGGCCCATGGCCGAAAATGGGCGGAAAAGGACGGAGGAGAGAGAAACTGATTTTCCGGGATTTATTAATTCCGAATTTGGTTTTAATTGGTTAAATTTCTTGTGCTCTAAAAATTTCACTAAAAATTCTGTTAGTGTATTTTGACATGTAGAATTTAGGAAAAATCATACCATGCCATTTTCATTTAGCATTTGGCTTTTAAAATTATTTGTTCTCTCGAGTTAATTCCAACAATTTTCTTTTACGATTTTCTTTTGGATTTTTAAAAAGGGAAAACACCTCAGGGTGTTACAAACCTACCCCCCTTAAACGGAATCTCGACCCCGAGATTCGGAGGTACTGGCGTACAGATAGGGATGAGCAGCCTTTAGCTCATCTTCCCTCTCCCTGGTTGCTTCTTCATCGGAGAGATGAGTCCATTGAACTCGGCAAAACCTGATAACCTTGTTCTGGGTCCTCCGTTCACTGGTTTCGAGTATCTGTGCTGGTTTCTGTATGTAAGTCAGATCTTCCTGGATTTCGATCTGTTATGGACTGGCTTGTTCTTCCGAAACTCTCAAACACTTCTTGAGTTGGGAGACGTGGAAAACGTCATGGATTGTCGCCATGGTGGGTGGCAGTTCGAGTTGGTATGCCACTTCACCTCATCGCTCTTGTATCCGATATGGTCCCACATAGCGTGGTGCCAACTTGCCTTTGGTTTGGAATCGGTGCACTCCCCGAAGTGGGGTGACATGAAGATATACATAGTCTTCGACTTTGAAAACTAGCTCTCTGCGGCGGTTGTCTGCATAACTCTTTTGACGAGACTGTGCAACTTTCAGCCTTTCTCTTATGATTTTGACTTTCTCTTTGGCATCACTTAACACTTCAGTTCCGAACAACTGACATTCGTCGGTCTGATCCCAGAAAAGCGGGGTTTGACACTTTCGTCCATAAAGTGCTTCGAAAGGTGCCATCTGTAAACTGGCCTGATAACTGTTGTTATAAGAGAACTCTGCTTAGGGCAGGCTCTTATCCCAAGCTCCTTCAAAATCCAGAGCAGAAGCTCGCAGCATGTCTTCCGAAACTTGGTTTACACGCTTCGTCTGACCATCGGTTTCCGGGTGATAGGCTGTGCTAAAATTCAACCGGGTGCCAAGTTCCTGTTGTAGTTTTTGCCAAAACTTGGAGGTGAACTGACTTCCACGATCAGATACTATCTTCTTGGGTACACCATGAAGACACACAATCCTTGCAAGGTACAATTCTGCTAACCTTCTGCCCGTATAGTTGGTAAGCACTGGGATAAAATGAGCCACTTTAGTGAGGCGGTCGATTATAACCCAGATAGAATTGTGTCCTGATGATGTCCAGGGTAAACCGGTGATGAAATCCATCCCGATTTCCTCCCACTTCCTTTTCGGGATTTGAAGTGGCTGTAATAATCCAGCAGGCCTCTGGTGTTCTGCCTTTACTCACTGGCATACATCGCATAGTGCCATGAACTCTGCTATTTCTCTTTTAATGCTAACCCACCAGAATTTCTCTTTAAGGTCCTGGTACATTTTGGTACTTCCTAGATGGATAGAGTACTGACTCTGATGTGCTTCAGTAAGGATTAACTTTCTCAATTCCTTATCTTCTGGCACACATATCCTGTTGCCCATCCATATGGTTCCATGTTCGTCTTCCGCGAAGTCACAAGCTTTTCTCACTCTCATATTCTTCTTAAGCTCAGCTATGTCCGGATCCGAGGCTTGAGCTATGCGAATTTGATCTAAGAGTGTGGGTTGGGCCTCAAGAGCGGCCACAAATCCGGGTTCAACAATTCCCAGGTTTAGGTGCTCTAGATCTTGTAGTACCTGTTCACATCTCCCTTCTATGTGAGAGTTGCAGTAACTCTTTCGGCTCAGGGCATCAGCTACCACGTTAGCTTTGCCAGGATGGTAGTGTATACTGAGATCATAATCCTTGATCAACTCCAACCATCGTCGCTGATGGAGGTTCAAGTCCGGTTGGGTGAAAATGTATTTCAGTGCTCTTATGATCCGTATATATTTCACGTGATTACCGATGAGGTAATGTCGCCATATTTTCGAGCATGAACTATTGCTGCTAGTTCCAAGTCATGTGTTGGGTAATTAGACTCATGAGGTCTCAACTGGCGGGAAGCATACGCGACCACCTTTCCATCTTGCATCAACACACAGCCTAACCCTTGGTGAGATGCGTCGCAATAGACTTGGAAATCCTTTGTTTGATCTGGCAAGATCAATACGGTGCGGACACCAGTTTTTTCTTGAGTGTTGCAAAACTCTGGTTGTGCTCGGCAGTCCATATAAACTTCTCATCCTTCTTTAACAACTGCGTCAAAGGCTTGGCAATCCTTGAGAAGTTTTCGATGAACCGACGGTAATAACCCGCAAGTCCTAGAAAACTTCTGACTTGGGTGACAGTTTTAGGTGGAGTCCATTTGGTTACACCTTCTACATTGGAAGGGTCCAGTGCGACTCCTTGGGCGTTCACGATATGACCGAGGAATTGCACTTCCTTCAACCAGAAAGCACATTTGCTAAACTTAGCATAGAGTTGGTGGTCTCTTAACTTTTCAAGTACCAATCAGAGATGGTGCTCATGTTCCTCTTCCGACTGCGAGTAGATCAAGATGTCGTCGATGAACACCACAACGAACTTGTCTAGGAATTCCATGAACACTTTGTTCATCAAATTCAAGAAAAAGGCTGGAGCATTTGTAAGTCCGAAGGACATGACCTTGCACTCGTACAGACCATACCGAGTGATGAAGGCGGTCTTGGGAATATCTTCTTCTCGAATTCTTAGCTGGTGATAGCCTAACCGCAGGTCTATCTTTGAGAACACCTTTGCTCCCTTTAATTGATCGAACAGGTCGTCAATCCTAGGAAGAGGGTATCTATTCTTAATAGTGACCTCGTTTAGTGCGCGATAGTCAACACACATCCTTTTGGTCTTATCCTTTTTCTCCACAAAAATGACTGGCGCACCCCAGGGCGATGTGCTTGGGCGGATAAAACCTTTCTGTAACTATTCATCTACTTGCTTCTTGACTTCTGCCAACTCATTGGCTCGCATTCTATAGGGTCTCCTGTGGATCGAAGCAGTGCCAGGGACTAGGTCAATCCAAAACTCTATTTCTCTTACAGGAGGCATGGTGGTTAGGTCTTCTGGGAAGACTTCCGGATACTCACAAACTACGGGAATATCTTATAACTTCACCTGGTCCTTTCCTTTCTCTTCGGGCTTCTCCTTAGCCGAAATCCGAGTCAAACTTGCCACTACCCTCAGTGGTTTTGGGGAGCGGTAAATCACATTCCTCCCTTCGTCATTGGTCAAGGAAATCGTGCGGCTTGCGCAATCAATCAGACCTTTATGACGGGTCAACCAGTCCATCCCAAGGATGACATCCAAGTCTTTTGATTCTAGAAGGATAAGATTGGCTAGAAAGGGGAATCCTTGGATTTTTATTGCCACTGAAGGGCAAAAGTGGGCAGTGTTCAAATGGTTCCCAGGAGTTTGGACCCACATGGGTATCTTAAGTTTTAACACCGACAAACCATGTTTTCCCACAAATGCTTTTGATATGAAAGAATGGGTGGCACCCGAATCAAATAGGACTGATGCATTAAAGGAGTTCACAGGGAACATACCCAGTATGACATCCGGTGCGTCCTGTGCCTCCTCTGCTGAAGCATGATTCACTCTTGCTTGGATAAACCTGGGCGTGTGTTTTTGTCTTAGACACTTGTCGTGAAATGTCCGGTTCTCCACAAGCTTGAAACAGCTACCGGTTTGAATCTTGAGTCCTTCTTTGGTGGCATTGGCTTCGACGCGGTGGTGGCTGCGCTATTGCGACGCGGGGCCGAATTCCCCGCGCGCCCGGGACGGCTTTCGTTGGATTGGAAATTCCAGGATGGTACGGGTGTTGTTGACGAACGATCATAGTGGTAGGTCCACTCTGACCACCCGGAGTGAAACGCGGCCGCTGGGGATTCCCTTGCTGAGGTTATTGGCCTAAACTGGGTAGCCTTCCATTTTCTGAGCATTTTATTGCGTTGGTCTTCTTGACGGATGGGTTTGTCGACCAACTTTTCGAAATCGGCGTATTCACCGGAGATGAGTTTGTCTGTTAGCTCATCATCCAGCCCGGCCAAGAACTTCTCTTGATGCTCGACGTCAGTGAGTACGTCCTCTGGAGCATATCACGCTAAGCGATTAATTTCACGCAGATACTCGGTGATGGTTCACGTGCCTTGCTCCAAGGATCTTCCCTCTTTTTCTGGGCTACTATCCCTCCGGGGATGTGAGCCTTCCGGAATTGGTGGAAAAACTCTGCCCAAGTAACTGCGGGTGCGTCCGCCCGACGGGTAACCAAGAAGTTGTCCCACCAGGCTGAGGCGGGGCCTTGGAGTTGGTGGGTGGCGAAAGACACCCTCTCCTGGTTCGTGCACTGGAGAAGGTCCAACTTCTTTTCTATGGCTATGATCCAGTCATTAGCCTCCATGGGGTTGGTGGTGCTGGAAAAAGTTGGGGGTCAGACTCGAAGAAATTATGACAGTTTGTTTGAGGGAGGTGGTGGTGCAAAATGGTCGTGCTGATGCTGGTTCTGCTGTTGAAACTGTTGCATCATTTGCAACTGCATCTGCTGATGCTGCTGTTGCATTTGCTGCATCATTGCAGCCATCATCTGGGTCTGGTTGGCTAGGACTTGTGCCAAAGTGATGTTCTCATGTGGAGGAGGTGGGTTGTTGGCATTAGCACGGGTATTGATCTCAGCTAACTCAGTGCTGTTGCTACCATTCCTTGTGTTCACCATCTGAAGAAGCGGAACAACAAGGCAGGGAGAAGGAGTAAGAGAAGACGGTCTTTATTACTTGTTTTGATCTGTTATTTAATTAAAACACTTAAAACACACTCAACATCCTTAATTGGGCAGCCCATATCCACACATGATACAGGTTGACGTCTACCCACGCACAGCACACCTAACACACAGCAACTAAGCACACAGGAAAACTAGAAAAATAGTAAACTAAGGGTGGCAACACTCTAAGGGTCGGAACGGCTTCCGCGGTCGGAGGAGTCGAAACCATTTCCAAGGGAGTTCCCGTCTTCCTTTTCCTTCGAGCGGCTTCGAGAGCTTGCTAACTCGTATTTCCGTTCGGGGCTCTTGGAGCTGCCGCTGCTACTGCCCTTGCTGCTACTGGACACCGAGATCCATCCTCCTCCTCCGCTTGGGGCAGGGACCAGAGCAAGAGCAGGATCTGGAACTAGGGCGGGGACTGGGGAAGGTGGCGGTGTAGGAGGTGGAACCATGGGCGCCAGTTGCATCCGCACCGGAGCCTTGGTGTTCTTCCGTGGCGTGATCCTGATCCGAAGGATGTTGGGAGGTGGAAGCCTCTTCAGACTGGCGATCTCTCTCTTGACACGATCCACCTCATCCTTCAAACTCTTGATCCTTGCGATCTTTTGGTCATTCAGAGCCTTTGCTGCCATATGGAGATCTACATGCATCTTATCCAGCCCTTCAATCACCGTCCTCATGTGGGAGAAGGTGGTATCGTTCTCATGTGGGAGAAGGTGGTACCGGTAGGCAGAGTGGCGGAGATGGTAGTCATGCATTTCCCTCATCCGAGCCAGCATCAGATAAGCAGCTTCTTGGCAGGCATGCTCATCTGTTCCTCCTGGCGCAGTGACTACCATGTTTGGGATGTTGGTGCCGACGAACCCGTGCACCTCCAGGCGGACTTGGTGAGGCAACTCACTGGCGAACGGTGAGACGACGGTGTACTCAGGTGCATCCGGATAGCCCACTGCCAAGGCCATTCTTGCCAGCTCCGCGACGAAACCCTTCAAACCCTGACAGTTGTGGGTGACTGGATGGCCTGCCATCTAGAGAAGACAAGGTAGGGGATCAATGCATGCTCAAACCCAAGTTAGACAAACGATAAAGGACTCAAGTAAAGTAAACGAGAAAAAGAGGGTTTTTGAGAAACATTTTTATGAGGCTAAGTAAAACTTCTAAGGACATCCCCTAGATGATGCTGAAAAATAGATGCTTAGTTATAATGTAAAATTGGCGACCATTCCCTCCTATCTCGACTTAGGACTTTGATCCCTTAGAAAATCCCATCTTGGCGGCTGAACAAGAGATCAAATGATTTTTTCAAATTTTAACTCTATAAACCTATCACTTAGACTTGATCGAGTTTTCAAAATGTTTTGAGAGAGACTTAAATTTTTTTCCAATCCTGAGGAAACGAGACCCATTTTCTCGAAACTATTTTCAAAAGCCAGGGCTTATACATATGAAAAAGTTCAGAGGGCTCCCAGGGTTTTTCCGTTTGGCTTTTCCTACGGTCTAGAAACTGGCTCTGATACCAACTGGTCACGCCCAGAAATTTAGACCCGAATTTCCGAAGCTATATGTGTATTCAAATTCCCAGTCCAGGGCCAGCCAGGGTACACATACGACAATTGCTGGTATTACAGTTCCATGTCTTAAAAACATTACAAAAAGATTACAAAAGAATAGCGGAAAAAGAAAAAGGGCCTAAGCCTAAGCTTGACGCTGGCCACGGGCTTCGACCACTCCACAGGCAGCTTCCAGAGTATAGGACAAAACCTACTCCACTTCGTCTTCGTCTTCAACCTCTGGCTCGGGTTCTAGTGAAGGGGCAAGGATGAGTACTTCCACGTACTCAGCAAGTCACACCGGAAGAGGAGAAGTATGAATGCAGGGAAGACAAGGGTTTGGCTAGGGTTTGCTTTTGCGCAAACAGCAGGGGTTTTTCCAAACAAAGGGAAATTTGAACACAAACAACATAGAAATAATATAAGTAAAATAAGCATTTTGAAAACCAACACTGCACAACATTACCCCCACATTATGACAGGCCCAAACCATCCACCTATACTAGTCATGTTCCGAAACTTAGGGTGTAAAAGTGTGAGACTAATCACAGAGAGCACGGTCGGTCGCCCCATAACCGCGGGCACGGCTATTCGAATAGATTTACTCTGATCAGAGGTGTACAACTGTACCCACAAGACACAACCTTACAACACGGTCTCCCGTGCGCCGGAATACCATCACGGTACCCCGGAAAGGGAACTGTGATAGGACCTTTCGTATAACCCCCCTCTAACCAAGCGAACCTCACCGAGGTTTCGCCCCTACTCCCGGATCCTGGGAGTGGGCAACCCCCCCGAGTGCCTCGGTGAATCCGGCAGCCCCACAACCCTTATACCGAGGCCGACTAAAACTCCATCTCGCTCACCCTTGCCGATGGGTTCGTCAGCTAGGAGAGGCTACACTATGGGACCTACCTTACCCATTTCGGCTTTGTAACGCCCTGAAAAATCGGAGAATTTAAAACCGGGAATTAAAAATCAGAACTTATAAAAACCTTTTGATTGTTGCTTCTTGATCGAGTTTTTCGCGTTTTATTTGCCACTTGGTTGCATAAATTTATACGCGAGCGATTCATCTCGGTGTTGGTGAAAAATCAAACGATTTGAATTTCCGCTTGGAGAAAATTTTCGGAGTTTAGAATTGGGAATTTTAATATAAAATAGGAAAAAGGGTTATGGATTTATAAAATATATAATTGGGAGCAAAACATTATTTAGGTGATTGAGTAATATTAATTAGTCAGCAAAATGAGTAATAAAATATTTTAGGGTATATATATAAAATCTAAAAAAAATTAATTTGAATCAAAGTCACATTTTCCGGAATTAAGGAAAAGAATTAAATTAATTATGTAAAATATATTTTTAAAATAATAAAAGTGGGTGAAAAGGTTTAAAATATATTTTACAACTTATTTTTGGGTGTGTTATATTTTATTTTTGAATTTTGGAGGTGAAAGGAAATAAAATTGGGAAATTAGGAAAATAATTCGGGAAAATGCGAAAGGTCACTATTCATTGCGCGCCAAGTGTTCGGTGCCGTACCTCAGACCCCGGACCGCCTCGCCACGCGCGCGCGCGTCGCGCTGCAGCACCGCGCCCACGCCGCCGTACCATGCCCATGCCGCGCCGTCATGCGCGCGCGTCGCGCCACCGTACCACGTCGCGTCGTGCGTCGGCCACGTCCGTGCCGCGCCGCCCGCGCCGGACCCCGCCCCGTGCGCCACCACGCGCCGCGCTCGTCCGGACCCCGTTACCCTCGTGCCCACGCGCCACTCGCCGCGCCCGCCCTCCCGGCACTCGCCACATGTCGCCATGCCGCGCCCGGCCGCCCATGCCGTGCATGATACACCCTCGCCGTCGACCGCCTATAAGAGGCCTCCCAGACCAAGCTTGCAGCACGTAAAACCTTCACCATCATCCCCTCCTACATTCCCCCAAGTTTTCCCTAAATTTCCCCACCGTATCGCTCGAATTTTGAAGGAAACCGACGTGGAGCCGAAGAACCCTAGCGCCGGCCGCCCGAGGCAAAATCCAAAATTCGTCGCCCTCGGTCGATTTCTTCCCAAATTGAAGGTAGTTCCACAGTCTCCGTGCTCTAAACTTTATTTTCCCCATGTTTCCCGATCCGATTAGCCACCGGAGTTCGCCGGTGACGAGCCCGCCGTGCCTTCCCTGCCTCGACCGCCGTCGCGCGCACGCCGCTAGCCCACCCCGATGCCGTTCCGACTGAACTACCGCCTCTGTTAGCAGCGCTGAGCCCCATGGATACTTCCCCACCCCTCGCCGTGGCCATGCTGTCACCGGTTAGCCACCGCAACGTGCGCCGCCGTCGCCATGGCCGTCTCACTGTCGCCGGCCCAATCCGCCGCCTCCCTGGTCCGGCCGTGCCTCAAAATAGGGTCCCCATGGTCCGAGGATGGTGCTTTTCCCTTTAGCCCCGCGCTCTGGTCCCTCCGCTCACCGTCGTTCGGCTGTGCCATGGCGTCGGCCACGGGAAGAAGAAGAAGGGAGTGAAGAAGGAAGAAAAAAGAGAGAAAGGAGAGAATGGAACGAAAATGGGCGCTGGCCCAGTGGAGAAGGTTGAGCTGAGTAATTGTGAGGTCGCGGGATCCAATTGATTTTTCTCTTCTTTTCTTTTGCCAACGCAAGAGAGGACAAAAAAGAAGAAAAGAAAAGGAAGGGGAAAGGAAAACTTGATCGGCTCGCTAGCCCGGTGGAGAGAGAGCGAGCCGAGAGAGAAAGGTTGCAGGTTCGAATCCTCACTCCCGCTCCCTTTTCATTTCTTTTTCTCTTTCTTTTCATTCTTCACTAGCAACCAGAGAGAGAAGGAGAGAACAAAGAGCGGCCAGTGGTTAACGGGATTAACGAGAGCTTGATGTCCTAGGTTCGATCCCCGCTTGGCAAAAATTAAAATTTTATTTTAATCTTTCAGTGGGATCAAAAACAATGGGATCAAAAACAAGGATAAGCCCCTCTCCAATGAATTTTACATCTTTTCAAAGAGATTATTATTTATTCTTTTCCAAAATTTCTTTTGCAAAAATTATGAACTTATATTCAAACTTCTTAACCTATTCCCTCTCCAAAAATTCCTATCTTTTGTGATACCCATTATTCGCCTAAATATTATTTTAATATATGGATTTTCTAAACTCAAAAATCTAAATTATTTATTCTGGCATCTAAGCTTCAAGGTTTATCAAATATTTCGAGATTCGATTATTATTAACCCTAGGGCTTCTCGGCCCAATAAAATTTTGAAAGAATTGAAGGATAACCACTTCCTTTTTATTAATTGAATCATCAACTCTAGCATTTCTCAAACTTTAAGCATATTGAAATAAATATCGCATCCTTCTCAACAAAATCGGATTCAATACAAAACTTCAAATCCTTATAATCCTTTTCACTCTATCTCCGACCTTGCCAACATTCGAACCTAAGCTCACGTACCACCGAAGCCTAGAGTTAGGAGCCGCTATTGCGATTTGCTTGGCCTTTATCGGATCTTATTGGATTTTATTTGAATTCTAATTGAATTCAAATTTGATTTCTCGCGCATGCGGATAGCGTCCGAAGAAGCAAGCACTGACTACGCGGAGAACCCCATTCAACAAGTGTGCGAGCAAGGCAAGTCATCACACTCTTTGAACATATTGATCCCAATTGCGAAATGATGTTATTTTAAACTCTAAACATGCATGCTATACAGAGTTACCTATACTTGTTATGCCATACCTTGTTATTGATTACCTTTAGAATTATTCCTTGTAACCCTCGATGTGATACATACAACCGGAGAATATCTTCGGTAAAATGCTTAGCCATGCTATTTTTAGATTCATGCATACTCATAATTTTATGAAGAGCTTTATGCTTGGGCAACTACCTTAGGGAAGGTAGTTGGAATGCGGCATGTGGAGATATGAGCGCCACATTGCCTAAAACATGATGAAATGAGTTTTTATGAAAACCAAAAAGGAAAAACCAATGTTTTTAGACTGGGGCGGCTGGATGATTTGGGTGGATTCCGGAAAAGGCAAGTGCCGACCCTGGTCAATTAAGGACCGAGCCATGAGATAGCCGGGAAACGAGCCAGTACAACCATACTTCTCGAATGGGTATAGACCTAGCTGATTAGATAGCCGAGCGGAGGCAGTATCCTTGCATAGATGGTTCTTTATGATGTGGTTTGTGTTATGAAGATGAGGCTGCGTCCCATGTTGTGGATGTTGAAATTAAATCGATATTAATTGAACTTAAAGATTGAGGAAGTCTTCCCTTATCCCGGGTGCGCCAGAACTCCTCTCACTGCTTAAGTTCATGGAGCAGGTACTGCCAAAGTGAGGTTATCGAAAGGCTTTGCCGTGACCGTCTCATATAAAGGGATGTAGGCTCATTCAATGGGCAGTCACGGAGTACGAGTAAAGTGTACATCCACTGCAGTGTGAATGAATCAATCTATTCGAATAGCCGTGCTCGCGGATATAGAGCATCGTGACAAGACTTTTGCTTGGCTAGACTCATAAATTTTAAAATGATGGGTTGGTATGCATAATGATTTTGTATGCTGGTGGACTCAGCTTCTCGACCTGCGAGAAGAGGTAGACTCCCCAGAAAAACATGACGCACCAGAGACGGGAAACCATCCTTGGTATCACGATGAGACAGAACCGTCGTCGATTTAATATACTCTGGAACTAAAACTTGACTTGGCTAGCTGTTAGGCTTGTGAAAAGATTTGTGAAAATTGGCTTTATGCAAAAGAACCCCAGCCATCCTTTGAATGACCCTATCATGTGCATCACTTCCGTGTTGGCTTGCTGAGTACGGTTGGTACTCACCCTTTCTATACGCGCAAACCTCTAGATGAAGGAGATGAGAAAGACCCGTACACATACTACTAGGAGGAATGAAGACAATGCAGCGCAACAGGTCTTAGTCCCGAGTCGTTGCCTGATGCAATCGGCATGCTGCTGCCTTCCGTCTGCTATCTTATCTAATTTCTGTTTTCGGTTGTATCCGGACCGGTAGGTCCTATATGTATTGAATATTGCCTTCGGGCCTATTATTGTAATAATTTCGATGTAAGACTATTCGTGCACTTTGCACCTGGTAATTCAGAACTGTATTCGTGGGTACCGAACTACTCGATTCAGGGATAAGGTACTATGAACACGAATGATTCCCATCCTCAAAAACGGGGGTCTACAGAGCTGGTATCAGAGCAGTGCGACTATAGGCCAAGACCAACTGGCGCCCTACCCCTTTATAGCTGGTGAAAGGGAAATATCCCTACATAGGATTATTTTGGAAATACAAACTATTTTCACCAAACAAACATATTTTTCTCTCCTACCCCAATTTCTCTACAAACATTTGATTTTTACCAATTATCTTTCTCTAAACCCTAAACTATCTTCAAAAATAGATATAGGACTATGACCATGTTAAAGCTTGGGAGATTGTTTGCTCCACCCGCTAAAACAATAAGAGTACACAGGAATAAGGTCCCAACGAGAGCTTAACCTTTCTTCTGATTTCTTTCTCTCTCTGACAATAGATGGGAAGAGCCAAGGGCAGCAAAGCAAGATCCCAGCAGTCCCATGGATTAACCCAGAGCGACCCTGTGGACACTCCACCTCCTTTCCCTGTGAACCCGACCTTAGCCCAGGTAGTGGCTAACCAGACACAGTTAATGGCCATGATGATGCAACAGATGCAACAATTGATCCAACAGCAACAGGTGCAAACCTAGGGTTGGTACCCAGAGCAACACCGGTACGTTCCGTCGCAAACCCTGATGACTCCCGCAAGTATACTGTCAAATCCATGGGGAGCAATGACACAAAGCCCGCCATTTGGATGGAAGGAGACACTTGATCCCCGCTACGGTTTCATGAAACAAGGACATGGAGTAAAGAACAGTACATGGGACAAGTACACTAGGACCCCGATCAAGGGAGAGATACAGTGCGGAAGAAAGGATAAAGAATCCAATCAAACAACCGGCCAAGATTTAAGTTCGCCACCATCCAACCCCAAGAAGAGGAAGTCACCAAAATTGAATATAGGTGGTACTGGCAAGATGATCATTACAAGCACAGTATGCACCCCTGAAGATACTGAGGAGGTTCCTCGATGTCTAAGGAAGAATGTGACTTGCTTCAACTGTGGGGAGTTTGGACACTTTGCCAACCACTGCCCCAAGCCACGCAACATCCCTCCTCTTACCGGTGCCAATGCTGTTAGTGATATGCCCTAGAGGCAACATGGAGATGTTGGATATCACGTCAATGTTTATGTATAAATGAATAAAGTGTTATTCGGTTCCATGAAATAGACATCTTGTATTGATCAATAAGTACGTGACTTATTTATGAGACTCTTTATGTATGAATCTATTTCTAAACGATCCTCGATCATATGCCATATTGTTGGAACAAATATGATTCTAAGATCGGCATGTTTATTGTTTGATGATCATGTCTCATAGATCATGGGTATGGAGATACCAAATCAATAAACAAGGACACATGTGTTGGAGAACACATTGTTGGATAGACCCACCATGAGACACTACAGAATTAATGTGCCATTAGTTGGTCTCGATAGTGTTGGTACAAAGTCCTTAGACCTGAGATCACCATGGATTCCAACATGTGTAGTAGCCTACTTTGGGACTACCAAACACTATTCCGTAATCGGGTAGTTATAAAGGTAGTTTTCGGGTTTGCTATGAAACATGGAGTGGGATGTGAGTGATCAAGATGGAATTTGCCCCTCCTTTGGAGAGATATCTCGGGCCCCTCGAGGTAATAGATTATGGAAATACATGGCCATGCTAAGTTGATTGAGGAGTCAATCAATAGACGATAATCCAATACGGTTCGAGTGAATGGTTAAGCTATTGAAGGGATGGCACACATCTTGCCTATAGCTTAACTCGTATCGTGAGGCAAAGGGATTTGTGTACACATTACAGGTTTAGAGCCGATATTATTCTTGTATAATATGGTGTCAATATGTGCTGCTAGGCGCCGTTGTTGACGGGTCGGCTGAGTTGGACTCGAGCCGACGATCGGCTAAGTTAGACTATAGCCGAAACCAAGTATACCTGAACCTCTTGGTCGCACGCTTAAGGGGATAGAATAGATATTCGAGTTTGACTCGGATACGACTCGATCGGATAGGGATCCGATCGGATAGAGTCCTATGGGCTTACGACGTATGGGCGGCCAACTCGTGAGATTCGGATAGGATCCGATTCAAAATAGAGTCCTGTTCGGCCACTAGTCCCGTCGGCCAACTCTATATAAAGGAGGGAGGGGTGGAGAGCTGCGGCACGTCAATTGATCACGTTGAACCGAATCCGCAACAAAAGTCACCGAGATCAATCTCCACGGAAACCCTCCCACTTTCGAGCCAAACCCTAGCCTTGCATCGCGTGCTAGCACACGGGTGTACGGCGTTTTGTCCCCGGACGTGTGGATACCGGTAGAGGCGCTGCTACGTTGCGCGCTGTTGATCGGCTTCGGATCGGCTGTGGTCGGACGCATCGGAGCAAGGCGCAAGAACGTGACCGGACGACTCCGCGAATCGGCTGATTGGCGAATCGGCTGTCCCCGGGAATCGGCTGTCGGCTTGCGGGAATCGGCTACACAGTTCCAGATCGGATAGCCCTGATTGGCTATTTCCGCTACATACTCCAATCGGTAACGATCTATCGGCCCTTACTTGCAAGTGTTCCTGGTTTGCGCGGTAGAAAATTTTGTTTTCGGCTAGCGTAGCTTCCGCGTAACCCTTCAGTGGTATCAGAGCTAATCTTGCTTAGTTCGGGTTTTAGATTGGATCTGGAACAAGTTTTGCGCACGGGTTGATTAGATCAATCGGTTTTACGGGATTTGTTGAGGAGAGTTCATGGTAATTGCGTTCCTTGATAGTGTATCGGAACGGCGTAATGTGATTACGTCGAAGCAATATCCATAGAACTCGGTTTGAGTCGGCTTCGAGATAGCGTTCCTTGATAGTGTATCGGAACGGTATAATGTGATTATGCCGAAGCTATCTCGTAGTCCGATCTTGTTAGCTGCCTCGCGCCTACGCAAACCATCTCCCTTGATAGTGTATCGGGACGGCATAATATGATTATGCCGACATGGTTTCTGTAAGCGATTTCATAGATTGGATCCATGAATTTCGTGTGGTGTAGCGGGACCGCCGTGTGCGTACCCCCTTATAGGTCGTCTCGGTGCCGTATCTCTGCGATAGGTAGAAAACGTTTCTACGCCTAACTTGTTTTTGCAGAGAATGCTTTGATATGGTATGGCCCTATTGTATGTATGAGATGCATGTGATGCATGTAATATTCTTTCATATGTGCAATCCCCGTAATATTCTTTCATACGTGCAATGCTTGTAATATTCTTTCACGACTGCGAGTCGATGTAATCTTCAATTAGAGCTTCTATAGTAGTAGCTTAGTTTGAAGAAATCAAGCATTCGGCACTCGGAAGAACAGTGTTGAAGATGGAGATCCTCTACACCGACATGGAGATGGAGATCACCATGTGAAGGGGGCCATACTATTTCATGCTATTCTACCTGCTTTCATATATGTGATATGTTTGTTTGATAGGATAGCATCCCTCACAAAATTAAGTAGTGATGATGCCCTTCCAAATGTTGCACCGTCACCGTTATGCTCGTCAATGGTGGGTCTCCAAAGCGAGTGCCATTCTCTATCATAACACGAGGGGTATATGTCGACATATACATGCAGGAGCATTTGGTTTACTTAACAAGGCTATCAAAACAGTTTTGGGCCTTGGGGCATAGGTTGGGGCCGGGCATGGAGATGCCACACCAACAATGGGAGTCACATAGAGATGTGATTAGCAAGGAGTTGCTTACCGATGTTATTAATCTTCTAGCGGTGATGCCAAAGCTCACTAGAAAATTAATTAACATGTGGATCTTGACCCAATACGTAACCTAGAGGGAAGGTGAAAAATACGTAATGGGAGTCTTATGTTAAATTGTTTAACAAAAGACATAGCATAAACATTGTGCTAAACTTTGCTTTTTCTGTTGTAGAATAAATGGAGGCTAATACTACACCAGTACCTTTAATTTGCGATCTATTCTTGAAAAGGAAAAATTAAATGGAACAAACTTTATGGATTGTATCGCAACTTGAGAATTGTTCTTAAGCAAGAGCGTAAGGAGTACGTTCTTGAAGTACCCTATCCCGAGGATTTGCAAAATAATGCCACCGCAACGCACGGAGGGCTTACGAGAAGCACACTAATGATGCCCTAGACATAAGCTGTCTCATGCTTGCTACAATGTCCCCCGAGCTTGTAAGCAATATGAGAGCAGCGATGATCACACTATTATTCAGGGACTTCGTGGCATGTTTGAGAACCAAGCTCGGGCCGAGAGGTTCAACACCACAATGTCCTTGTTTGCGTGCGCTTGTTGAGGGAATCCCGTCGTCCGCATGTGATAAAAATGATTGGCTACATTGAGAGTCCTGGAAAACTAGGTTTTCCCCTTAGCCAAGAGTTGGCTACGATGTGATTCTCCGCCGCTCCCTCCGAGCTTCGAGCCATTCATATTAAACTATCACATGAACAATATGGATAGAACCTTGGCTGAATTGCATGGGATGCTAAAGACAAATGAGGAGAGTATCCAGAAAAATGGTCATCATGTGATGATGATGCGGAAGGCTAAGCGCAAACCACGTCAAGAAACTTTGCACCAAGAGAAAGTTAACTCCCGATGAGATCGCGAGTGCCTCCAATGCAAAGAAGGGCAAGAAGGGGTCGGCGGCATCGATGCCGTTTACTTCTATTGCAAGGAGACAGCCAGGAAGAGGAACGCAAGAAGTACATGGAGGATCTTAAAAGAAGCAAAGTACGACTTCGCTTCGGTATTAATGTTATAGACATTAATCTTGCTACTTCACCTACGACTCTTGGGTATTTGATACCGGATCGTAGCTCATATTTGCAAATCGTTGCGGGGAATGAGAAGAAGTAGAGGATTGAGAAGGGGCGAGGTGAACTGCGCGTCGGCAATGGAGCAAGCGTTGCTACGCTTCTGCAGACACATACCACTTCATCTACCTTCGTGGATTAGTTTTGGAATTGAATAATTGTTATTGTGTTCCAACACTATGTCAAAACGTTATTTCCGCTTCATGTTTGCAAACGGAAGGATATAATTTAGATCAATGGACAATGGTTGTTCAATATATCTTAGAGATATGTTCTATTTTCATGCTCCATTGGTGAATGGATTATATGTTTTTAATCTTGAAGCATCTCCCATCTATAACATTAATACGTAAAGGCAACTCTCTAATGATATAAACCCCACGTTTATCCGGCATTGTCGCTTAGGCCATATAAATAAGAAACGCATGGAGAAGCTCCATAAGGATGGATTGCTTCACTCTTTTGATTTTGAATCATTTGAGACATGTGAGTCTTGTCTACTTGGTAAGATGACAAAGGCACCTTTCACGGGACATAGTGAGAGAGAAAGTGACTTATTGGCACTCATACATACGATGTATGTGGACCAATGAGCTCAACGGCCGAGGAGGTTATCGGTACTTCATTACCTTTACCGATGACTTTAGTAGATATGGTTATATCTACTTAATGAGGCATAAGTCCGAATCCTTTGAAAAGTTCAAAGAATTCCGAATGAAGTACAGAATCATTTAGGGAAAACAATCAAGTTTCTACGATCGATCGTGGAGGAGAAAACTTGAGCCAAGAGTTTGGTAATCATCCGAAAGATTGTGGAATTGTTCCACGCTTGACTCCGCCAGAACTCCACAATGGAATGGGGTGTCCGAACGGAGAAATCGCACCTTGTTGGACATGGTGCGGTCGATGATGAGCCAAAGTGATCTTCCGTTATCCTTCCGGGGATATGCTCTTGAAAAACACTGCGCTCACACTAAATAGAGTTCCATCTAAGTCGGTTGAAAAGACACCATATGAGGTATGGACAGGGCAACCCCTAGTTTGTCTTTTCTCAAAATTTGGGGATGCGAAGCTTATGTAAAACGTTTACGCTTTGACAAGCTCACACCCAAATCGACAAGTGCTTCTTTGTGGGATATCCTAAGGAAACTAAGGGATATTACTTTTATAATCGGGAACAAGGCAAAGTGTTTGTCGCCCGACACGGTGTCTTCTTGGAGAAAGAGTTTCTTTCAAGAAGGATTAGTGGGAGCAGGGTGCATCTTGAAGAAGTTCAAGAAACACCGAAAACGTTTCGGCGACCACGGAACCACAACAGAGGAGGAAAGTGTTACGCCACCGGTTGTAGATACACCAACACGGAGGTCCGAAAGATCACGTCGTGCACCGACAGTACATAGGTGCGGAACAACGTGATATATTGTTATTGGACAACGATGAACCTAAGACCTATGAGGAAGCGATGGTGGGACCCGATTCCAACAAGTGGCTTGGAGCCATGAAATCCGAAATAGAATCCATGTACGACAATCAAGTTTGGAACTTGGTTGATCCACGATGGTGTCAAAACCATTGAGTGCAAATGGGTTTTTAAGAAAAGGCCGATATGGATGGAAATGTTCACATCTATAAGGCGCGATTGGTGGCGAAAGGTTTTAAACAGATTCAAGGAGTTGATTATGATGAAACCTTCTCTTTGTCGCAATGCTTAAATCTATTCGGATTATCCTAGCGATTGCTGCATATTTCGATTATGAGATATGGCGGATGGATGTCAAAACGGCTTTCCTAAATGGAAACCTAAGCAAGGATGTATACATGATACAACCTCAAGGTTTTGTCGATCCACAATCGCTGGAAAGATATGCAAGCTACAAATCCATTTATGGATTGAAGCAAGCATCTCGGAGTTGGAATATTCGTTTTGATGAAGTAATCAAAGGGTTTGGTTTCATCAAAAATGAAGAAGAGGCCTGTGTTTACAAAAGGTCGGTGGGAGCGCAATTGTATTTCTAATCTTATATGTGGATGACATATTACGATTGGAAATGATATCCCTATGCTTAAATCCGTCAAGTCTTCATTGAAAAATAGTTTTTCCATGAAAGACTTAGGGAGGCAACATACATATTGGGCATTCGGATCTATAGAGATAGATCCAAGAGGCTAATTGGATTAAGCCAAAGTACATACATTGACAAGGTGTTGAAAAGGTTCAACATGCATGATTCCAAGAAAGGTTTCTTGCCCATGTCACATGGCATTAATCTTAGCAAGAATCGTGTCCTCGGACACATGATGAGCGGAATAAGATGGGTATGGTTCCATATGCTTCGGCAATTGGATCCATCATGTATGCCATGCTTTGTACACGCCCGATGTCTCGTACGCTTTGAGTGCTATGAGCGAGATACCGTCGGATCCAGGTGAAGGTCACTGGATCCGTAAAGAATATCCTTAAGTACTTGAGAAGAACTAAGGATATGTTCCTAGTCTATGGAGGTGAAGAAGAGCTCGTTGTAAGTGGTTACACCGATGCTAGCTTCCAAACGGACAAGGATGATTATAGATCGCAATGCGGGTTCGTGTTCGCCCGAACGGAGGCGCGATCACTGGAAGAGTTCCAAGCAAGATAATGTTACGATTCTACAACGGAGGCCGAGTACATTGCGCTTCGAAGCCGCAAAGGAGGCTGTTTGGATCAAGAAATTTGTTTCGAGCTTGGTGTGACGACTAGTACGACGGTCCAATGTCTCTCTATTGTGATAATAGTGGAGTCATTGCGCAAGCCAAGGAGCCGTGGTCACATCGGAAGTCCAAACACATACTTCGGCGATATCATCTCATCCGCGAGATAGTGGATAGAGGTGATGTCAAGATATGCAAAGTGCACACGGATCTCGGCATAGCCGATCCGTGACAAAACCTCTCCTCGCGAAGCATGAGGCGCACACAAGAGCAATGGGTATTAGATACTTACATGATTGACTCTAGTGCAAGTGGGAGATTGTTAGTGATATGCCCTAGAGGCAACATGGAGATGTTGGATATCACGTCAATGTTTATGTAGAATAAAGTGTTATTCGGTTCCATTAAATAGACATCTTGTATTGATCAATAAGTACGTGACTTATTTATGAGACTCTTTATGTATGAATCTATTTCTAAACGATCCTCGATCATATGTCATATTGTTGGAACAAATATGATTCTAAGATCGGCATGTTTATTGATTGATGATCATGTCTCATAGATCATGGGTATGGAGATACCAAATCAATAAACATGGACATATGTGTTGGAGAACACATTGTTGGATAGACCCACCATGAGACACTACAGAATTAATGTGCCATTAGTTGGTCTCGGGTAGTGTTGGTACAAAGTCCTTAGACCGAGATCACCATGGATTCCAACATGTGTAGTAGCCTACTTTGGGACTACCAAACACTATTCCGAATGCGGGTAGTTATAAAAGGTAGTTTTCGGGTTTGCTATGAAACATGGAGTGGGATGTGAGTGATCAAGATGGAATTTGCCCCTCCTTTGGAGAGATATCTCTGGGCCCCTCGAGGTAATGGATTATGGAAATGCATGGCCATGCTAAGTTGATTGAGGAGTCAATCAACGACGATAATCCAATACGGTTCGAGTGAATGGTTAAGCTATTGAAGGGATGGCACACATCTTGCCTATAGCTTAACGGTATCGTGAGGCAAAGGGATTTGTGTATACATTACAGGTTCGAGCCGATATTATTCTTGTATACTATGGTGTCAATATGTGCTTGCTAGGCGCCGGTGACGGTCGGTGAGTTGGACTCGAGCCGACGATCGGCTAAGTTAGACTATAGCCGAAACCAAGTATACCTGAACCTACGGTCGCACGCTTAAGGGGATAGAATAGATATTCGAGTTGGACTCGGATACGGCTCGATCGGATAGGGATCCGATCGGATAGAGTCCTATGGGCTTACGACGTATGGGCGGCCAACTCGTGAGATTCGGATAGGATCCGATTCAAAATAGAGTCTGTTCGGCCACTAGTCCCGGTCGGCCAACTCTATATAAAGGAGGGAGGGGTGGAGAGCTGCGCACGTCAATTGATCACGTTGAACCGAATCCGCAACAAAAGTCGCCGAGATCAATCTCCACGGAAACCCTCCCTCTTTCGAGCCAAACCCTAGCCTTGCATCGCGTGCTAGCACACGGGTGTACGGCGTTTTGTCCCCGAACGTGTGGATACTAGTAGAGGCGCTGCTACGTTGCGCGCTGTTGATCGGCTTCGGATCGGCTGCGGTCGGATGCATCGGAGCAAGGTGCAAGAACGTGACCGGACGACTCCGCGAATCGGCTGATTGGCGAATCGGCTGTCCCCAGGAATCGGCTATCGGCTTGCGGGAATCGGCTACACAGTTCCAGATCGGATAGCCCTGATTGGCTATTTCCGCTGCATACTCCAATCGGTAACGATCTATCGACCCTTACTTGCAAGTGTTCCTGGTTTGCGCGGTAGAAAATTTTTGTTTTCGGCTAGCGTAGCTTCCGCGTAACCCTTCAAATGCAACAGCCATAGGTGGCAACCCCAGATCGGGCGACAGCTCAAACAACTAGACGAGGAGTCTGCATCAACTCTGGTCTTGCTTTGGATGGAGTTAAGGCAGCAATGACCGTACCCTTTCCCCTTTATATATGAAGATCCTAGACCGATGTTAGTTGTCATTGTATTATGTTGTGCGGGACTGTGCATGGCAGTCCGATATACCCCTCCTATGATGTAACGTTTATGAACTAATATAAATTTCCATTTACATCTTAAACGAGTTTATTCCACCATGCTTGTTGTGTGCAAAAGATCACTTAAGAACAACTCGAAGATCACTGAAAAATCGATTAGATCCGTGACCTTAGTCGAACCAATCTCTTACCTCATCTATAATTCCTAAAATGGCGCACCGTCGCAGAGCCCCCGCAGCTACTGAGAACCCGCTGGAGCCTAACCTCTCCACCCTAGCAGAGGTCATGGCCTTACAAACTCATATGCTTCAAGCCATTGCCAACAACCAGGGGAATCGCGGAAGTTCAAGTCTAGGAGAGTTTATGAGAGCCAAGCCGCCTACCTTCTCCACAACAGAGGAACCCATGGATGCTGAAGATTGGTTGAGAGTGATAGGGAAAAATCTAACCCTCATCCGAGTACGAGAAGCAGATAGAGTCATCTTCGCCACTAACCAACTGGAAGGTCCCGCAAGTGACTGGTGGGACACTTACAAGGAAACCCGGGCTGAAGATGCCGGAGAACCGACATGGGAAGAATTCACAGCTGCTTTTCGTGAAAATTTTGTACCCGCCACAGATATGAGAAGGAAGAAGAATGAGTTTCGTAGATTGCACCAAGGCAACACCTCGGTGCAAAAATACCTCAACAAGTTTACCCAGCTTGCCCGTTACGCCACAAGTGACCTGGCGGACGAAGAAGAAAAGATGGATAAATTTTTCGAAGGACTGAACGACGAGCTGAGAGGACCAATGATCGGTCAAGACCACACCAGCTTCCAAAGCCTCATCAACATGGTTGTAAGGCTTGAGCATGACCAAAGGATGGTTGAAAACAACCAAAAGAGAAGGCTTGCTCTAGCCCGTCCAATTCAAGAGACATCTCAGCGACCCAGAGGAGCAACACCAACAAGATGGAAACCAGCCATCATAGCGGCCAATCGTCCCTCTGTACCCAACAACGCTAGCAGGCCACCGGCAACACCTTTCCGCACCCCGGCCCCCACTTTGGCAGCACCGGGAAACCAGAATTTTAATTGCTTCAATTGCGGAGAATTCGGGCATTATGCCAATCAATGTCCCAAACCGCACAACACACCCAACCGTACTGGAGCCAACGGCACGGTTGTGAGAGGAACCCCTACCCCGGCACCCGGACGAAGCTTGTTCAGAACGCCCCAGCCAAAGGAGGCCACCACCGGATTCCGTCGTGGCCAAGTGAACCACGTGCGTACAGGAGAAGCTCAGGAGGACCAGGTCGTGATAATGGGTATGTTCTCTATCCATTCTGCACTAATCAAAGGTTTGTTTGGTTTTGGAAATCCGCATTGTTTCATAACCTCAAAATCAAGCACAGAATATAACCTATGTCTGGTAGACCTTAAGAGACCCATAATAGTACATTCACCCAGGAGAGGTATAGCTATACACCATACCGGCACCAATATAACCCTTACCCTAAGAAGTCAAGCTTGAACTTATTGTTAGGGAGGTAGAGTGACAGACCCCGGACTCTCAGATTGGACACTATATTAAAGCTAGGTAGAACCAAACCTTCTCTAGATAATCTCTTGCCGCCCACCAAAATCACACGACTGCAATCCTACCAGGATCACCACCCGTCAGCAGCTAAAGGTTCCAACAGTTTAGAACAGCAAGTCTATTATACAACTTAAGAAAAATTGGAGACCTACTGAATCCTGCATGCTTGAAGGATGCCCAAGGATTAAGAGCTGACAACATCATGTTATCTGAAACAAAGAATCGAAGTGGACCACCCTTAGAAACTCAGTGATAGATTCGAGCGTCACCAGGGCAGCCAACCTATTAGTCATTCTTTTAGGAAGGAGTCCTAACGGATCCATCCTATATGTTTATACCGACCAACTCCCAATCACGACCCGACCCAAATCTCGGGGACGAGATTTATTGTTAAGGGGGTAGGTTTGTAACGCCCTGAAAAATCGGAGAATTTAAAACCAGGAATTAAAAATCAGAACTTATAAAAACCTTTTGATTGTTGCTTCTTGATCGAGTTTTTCGCGTTTTATTTGCCAGCTTGGTTGCATAAATTTATACGCGAGCGATTCATCTCGGTGTTTGTGAAAAACCAAACGATTTGAATTTCCGCTGGGAGAAAAATTTTGGAGTTTAGAATTGGGAATTTTAATATAAAATAGGAAAAAGGGTTATGGATTTATAAAATATATAATTGGGAGCAAAAAATTATTTAGGTGATTGAGTAATATTAATTAGTGAGCAAAATGAGTAATAAAATATTTTAGGGTATATATATAAAATCTAAAAAAATTAATTTGAATCAAAGTAACATTTTAGGAATTGAGGAAAAGAATTAAATTAATTATGTAAAATATATTTTTAAAATAATAAAAGTGGGTGAAAAGGTTTAAAATATATTTTACAACTTATTTTTGGGTGTGTTATATTTTATTTTTGAATTTTGGAGGTTAAAGGAAATAAAATTGGGAAATTAGGAAAATAATTCGGGAAAATGCGAAAGGTCACTACTCATTGCGCGCCAAGTGTTCGACGCCGTACCTCGGACCCGGACCGCCTCGCCACGCGCGCCGCGCGCGCGCTCGCACACCGCACCCATGCCGCCATACCATGCCCATGCCGCGCGTACCACGCTGTCGCGTCGCGCGCACACCACTCGCGCCATGCGTCGGCCACGTCCGTGCCAGCGCCGCCGCGCCGGACCACGCCCGTGCGCCACCACGCGCCGCGCTCTCGTCCGGACCCCGTTACCCTCGCGCCCACGCGCCACTCGCCGCGCCCGGCCCCCTCCCCGGCGCTCGCCACACGTCGCCATGCCGCGCCAGCTCGCCCGTGCCGTGCAGCCGATACACCCTCGCCGTCGACCGCCTATAAGAGGCCTCCCCAGACCAAGCTTGCAGCACAGAAAACCTTCACCATCGTCCCCTCCTGCATTCCCCAAGTTTTCCCTAAATTTCCCCCACCGTATCGCTCGAATTTTGAAGAAACCGAATTCGTCGCCCTCAGTCGATTTCTTCCCAAATTGAAGGTACTTCCACAGTCTCCGTGCTCTAAACTTTATTTCCCCCATGTTTCCCGATCCGATTAGCCACCGGAGATCGCCGGCGACGAGCCCGCCGTGCCTCCCCTGCCTTGGCCGCCGTCGCGCGCACGCCGCTAGCCCACCCCGATGCCGTTCCGGCCGAACTACCGCCTCCATTAGCAGCGCTGAGCCCCGTGGATACTTCCCCAGCCCTCGCCGTGGCCATGCTGTCGCCGGTTATCCACCGCAACATGCGCCACCGTCGCCATGGCCGCCTCACTGTCGCCGGCCCAATCCGCCGCCTCCTCGGTCCGGCCGTGCCTCAAAATAGGGTCCCCATGGTCCGAGGATGGTGCTTTTCCCTTTAGCCCCGTGCTCTGGTCCCTCCGCTCGTCGTCGTTTGGCTGTGCCATGGCGTCGGGCACGGGAAGAAGAAGAAGGGAGTGAAGAAGGAAGAAAAAAGAGAGAAAGGAGAGAATGGAATGAAAATGGGCGCTGGCCCAGTGGAGAAGGTTGAGCTGAGTAATAGTGAGGTCACGGGATCGAATCCCTCCCCGCGCCAATTGATTTTTCTCTTCTTTTCTTTTGCCAACGCAAGAGAGGACAAAAAACAGAAGAAAAGAAAAGGAAGGGGAAAGAAAAACGTGATCGGCTCGCTAGCCCAGTGGAGAGAGAGCCGAGCTGAGAGAGAAAGGTTGCAGGTTCGAATCCTCACTCCCGCTCCCTTTTCATTTCTTTTTCTCTTTCTTTTCATTCTTCAGCCAGCAACCAGAGAGAGAAGGAGAGAACAGCAGAGCGGCGCAGTGGTTAACGGGATTAACTGAGAGCTTGATGTCCTAGGTTCGATCCCCCGCTTGGCAAAAATTTTTGAAAATTTCATTTTAATCTTTCAGTGGGATCAAAAACAATGGGATCAAAAACAAGGATAAGCCCCTCTCCAATGAATTTTACATCTTTTCAAAGAGATTATTATTTATTCTTTTCCAAAATTTCTTTAGCAAAAATTATGAACTTATATTCAAACTTCTTAACCTATTCCCTCTCCAAAAATTCCTATCTTTTGTGATACCCATTATTCGCCTAAATATTATTTTAATATATGGATTTTCTAAACTCAAAAATCTAAATTATTTATTCTGGCATCTAAGCTTCAAGGTTTATCAAATATTTCGAGATTCGATTATTATTAACCCTAGGGCTTCTCGGCCCAATGAAATTTTGAAAGAATTGAAGGATAACCACTTCCTTTTTATTAATTGAATCATCAACTCTAGCATTTCAAACTTTAAGCATATTAAAATAAATATCGCATCCTTCTCAACAAAATCGAATTCAATACAAAACTTCAAATCCTTATAATCCTTTTCACTCTATCTCCGACCTTGCCAACATTCGAACCTAAGCTCACGTACCACCGAAGCCTAGAATTAGGAGCCGCTATTGCGATTTGCTTGGCCTTTATCGGATCTTATTGGATTTTATTTGAATTCTAATTGAATTCAAATTTGATTTCTCGCGCATGCGGATAGCATCCGAAGAAGCAAGCACTGACTACGCGGAGAACCCCATTCAACAAGTGTGCGAGCAAGGCAAGTCATCACACTCTTTGAACATATCGATCCCAATTTGGAAATGATGTTATTTTAAACTCTAAACATGCATGCTATACAGAGTTACCTATACTTGTTATGCCATACCTTGTTATTGATTACCTTTAGAATTATTCCTTGTAACCCTTGATGTGATACATACAACCGGAGAATATCTTCGGTAAAATGCTTAGCAATACTATTTTTAGATTCATGCATACTCATGATTTTTTGAAGAGCTTTATGCTTGGGCAACTACCTTAGGGAAGGTAGTTGGAATGCGGCATGTGGAGATATGAGCGCCACATTGCCTAAAACATGATGAAATGAGTTTTTATGAAAACCAAAAAGGAAAAACCAATGTTTTTAGACTGGGGCGGCTGGATGATTTGGGTGGATTCTGGAAAAGGCAAGTGCCGACCCTGGTCAATTAAGGACCGAGCCATAAGATAGCCGGGAAATGAGCCAGTACAACCATACTTCTCGAATGAGTATAGACCTAGCTGATTAGATAGCCGAGCGGAGGCAGTATCCTTGCATAGATGGTTCTTTGTGATGTGGTTTGTGTTATGAAGATGAGGCTGCGACCCATGTTGTGGATATTGAAATTAAATCGATATTAATTGAACTTAAAGATTGAGGAAGTCTTCCCTTACCCCGGGTGCGCCAGAACTCCTCTCACTGCTAGAAAATGACGGCTAGAGTGCATGAGGGCTTAAGTTCATGGAGCGGGTACTGCCAAAGTGAGGTTATCGAAAGGCTTTGCCGTGACCGTCTCATATAATGGGATGTAGGCTCATTCAATGGGCAGTCACGGAGTACGGGTAAAGTGTACATCCCCTGCAGTGTGAATGAATCAATCTATTCGAATAGCCGTGCTCGCGGATATAGAGCATCGTGACAAGACTTTCGCTTGGCTAGACTCATAAATTTTAAAATGATGGGTTGGTATGCATAATGATTTTGTATGCTGGTGGACTTAGTTTCTTGGCCTACGAGAAGAGGTAGACTCCCCAGAAAACCATGATGCACCGGAGACGGGAAACCATCCTTGGTATCACGATGGATGGCAGACAGAACCGTCGCCCATTTAATATACTCTGGAACTAAAACTTCACTTGGCTAGCTGTTAGGCTTGTGAAAAGATTTGTGAAAATTGGCTTTATGCAAAAGAACCCCATCCATCCTTTGAATGACCCTATCATGTGCATCACTTCCGTGTTGGCTTGCTGAGTACGGTTGGTACTCACCCTTGCTATACGCACAAACCTCCAGATGAAGGAGATGAGGAAGACCCGTACACATACTACTAGGAGGAATGAAGACAATGGAGCGCAACAGGTCTTACTCCCCAATCGTTGCCTGTGGCAATCGGCATGCTGCTGCCTTCCGTCTGCTATCTTATCTAATTTCTGTTTTCGGTTGTATCCGGACCGGTAGGTCCTATATGTATTGGATATTCCCTTCAGGCCTATTATTGTAATAATTTCGATGTAAGACTATTCGTGCACTTTGCACCTGGTAATTCAGAACTGTATTCGTGGGTACCGAACTACTCGATCCAGGGATAAGGTAATATGAACACGAATGATTCCCGTCCTCAAAAATGGGGGTCTACAGGCTTGTGGTTTGCACGGTCATTCTCCCGAGTGGTTCGGTGAACCGGTTCTTAATTGCTATTGGCACCGCTAATCAAAACCATAGCGCCCACAGCGCACCATTTGTCATATTTTAGTTATTAGTCTGGTTCACTTAAAACTAATTATTAATCCTCCGAACACGAGTCCAGGAGAGATAAATTAAGTGAGAATGACCCAATTCATGAGCTAGTGAGTCTAAGCCAGGCTAAGCATATCCTAGTCCTGAATCTAATCATATTATTTTCCCATGTTTAATCAAAGGGTTTGGGGTGTCAAACCTAAGGCATAAACTAAGCATAAGGTGTACTATTTCCCAAGAAATGACAATATAAAATACATGTAATTTCATAGAAGAAAACATGTGTTTTAGCAAAATGGGAGCAATATGATCAATATTATGGTACGACTTGCCTTGCTCTTCAGATTGGGGGACTTCCGCGATGACTTCAAAGTAAACCGGGACGGAGGTACTACCGGGATCTACACGGCAAACAAGCATTTCAACAAAACAGGATAAAAACCTACAAAAACAGGGAACAAAACAATTTTTAATGGATTCTTCGCATTTTTATGAATTTAATGAAATTTGAATGGGCTAAAACGGAGGTCGGATTGAAATGATATTATTTTTAGAAGATTATCTGTGTTTTTACTAAAACAGTAAAATCCTTAATAATTTATTTTGCAATAAATCCCGGAATTGCGTCAGCGCTAGGGCTGACGTTAGCGATGGCGTCACTGGCCGTGGGAGCACCGATCCATGGTGGACCGGGTCCACGGGCCGTGAGAGAGCGGTGCACCACGTGGCACACACGTGGCGCCGACGCGACGGCCACGCGGCGTGCCACACGGGCAAGCGGGGGCTGACTGCCCCGATCGTGCCACGTGGGTGGTGCGATTGGTCGGGGATGGCGTACGGCGGCCGGAGACCGGCCGACGCCATTCGGGCGGCGGCGGGGCGGCGGAATGCCGCGGCTCACGCGCGGGTGGAGCGGCGCGCACCCGAGCGGCAGCGCGAACATGGCCGAGAGGGCAAGGAGGAGCTGCTCACCGTGGTGTTGCTGGAGTTGAGGAAGACGATGGCGACAGTTGCAAGGGAGACGGCGGGAGCTCGCGGAAGGGTTGGCCGAGGTGGCGCGGGTGCCGAGAAGAAGGTAGGAGACGGCGGCAAGGTCTGGGATGGCTCGGGACGTCGGGGTGTTGCGGCCGGAAGTTCGGCGGTGAGCTCCGAATTTTGGGCGCACGACGCGAGGACAATCAAGAGAGTGAGGGGCTTAGTGGAGGTGTGGGGAGCTCGGGGAGGGCGAGGGGGTGCTTAAGTAGGGGATGGAGAGGTCGGTGGCGACCGGATAAGGGCGGAATTTCTCGCCGGCGTAGTTTGGGGGAAGTAATGGCCGGTGATGAAATCCGGCCATTAGGGCGCATGGGAGCGGCGGCCGGGGGCTTTGAATGCTGGCAGGCATGGTGGGGAGTTAAGGCGGTGGGATCCCGGAGCGCGGGAATATGGGTGCGCGAGATCCAAGCGGAGGAGGCGGCGGAAATGGCGCCGAGGTGGCCGGGGTCGGGGACGACGGCTGACAGTGGGCCCCACCTGTCGGTGTCCTAGGATAGAGGAGGCAAACTAGACTTATTTGCGGGCGCGAGGGTTTGACGGGCCGTGGCCTTCGGCGGCCGCGAGAGGAGAGAGAGCGGCGCGTGGGCGGGATCGGGCGGGCCGTCGGCTGATCGGTGGCGTGCGCGGGAGAGGATGGGCCGTCGGCTCGGGCGGCGGCCACGGCCGAAAATGGGCGAGAAAGGACGGGAGAGAGAGAAACTGATTTTTCCGGGATTTATTAATTCTGATTTTGGTTTTAATTGGTTAAAAATTATTTCTTGTGCTCACGAAAATTCCACTAAAAATCCTGTTAGTATATTTTGACATGTAGAATTTAGAAAAATCCTACCATGCCATTTTCATTTAGCTTTTGGCTTTTAAAATTATTTGTTCTCTCCAGTTAATTTCAATAATTTTCTTTTACGATTTTCTTTTGGATTTTTAAAAAGGGAAAACACCTCAGGGTGTTACAAAATCGAAAGAGGACCATCTATGAAAACACATGGTATCCCTTTAAATTCCACATGTAAAAATCAATTTTACGATGGACCTAGATCTATCGGATCTCCTGTTATTTTTACAACAGGGGTTCTCTAGTCCTCCTGTGAAACAGAACCGTGGGGTTGAGAATAATCTTTTTTTAAAACAAAATAGTAGCGAATGTCAGTGAAACATTTGAAGCTTAATATCAGGTATATGATAGAACAGTAACTTGGCTCATAAGATTTTATTGCTGCCTGCAACATGTACATTGCATATTGTACATACAACAGGATCAACGAGTACAAATTCAGAAGAACTCCAGCTACAGATACAAAGGATCACCCATGACAAATCATTGTCAGTAAGGATCCCCCATCTTATTAATTTACTGAAGCAAACACACTTTGAACTCAAACACGGGAAGCTAATAATTAAAAAAAAGCTGAGACATGCGGATGCACGTAGACACCAGATAGATTCTAGACGCTTTGGAGTTCCTATGATATCTTGAGGCGTGTCTTCGTTTCCACCGTATGGCCCAACTTTGATGGGAAGGCACTACATCTAGACAAGTAAAGAGTGTATTAATTTCTTAAGACACAGCCTATGGTTTTATCAAATAATTGTATTTCACGAATTCATAATGTTAGAGCAAGTTTCAAATGCGTTAAAGAACATTATATTCATCTCACCTTGTCTGTGCTTTTCAGAATGGGGCAAAACCCATGGATTGTAAGTTCAATGATGTTTCCCTCGGGTTTTCGCTCATGCACCTTGTTGTGAATTACACCAACTCACCTGTTCCCCCCAACAATAGCCCACTCACCACCCTCAACCGGTATTCCCATCACCTGAAGGGTAGATCCCTTGAATCTATTTCAATGCTCACAGACGGTAACATATCACATAATACATCGCATGCTTCATAACATCACATCGCTTAAAAATTTATCTCGGTGCTACATTATAAGTTACAAATATATTGACATATATACATATATTTGTACCTTTCATTCTGGAAAACCAAGCTGAAGGAGTTATGCCAGTTGCCAGCTAATGTATGTAGACCCTGTCCTCGAGCAACAAGCTTGGCATCACAGCCAAGTCCATCGTGCACCGGTCAGTTGTTGACAGTTAGCGCACCTAACCTAGTAGAAGCAACATTGTCTAGGATCTGCGACTGGGTTGGTTTTGAGCTATTGTAGATGTGGTGCAGGTAGAGGTTACAGAACTTGAACACCTTGCCTTCAGTGAGTGTGCTTCTGGGGACGATTTGGAAGTAGGAGCCATTGGTGGCCATGGTATTGAGTGCTGGGGAGCTTGGTTTTGGGTGTTGTGTGGTTGGGAACCTGGGAGCAAAAGCTAGATGGCTTTCTTGTGCTTGGTATTCATGGTGAGATGGGGTATTTATAGGGTATTCTTTGGGCCGGCAATAATTGCCGCCTCGGCAATTGCTGGATATTCATGATTCATGAGTGCTTCAATACAACACAAGCCAAAATACTCACGATTCATGAGGTGCTTGCATATTCAGTACTGAAATTGTGGAAGTTAATTACTAGCCATTATTACGGAAGACACCAATTGTTTTATCATTGTTATTTCATTCAAAATACTTGATTCGCTTTGGAGACTTTGCTGTGAACACTAGCTTGCATTATGACCTGGTTGTAGTCGGCCAGATGCCCAAGAGGAGATGACTGGCTGCAAAATGTGCATGCACGCTATATATAAATGTCGTCAAATATATTATCGATTTTTATGACTACTTTGTAATTAAGTACCCCTACTTTAAAAAATAAGCATTTTTATACGTCTTTCAAAATATATAAGTGGTAGGTTCACTACTGCAGGCCCATGAGCCCAAGCAACTGCTTACGCTAGCTGGGCCTTAAATCCACCACTGGTCTAAGTAAAAATCGAATGGTCCTTATTTTAAAGATAACGTGGACGTGTAATTTTACAATAAAGTTTTCACCTTTCACTTATTTATATCTGAATAATTTCCAAAATACGAGTATTTCTGTGCATTTTCCTAAATATATCTGAACACTCAAAAATGCTTAAATTTGAGTTTGTTGTTTTAGCAAACCATGATCAATCCATATCCTTTGCAGTGCACTATTGCTCAATGACACATGGGTCCAAGCGTCTATGAAGCCTACATATCCATAAGTATATAGTACTGTAGAGGATCCTCCTCCGACCATAATCCCTATATTTTTTTATCGCTCAATTTTATCGATGTGTTGCATAATTAGTTGCGAGCCGCTGTTGTTTTGAGTCATCCACGAGATTTGGATACTGTGTTGTGTTTGGCTAGCTCTTTGTTCACAACATGAGCTGATTTGAGGACCACTACAGCCTTTGCCTGCCACCAATCACAATGCTTTGGCCCGTTCTGTTGCAACGGATGGCCGATGTGGCACTGAAGGTTGTCAAGCTGCTCTTGGCAATGACTGAATGGACGACGATCCATGGTGCAAATCCATAGTTGCTAGGGTCCGCATCGGTTGGTAAAGAGTTGATCATAAACCATTATGGTTTATTAGCGGTTAAAACATAATTTAAGATAATTTTTTATTTATATTCTTAACGCTAAAAAATAATGCTAAAAAACTAATGTTAAAATATATTTAGGTTAAATTTTAACACTAGTTTATAAGTTGTTGGGCAACCGATAACAACTTAATTCTCTGGATACTAAAAATCAGTTTGTGATGTTGCACGTGGCATTGGATATGATGTGGATGAACATAGACTACCTCTCAATGGCCTGGGATAACGTGTAAACACCAAAAAAGAATGGGGTCTTGGTGTGCTCTATTTGGAAGTTTATAATAATTTCATGTTACTAAAATTTTTTTGGACATGTTCTTTAATCATCATGATATTTCTTGGTATACGTGCGCTCTAACAATTATACTTCAGCAACCACTCACCATATAGACTATCAGACGTATATTGCAAGTCGATTTGAAAGATAATCCGAAACAAGTCGATTTATACAAGGCTATTGCAAGAAGTCGATTTATACAAGGCTACTGCAAGAGGACAACCCAGCAATGAAAAATTAATTCTGTTCTGGAAATGTCAATGGAATAATGAATAAATTTTCTCAACCTCGACGCCACATCTCTACTCCTATATCACCACCATACCAAATATAACCATCAGACAGATTGCAAATACTAATATTTGAGCAAGTTTTTTCAATTGCATCTTTCTACGGAAGCATATATATCAACACCAAGAACTTGCACCAACGGTCCTTAAACTTATAAGCATGTTTTATTTAAATCCACGAACTTAGAGAGCATGTATCAAGGCATTTAAATTTGGTTTATTGTATCATTACGGTCCCAAGCCTCGTTTGACAATGATCTTGCTTATGTGGCTTGCCACATGGATGATGACATGGCCAAATTTCCCCTTTTTCTGATTTTCCTTCCATTCTTCTTCTATTCTTCCTTCACCGCTAGATGCACCTACCGCGGTGGCGACGACGGGCAACGGTGGCACCGACGACAGACAGAAAGAGAGACGGGGAGGTAACGAGAGACAAGGTGCCAGCCATCGGCCGTAGAGGTGCCATTGATGGGTAGGCCCGATGGCAGCGCGGAGGCTAGGGGTGATGACGACCTCGGATCGGTTGCTGTTTGCTCCGTCGAGATTTCAGTTGGGAGGAGTAGGCTGGCCTGAGCGATGCTACTGCTCTTCCCTCCTCTCAACCAACCATGTGCAAAACGGTCACCGTTGCTCCAGCTTGGCCGACATCTCCCCTCGGGTCCAGTTTAGGTGGCAGCGTAGTAAATAGTGTCAGCCCATCAGAACCTGGTGCTGTTAGATCCATCATCTCCTCATGTCGACGCTGTAGGATCCGACCTTCCCGAGGGACAGCGGCATCAGATATTCCTTATCATTGTGTCACTAGATTTGGATCCTTAACCCAAGGGATGGCGGCTACAAATCCACCCAGGACCTTAGGAGAGAGGAGCGCCTCCACTCAAACCGACCCCACATGCCTCAGCGCCACCAGCTTGGTCCGTGCGCCGCTTGGCTGTAGGAGCTACCCATCCCAAACACCGCCGCGGTCGCAGAATCCATTGTCCCGTCAAATTCATCCATCTTTGGTCAACGGCAAAAGCCGATGGGTGGCATGATGTGCACAGTGGATCCGATGTCCATGCCTAGTGAGGTTGACGGCCAGCGGGGGCGAGGCTCGATCAGCCGGCGCCATGGTGGATGCATTGTCCCCGTGGTGGGGAAGGCGGATCCACGCCCGCGAGGCGCGGCAGACGACAAAGACTGGTTGGATCTGCTAGCACCATAGTGGATATCCTGTCCCCACGGTAGGGCAGGCTGGATTCATGCTCGGCGAGGCTGGTGGCTGACAGAGGCCGGCTAGATCCACCATCCCCTCAAGGGGTGCGGCCGAACCGATGACCGGTGAAGATAGCGGTCGATGATGGGAGAGAGGATTAAAGGAGAGGAAAATGAGGAAGAAGGAAGAATAAATAAAAACAAAAATGTGTCATGTCATCGTCCACGTGGCATGCCATGTAGGCAAGACCATAGTCAAATGAGGCTTTCTACCAGGATGGTACAGTAAACCAACTTTAAGCATGTTGATGCGCAGTTGTAAGCTCATGGACCAAAGTGAAACCTCGTTACAAGTTTAAGGACCGCTAGTGCAATTTACTCATTGATAATCATAGAAGGAATTAAGCTCACAAAACAAGATGATATTTGTGCATACATGAGAAATTCAATGGCAGTTCAAAGCACAATATGTGCCTCGACGATTCTATTATAATCACTAAGAGTGAACCCAGAAAGCTATTACAATATATAGATGATAGTTTAGTTTAAAAAATCTAATATTAATATGTCATCTATAACACCTTGCAGTTAATCAATTGAGTTGCTGGATGCAAAGACTGGACCAAAAATCCTAAAACAGCTGAGCTGGAGGCCCTGTGGTCATAATGGTCCATTGGTCATGATGTTAGCGAACTGGTATGACGAGGGTACTTGAAGGACGAGCCTTGACCAAGAGATACCTTCTCCCTAACAAAGTGAATATCAATCTCAATATGCTTCGCTCACTTGTGCTACACAGGGTTGGCGGAGAGGTAGATGGCAATGACGTTGTTGCAAAAGATCACGGTCATAGTGGAGAGTGGAGCATGGAGGTCAACAAGGAGTTGGCGAAGCCAACAAGGCAATCACACTCGGCGATAGTGTGGGCGACAGCACGGTATTTTGCTTTGGCACTAGATCAAGACACTATGGCTTGGCAGTTGGACAACCAAGAGACAAGGTTGTCACCGAGGAAGACGCATTACTCGGAGTGAAAAAAGCTAGGCAGTTGTTGATAGTGCACCATCTTGTTGAGCTCGTCGTGCAGGAAGGCGTTCTTCACATCAAGTTGATCAACAGGCCATGGTCAAGAGACCGCAAGGCTGAGGACGATGCTCATGGTGGCTGGCTTGACCACCAAGCTGAAAGTCTCATCATAGTCGATGTCTTTTTGCTGAGAGAAGCCGTGGATGACCCAATGAGCCTTGTGCCGAGCCAAAGAGCCATCTGCATGGAACATGTGTTTGAAAACCCATTTACGAGAGACGATGTTGGCTCCAGGAGGATTAGGCATGAGTGTCCAAGTGCTGTTGTGGACAATGGCCTCACTCTCGTTGCGCATGGAACGGTGTCATAGGGATCTTGCAGCTTGGGGTGTTACGTCTCGGGTAGAGGTGAGACAGTGATGGTGGACAAGTTACGTCTGTCCACCAGCTTGACATGACATCCTTTGCCCTGGCTTTCTTTGGATGGGGACCAGGACTGGGTCGGGCCACCGCAATGAGCACGCCAGCGTGAGGCGCTAGCGAGGAGGTGTAGCACTAGAGAGGAGGCAGCTGAAGAGGACATTGAACCAAACGGACCGGTGGAGCTGGGAGGCGATCCAAGAGCTAGCGCAGCCAAGGAGGCTGGGCAGGATGACCAGGTGGTGATGATGGCCCATGATGTATTGGGGAGATTGGCCATCACACTAGTAGTCCCATCAATAAGTTCCCATTTAAATTTCTTCATATTTTACCCTTGCTCATCCTCCCACACCTATTCAAGAGACATTATATTCTTTTATTGTCAAGCCTTAATATATGCTAATCAACCTAAAAAAATTTAACATATCTATGGTTGAAAATCGCTTGTAGAGTATATACACGTAGACGGAAGGAGTACCACGTAACTCATGGTAAAAGAGAGAAGACCATGATGAGGAGTCCATGACACGTCGATCATAGACATGCTTGTCGGATCGAGTTTTTATCACGTAGCCTGACACGCACCTTTAGTAAATACTTCATCCGGTCTTATAATACTTATAAATAAGGGTCAGATCTAACTTTAAAATCTTTAATTATGAATATTTTTAAAATATTTGTCTTAGAAATATCAAAACAATATATATAGTTTAGTTTAAAAATTATTTTAATAAAATTATATATTTTTTGATATTTTATATATTATAATAGAAAATGGTGGTTAAAGATGCTTTTAAGACTGTGTCTTTGTTAAAAATGACAAGTATTATTAATAGAAAAAGTAAAAAAAATCATCTAGAGCAATCCAATGACAAAATGCTGGCTCATTAGTCTAGTGAAAAGCCGTTTGATTAAACTGAGCATACTGTCCAGATACTAGGGCAGAGTGGTGGCAGCCTATCCAATCAGTGAAGCATGTTTCGATCTGACATGCAAACTGCCGGCCAGACCTTGGATGACCATACCATAACATCTGACAAATTCACCGTCAAAACATCTGCCTGCAAATGTGACATGAGCTGGCAAAGCATTTACCACCAAAAGTATTCCCGGCAGATAAAGTTCGACCAGATAAGCGGTGTCGCCAAATATCTTTGTGTGCAGCATTTTTATTGCTACCAAAACATGTCCCTAGAAAACTTCTTGATTTGAGTTGAAGCCAATTCGTTGATAATACCTAGGTTAGGTTTGATATCAATACATAATATTCTTTACTATAATATACGGCATCATGAGTTGATCGCAAACTAAATATAACTAAATGCAATCTTACGCTTTTATAGCATAAGAGAATTAATAGTACCAATACTTATAACAATTCAAATAGGCCCGTAACTTTTTCCTAGCATACGTATCATCGTTTGTTGAATTTTAAAACTTGATTTTCAAGTTGATTTTGATGCTTTTTCATCAAAGTATTTTTCAGCACGGGCTTCTAAGTCACTACGGATATATGCAAAAGTTTTATTTATAAATTATTTTTTATCGTTAATAAGTCGTTACGGCTTATAATCAATTATAGGAAACCAATGGACACCTATATCTCTCATTAATCTTATGTCATGGGGTAGATAACGTGGCTTTCTAAAATGAGTAACCAGAATGATCAGTGTCGAAACTTGGTTTCGGCAATAGAAAATTAGGAGTGCAGTCAAGATCGCCAAGCACAATGAGTTAGATTGGAGAAGAAGATTTAGACAGGTTCAAGTCCTCTCGTGAGGTAATACCCTACTCCTGTTTCGGAGGATTCGATCCGCCGAGTGTCTTTATTGATCTCAAGATCAGAAGCAGAAAGCTAAAAGTTGATCTAACTTCTGATGTCTGCTATCGCATATCCCTCAAGGGACGCCCCTTACCCCCCTTATATAGTCTTGGGAGGAGGGCTTACAGATCGGAAACCCTATCTTACTCTAAGTCGGTTTCCTCAATCTTACCAAACCGTGACTATAGGCCGTTGCCTTATTTCAATCGGCAACGTAACACCCAAGTCATGTTTGGTTTACATATATGGCATGCGCAACCTATCCCTACCTCTAGTCGAATAGACTTGCCATGTAGATACCCGATTGCCATAATCTCCACAGTAGCCCCCAATTCCTTTTCAGTCGACGAGACAACTCAGCTTCAAACCAAAACAGCACTCAGCAAAAAACCTCTTTGGTCGAGTGCTTCTGGCGCCGAGTGACTCCATCATCTCTGCCTGAATCTTTCCGAGTGGCTCCAAAGACTGTGAAGGGCTGGAAAATATCTAAAAAATTCTCAAAAATAAATATCTAGATGCATCTCGTGATGCACCTAATTAGGTGTAGCCCCGACTATATGGTTAGTCAAAATTAGACTAAACATATAGTCAAGAACTATAAAAAATCATCCTCATGTAATGCTTAGCTCATGCTAAAGCAATCATAAAAAATTTCATCACTCGGTAAGCTCATGTTCATCCGAGTGAATTTGCCCGAGTCACCTCAGAACAAATAACTCAATCAATCCTTATGGATGAAAAGCACTCTGTAAGTTTATACTTATCCGAGTGGATCTGCCCGAGTCATCTCGGAACAAATATTTTAATCATCCCTCATGGGTAAATAAGTTTTTCAATCGTATGAAAAACACGACCAAGTTATTAAATATCTCTTGCCATAATACCGGTCTCAATCTATAAAGATCTTCACCAAGGTGGAAAAATAGCATTGATATAATAACTTAATTAAATGCTAAAAAACCAAACAACCCTTGTCATCAAGGCAGCTATAAAAAGCTTAGCTGTTGGTCACCTCCCAAATTGCATCGTGCCAGCTTCTCATGAAGTCAGGCAAACCGCGGTATGAAAGGATTTCCAAAGGTATAGGGCATTCCGACACGTGCATATTGCCAAGGCAAATCTGCTTAAGCTCATCCGCTTAAGTCCCTAAGGACATGCGTCGGGCCACACCTTAGCTGGGCTGCAGGTCTCTCATTGGCTCGGCCCAATCACGAGAAAACCTAGCGCAACCCTCAAATCTATCTACAAAGCCTCGAGGTCATCCCCGCCACTTCGTCTTCCCAAAAATTTCCTCTTTTCGCAGCGCTGTTCACCAGCTCCCTGCGGAAAACCCTAGACTCGCGTGCTCCCGAATCCATCCACCCAGGAGCTTGCTCCTTGCCACAAAACTAGCTTCCGCAACCAACTCCCAAGATCCCTTGCTCGGATCCCCATCCTTTCCGACCGATCCACTTCCCATCCAAACCACTCTCATGGCGGATGAAAAGAAAATCCCCTTCGACCAATGGGCCACATCGGATGTTAGGGAATCCACCCTCAAGGAGATAGTGAAGCAAGGCGTGCTTCCACCCAAGGAGATCATGGGTTGGCGTCCGGCGGCGGGTGAAGATTTCCCAACCCCAAACACCGGTGAGCTTGTTGTGTTCACCTCTTTCTTTTACTGCGGGTTCAGCCTCCCTACTTTCGAGTTCTTTAGGGGGCTTCTTGATTATTATGGGCTTCAACTCTACCATCTGAACCCCAACTCCATGCTTCACATTGCTCTTTTCATCCACGTATGTGAAGCTTTCCTTGGCATCCTACCCCACTTCCATCTCTTCTGTCACATGTTTTACCTCAAACCTCATCCGAATAAGGACCACCCATGTGTTGTTGGTGGGGCGGGTTTTCAACTCCGCGGATCTCTCCGCAAGGAGTACTTCTCTCTTCCCTTGGAATCTTCCAACAAGGGATGGCATGCGGGCTGGTTCTATATCAGCAATCTCGAACCCAGCCTGCCAGCCTTTGTCGGCCTTCCCCCTGTACCCAAACATACTTGGAGCAATGTTCCAGTGGCTCACGGTTGGGATGAGGCCAACAAATTGCTAGCGAAGATCCTGGCGATGAAGCAGAAAGGTCTTCGCGGCGAGCATATCACTCGGCACTTCATCAGGTGCCGACTGGCTCCAATCAAAGAGCGGTCGAAGCCAGCCTTCGAGTACGAAGGTAGGAAGGACCCCAATCGGGAAGATCAAGATCCACTCAGTTACGAGATCCTGAAGATCCGGATGTACAAGATCTTCTCGACTAGAATTGCAGTCGAGCGCGCCCTCATTCTGCCGGTTCTTCCCTTCAACATCCATCGGCCTCCTCCTCCGGTAAGCCGACTGACTTCTTTGTATTATCTTGCAAACTTGATGTCATGCCTCTTAGTATTGTGGGAACTTCTCTTGCAGGAAAATGCCTCTGTTATTTCAAAACCATACAAGGTCCCTCATGATGACGTGCCGCTTCGCCGCCAAGAAGCCGGCGCGGAGGGTAAAGATTCAAGCGATCCGGTCGGGAAACGGGCGGCCCGAGTGAGGACACCAACAAGCGGGCGAGCAAGAGGAGGCTCGTCATCGACGACTCGGACGATGATGTCCCGGCTCCTCCAGCAGAAGCGACCCCTCCAAGGCCATCGTCGAGAGTGGTGCCGAAGATCCACCGGTCGTCCAGGTATGCTTCATGACTGAAGTCCGAACTTTTTTGTTGAAAATTTTCTTTGTCTTCATTCTAACCGCATTCGTTGTTGCAGGAGGCCCCAGGACATAGATCCTGCCAGGAAGGGTGAGGGGCCTACTCCAGCTGCTGCTCCCGAGGCATCCAAGCCTGCGGAGCCAAAACCCCGGAGCCCTCTCCCGAGCGAGAGCGCTCCGGGCAGAATGACCTCGCCTCCAAAGAAGGATGGTCTGAGGAAGGAGCCCCCGACTGCCAGCCAGGACATCTCGGCTGGGAACCAGTCGGCTGCGGAGAAACCCCAGGCTGTGGCTCAGGGAGCCCCAACTGAAGACCAGTCGGGAAAAGGCCAGAAGAAGGAGGACAGCCGAGCTGCTCCACCCAAGAGTGTAGCCACTGAAGCCGGTAAGTCTTGAATCAAAGTCTTGTCTTTACTCTTTAGTTTGAATCTTTCATGTCTTAATCTGTTCATCCTAATCTGCCAGCCACAGTGGAGGAAATCCCCAGGTTACAGTCTTCTGAAACCTGGGTTCCCCCGATTAAAATCGAGTGGTGAGACTCGGAAGGCCAGAGGCAGGGCATCGTCTTGGACAAGCAAGCCGAAAGCGAAGAAAGGGATGCCCTTGTCAACAGCCTAAATGAGGCGACTCGGCTACTCAATGTAAGCCCAGATCTTCTCTTTGTCTTGTATCATCACTTCTCTTCAGTCGGTCAATCCTTGGATCTTGCGTGCAGAAAGAGTATTGCCGCTCCATGGCCAAGTCGGAGGCGCTGGAGAAGCTGGTCCCGTACTTAAACTCTCTGGAGGATATCCAGCTGAAGCTGAAGACCACTCGGGAGGAGGCCGCGTCGAGGGAGGCAGCCCTGAGGAGGGAGATAGCGGAACTCCGGGAGGAGAACCTCGACCTTCGGGGATCAGTCGGGAGTAAGCTCATCCCTCCGAGTTTCTTTATGACTCTCATGTTGATCCCGGTTACTGATAACCTTTTTTGCTTGCAGAAAATTCGTCGGAGGTCCACTCGCTCCAGGTCCAGCTGGAGGCAGTCAGCCTCGGCAAGACTGAGTTGGAGGCCGAGTTCGAAGGTGAGCTCTTTTGAAGTAATATCCTTTGTGCTGCTTCGTCTTCGAGTACTTTGCATGATCATATTCTTTTGGCAGCTTACAAAGTCAAGACCCGAGCTCAATACGACGTGCTTCTTGAGAGGGTCAAACGAGCCAGAGAGGTCCGGGAAGAGGTTGCTAACGCGGCAACGCCAATCTTGCAATCTTTGTTTCACCAGGGGGTCGGGGCTAGCTCACTGGAGCCACTGGAAATCTTTGACAAGCTGCGGAGGGCCCCTGACCAATATTTGGCGAACATCGCCGAGGCCGCCACCATGGGGGCTGGTCTGGCTCTTGCACAGACCAAGTCTCTCTACCCCCAAGTGGATGTCAACTCGGTCGGAGAGGGCCTCGCGGACGGGACCTCGGACGAGCAGGCCCTGGACATGCTGAGTGAAGCGCAGCAGTCGGCGAAGAAGATTTCCGTCGATGTAGTGAATAACTTCCAGCTTTAATCTGCCTCATGGACATTGTCTTGTAAACATTGTATGATTATGGCACTCTGATGTAGGCTTGTGAATATTCAGTCTATTTATGTTAATGCCCTGATCCGAGTTTTTATGTGAAATTTCTTAAGTAATTTTCGTCCGACTGTCACCGAGCCTAGGCTCGGTTAGGCCATCAGAAAACTCTCAGTCTTTAAACACTGAACTCGAATCGAGGAACATTAAAGAATGATAAACCAAATCATGCACAAAAGTTGATGATGAAAACTATGCTTTATTGACATATGTACAGCCCTCGACTGCTAACTCAAGAAGTCATCTTACTTGAGGTTGGCAGTCAAGAAAAACATGAAACTTTAGTCAATTTAAGCATAAAATTGTCGAAGATGCTCGATGTTCCAGGAGTTCTCCACCATAGATCCGTCTTCACGCTTTAGTCGATATGCACCAGGCTGAGTCACCTCAGCGATTATGTATGGTCCTTCCCATAAGGGGGATAACTTGTGACGGTCTTTGGTGGTTTGAATCATGCGCAGAACCAAGTCATCAATGATGAAAGCTCGTGCTTGAACGTTGCGACTGTGGTATCGTCTGAGCCCTTGAAGATATTTCGCCGACTGGATGAGGGCCCTCTCGGGCCTCTTCCGGTCGGGTGAGGTCGTCCACTCGGCCGGGGTCATATCGTTCATCGTTGAAGCGTGGACTCGGAGGATTCATACTCCATCTCGTTTGGCAACATGGCTTCGCGCCGTAGACCGAAAGAAGGGAGTTTGGCCGGTAGCCCGGGGGTGTGGTCCGCGAGAGACCATAGAACCGAGGGAAGCTCTTGAACCCACTTGCCTGCGTAAGGGCTTAGACGATCAAACACGCGGGCCTTGATGCCTTTAAGGACCATGCCGTTGGCCCGTTCGACTTGTCCATTGCTTTTGGGATGTGCGACTGATGCATAACAGATCTTGATTCCGAAGTCTTCGCAGAATTCCTTGAAGATGCCTCCCGTGAATTGAGTCCCATTGTCGGTTATGATCTGTTTGGGACGCCGAAGCGGTGCACGATGTTGAGGAAGAAATCCCGTGCCTTGTCGGTAGTAATTGTGGCAACCGGCTTGGCTTCAATCCACTTGGAGAACTTGTCGATGGCGATGAATAGGTGTGTAAATCCTCCTGGAGCTTTCTTGAAAGGGCCGACTATGTCCAAGCCCCATACCACGAACGGCCAGGATAGTGGGATTGTTTGTAGCTCTTGGGCTGGGACATGGCTCGTCGGGCGAAAAATTGGCAGCCTTCACGGGTTCGCACCACTTTGTCCGTGTCGGAGACCATGATAAGCCAGAAAAAACCCTGTCTGTAGGCTTTGTCTACCAAGGTGCGTGCTGCTACGTGGCTTCCGCAGATGCCCGAGTGGATGTCTTGAAGCAGCTCTCTCCCTTTCTCGGGTGTAATGCATCTCATTAAGATTTCAGAGGGGCTTCTCTTGTATAGTTCGGAGTCAACCATGACATAAGCTTGGCAACGACGTTGGACACGCTCTGCCTCATCCCGGTCTTCCGACAGCTCTTGCTGTGTTAAAAATTTGATGAGAGGTGTCCTCCAATCGGTGTCAGTCATGGCGACTTCGTTTGCAGCTTGTTCGTTGGAAGTTGTCTTCGCCGTGATGGTTGGCTCATAAAGGTGCTCGACAAAGACGTCTGTTGGGGCGGGTTCACGCTTGGACCCGAACTGCGCTAACTCGTCAGCTGCTTCGTTGTTGTGTCTCAAGACATGTGATAATTCGAGTCCGTCAAACTTGTCTTGAAGTTTGCGGACTTCTTGTCGGTAGGCCTCCATGGTGTCGTTTAGATAGGACCAGTCCTTCATTACTTGGTTGACGACCAGCTGGGAGTCACCTTTCACGATGAGCCGACGTATCCCGAGTGAAACTGCGAGCCGCAGTCCATGTAGCAAGGCTTCGTACTCGGCGACATTGTGTGAGGCGGAGAAGTGGAGGTGAAGGACGTATCTTAGTCTTTCCCCAGTCGGGGAGATCAGCACAACTCCTACTCCCAAGCCGGTGATCCTCTTTGTGGAGATTGTGGCAATCGGGTATCTACTTGGCAAGCTTATCCGACTGGAGGTAGGGATAGATTGCGCCTGCTATATCTGTAAGCCGAACTTGACTTGGGTGTTACGGTTGCCGATAGAGATAAGGCAATCGGCCTATAGTCACGGTTTGGTAAGATTGAGGAAACCAACTTAGAATAAGATAGGGTTTTCGACTTGTAAACCCTTCCTCCCAAGACTATATAAGGGGGTAAGGGCGTCCCTTGAGGGATATCGATTCTAGATCGAAATTCCGATAGAAGTTCAGCTTTTAGCTCTCGGCTTTAGATCACGAGATCAATAAAGACACTCGGCGGATCGAATCCACCGAAACAGGAGTAGGGTATTACCTCATGAGAGGGCTGAACTGTCTAAATCTTCTTCTTCTTCTAACCCATTGTGCTTGGCGATCTTGAGTGCGACCCCGAAAATATATTGCCGAAACCAAGTTTCGACGTTGGCGCGCCAGGTAGGGGGCCGCGCGTCGAGACTTCTTCAACAATCTCGCCGACAAGCGTGATGGGATCTCCTTCAAGACTCGGCGACTTCGCCGCCAACTCGCGGCGACTCCTCCTCGACTCGGATTCGAACCGTCGAAGGGAAAACCTACTCGGCGCCGTTCGGGCTCTCCAACGGCGCCGAGATCTTCGACAACATCTTGAAGACCAAGATGCGATCCACCTTCTCCGACGACGGACTTTACTCGGCGCCATTCGGATTACCGAATGCCGCCGAGATCTGCGCCAATCTTCTTGCCTCCCCGACGGAAGCAATCTACTCAGTGAAGACCTCTCGGTGCCGTTTGGGTTACCAAACGTCGCCAAGATCTATCAGCTGCTCTTCCCGAGTTGGCGAGGATCCACTCCGGAGGAGCCTAATCCCCCAAGCTCCGACTCGGACTGGAGCGATCCGGATCCGGATTTCCCAGGATCAAGGGAGGTCGCTGTCATCCTCCCGTCCTTTGGCTCCTGCTCATCTTCAGAGCTCAACGGATACCTCAGCTCCGCCGGCTTCGACAATCTCTACGGCATCCCTTCTGACGAAGCCGACAACTCCGACTGCCCCATGGACTGCGAGCCGAAGTGCTTCGACGTCCTCATGGCCGAGCCGGATGAGTCCGACTCAGCCATGGCCAGAAGGCTTGCCGAAGAGGAGCGAGCTAGAGTGGAGCTTGAGCGCAAGACAGCCAGGGAGGACAAACAACGCAAAGACGAGGCGACAAAAGGAAGCGGGATCTGCCGTGCAGCCGGACGATCTGCCCAGGAGGCCATCCTCCAAACACGGGTTCGCAACACCAACGTCTTCTAGACGCCACAGCAGAACGCTGTCGCCGCACTCACGCTCTTGGATACCGTCATGGAGACGGCTCCGCCAACGTGACTCCTATACTTGATAAGATCAAGACCATCGTTGCTTGCCACGGCTAACGGCCCTCCCACCACTTCGGCAAGAAGGCCGACCGAATCCGTGGCCGAAACACGACAAGAGCCGGCTCCCACCCCTAAGGTCGGGAGACTACGGGAGGCCCGAGCCGGCTCGGTCGTCAACTAGGCCAAGAGGCCCACCTCCCGAGTCCACCCGAGGCACCAAGAGCGACGGTCGACTCCCACCACAAACGACATGGACGTCCACCCGTCCACCACCGAGTCCGCCGCAACGGTTCCAGCTAGCCAACCGCCAACGAAGACCCGCCGAGTGATCTGCGGGAAGTCCTCGACCGCCGCTACCAAGAGCGCGGCCGTCGCACTCGGGAAGATCGGAGGGGATCACCGATAGCGGCGACGATGGAGGCCTTCACTCGGGAGCTCCGCCGAGTGCATTGGCCGAGTGGCTTTAAGCCAACGGGGATAGAAAGGTACGATGGCAAAACCGACCCGAATCTTGGTTAACGTATATACTCTTGCCATCCGAGCTGCAGGTGGCGACAACAAAGCCATGGCCAACTACTCGCCCGTGGCCCTCGCAAACTCAGCCGAAATTGGCTCACCCCTGCCAAGAGGCTCAATCGGCTCGTGGAGCGATCGAGGGACCACTTCAACGCCAACTTCCAAGGCACCTTCGAGAGGCCCGGCACACACTTCGACCTCTACAATGTCATCCGAAGCCGGACGAGCCTCGAAGGATTACATTCGTCGCTTCTCAGAAGCGCAACAAGATCCCGAACATCACCGATGACATCATCATCGCCGCCTTCCGAAGGGAGTCCGTGATGAGCGCTTATCGGCAAGTTCGGACGCAAGCCACCGAAGACGGTGAAGCGGATGTTTGAGACGGCGAATTCATACGCCAAATCAAACGACGCCATCAAGGCCGCCCGTCAAGACCGGCTGACGAAGAGAGGACAAGAAGCGGGAGGAAGCCGAAATCCTAAGAAGGATGGCGGCAACAACGGCAACCGGGGCCCGAAAGATCGCAAGCGCCCATCCGAAGACCTGGTGGCCGCAACCTCCAATACTCAACGCCGTCCCAGTCGCCGCCTACGACGCCATCATGAACGCCCGGTGCACCCACCATCCGAATCACAAGCACGCGGCAAAGGACGCTTTATCTACAAGCGGTTCGCTGAACGATCGCGGCGCGGCTCAACAAGAAGCCGACGACGAGGCTGGCCCGTCCGCGCCAAGAAGAACAACGCGGCTGAAAATGCCGAACCTTTTCAAGATCCAGGTGGGAGAGCTCAACCACATCTTCGGGGCCCGTTAGCTTATGAATCCAAGAGGAAACAAAAGCTAACGGCCGAGAGGTCAACGCGGCTCAACCCGAAGTCCCTCGATATCTGCGATGGTCGGAAGTGGCCATCACCTTTGATCGCTCGGATCATCCCGACCGAGTGGTTCATCCGAGGCGCTATCCACTCGTCCCGGACCCCGTGGTCCGCAATATCGAGGCTCAAGCGCGTCCTCATCGATGGGGGCGCGCCCTCAACATCTGTTCGCCAAGACCATGGACGAAATGCAGATCCCGAGGGCCGAACTAAAAGCAAGCTCAGCCCCTTTTCACGGAGTTATCCGGGGCTGTCTTCAACTCCACTCGGGCATATCTCCCTCCCAGTCACCTTCGGAGCCCGAGAGAACTTCCGAACGGAGAACGTCACCTTCGAGGTGGCCGACTTCGAAACGGCGTATCATGCCATCATCGGAAGGCTGCGCTTGCCAAGTTCATGGCGATCCCTCACTACACTTATCTTTGCATGAAGATGCCGGGTCCCAACGGCGTCATCACTCTTCGCAGCGACGTGAAGCAAGCCTTCACTGCGACAAGGAGAGCTGCGACATGGCCCAATCTCGCGAGAGATTACGTGGCCAACAAGAAGTCCGATTGGCTGCATCAACCGGCGGAGGGCGAAGTCCCCGCGAAGAAGATAGCCAAATCGGGATCCGGCGACGCCAAGACCAAGAAGATCTCCCTTGATTCGTCCGATCCCTCCAAAGCTAGCTGTTCGGCGTCGACCTAGATCCTAAATAGGAAAACGCGCTCGTCACCTTCCTCCAAAATAATAAAGATGTTTTTGCTTGGAAACCATCGATATGCCGAATTCCTAGGGAGGTGATCGAGCACTCTTTGAACGTCAAAGATGACGCCAAACCAATAAAGCAACGATTACGCGAGTTCGCACGGGATCGAAAAGACGCGATCAAAGAAGAACTTGCAAAGCTCTTGGCTGCGGCTTCATTAAAGAAGTCCTTCATCCCGACGGTTAGCCAATCCAGTCTGGTCCGCAAAAAGACGGGGCAATGGCGCATGTGTGTCGATTACACCGACCTCAACAAAGCTGCCCTAAAGATCCGTTCGGGCTGCCTCGCATCGACCAAGTCGTCGACTCAACGGCGGCTGCGAACTCCCGAGTTTCTTGGATTGTTACTCGGGCTATCACCGAGATCGATCGAAAGAATCCAGCTTGAAGACATCCTTCATCATGCCGCGTTCGGGGCCTCTTGCTACATCACCATGCCTTTCGGCTGAAGAACGCCGGAGCTACATACCAACGCATGATCCAAAGATGCTTCCAAACGCAGATCGGCAAAAACGTTGAAGCTTATGTCGACGATGTTGTCATCAAGACCAAGCGAAAGAAGACGATCGCCGACTTAGAAGAAACCTTTGCAAACATCCGGGCCTTCGAATGAAGTTGAACCGGAGAAGTGCACCTTCGGCGTCCCATTAGGCAAAGCTGCTCGGCTTCATGGTATCACATCGCGGCATTGAAGCAAACCCGAAAAGATCAACGCCATCTTTAACATGAAGCCCCGAGTAATCGAAAGACGTCCAAAAGCTCACTGGCTGCATGGCGGCACTAAGCCGTTTCATATCCCGACTCGGCGAACGAGGCATGCCCTTCTTCAGTGCCAAGAAGACAGACGACTTCCAGTGGACCACGAAGGCGACAAGGCATTTGAAGATTTCAAAGAATTCCTCACCACGCCACCCGTCCGGCTTCACCTCGGCCCGGAACCCCTCTTGCTGTACGTCTCGGCCACTCACCAAGTGGTCGGCACGGTCCTTGTGGTTGAACGAGAAGAAGAAGGACGGGCCCGAAAGATTCAAAGACCAATTTACTTTGTCGGCGAAGTATTGGCGGGAGCCAAAATCCGATACCCCAGGTACAAAAATTGCTTTATGGTGTTCTAATAACCGCGAGGAAATTGGCACACTACTTTCGGTCACTCGGTCACCGTCATCACCTCTTTTCCACTCGGCGACGTCGTCCACAACCGCGAGGCAACCGGGCGCATCGCCAAGTGGGCCACTGGATGCGCTGGACTTAACTTTTAAGCCCGGACGTCCATTAAGTCACAAGCCTTAGCGGACTTCTGGCCGTGTGGATGAAAGCAAGAGCATGTTCCCAGAAGACCTCCAACACTGGACCATGCACTTCGACGGATCCAAGAGGATCACCGGCTTGGGAGCGGGAGTTGTCTTGATCTCCCGACCGGGGAAAGGCTAAGATATGTCCTTCACCTCCACTTCTCCGCATCACACAACGTCGCCGAATACGAAGCTCTTTTACACGGACTGCGCCTCGCAGTCTCACTCGAGATTCGTCGGCTTATTGTGAAGACTCCCAGTGGTCGTCAATCAAGTGATGAAAGGCGGGTCACTTAAACGACACTATGGAGGCCTACCGACAAGAGGTCCGCAAGCTTGAGGACAAGTTTGACGGGCTCGAACTCTCACATGTCCGACATAACAACGAAGCTGCCTATGAGCTAGCACGGTTCGGATCAAGCGCGAAGCTGCTCCAACAGATGTCTTTGTCGAACATCTTTACGAGCCAACGATCACGGCTAAGACAGCTCTCAACGAACAAACCACGAACGAAGTCACCATGATCGATACCGGCGGAGGACGCCGCTCATCAAATTCTTAACTCGGCAAGAGCTGCCGGATGACCAGGATGAAGCGAACGCGTCCGGCGTCGTTGCCAAGCGTACGTCATGGTCGACTCCGATCTATACAAGAGGAGCCCCTCGGAATTCTAATGAGGTGCATCACACCCGAAGAAGGGAAACAATTACTCCAAGATATCCACTCGGGCATATGCGGAAGCCACGCGGCGACGCACTCGGTCGACAAAGCTTATAGGCAAGGATTCTTCGGCTCACCGCGGTCTCCGACGCGGAAAAAGTCGTAAGAACCCTGCGAAGGCTGCCGATTTTGCCGACAAACCCATGTCCGGCCGGGAACTCCAAACAATCCCGCTTTCCGGCCGTTCGCGGTATGGGGCTGGACATGGTTGGCCCTTTCAAGAAAGCTGCAGGAGGTTTCACACACCTCTTCGTCGCAATCGACAAGTTCTCCAAGTGGATTGAAGCCAAGCCGGTTGCCACAATCACTGCTGACAAAGCACGAGACTTTTCCTCAACATCGTGCACCGCTTCGGCGTCAAACGAGATCATAACGATAACGGGACTCAATTCACGGGAGGCATCTTCAAGGAATTCTGCGAAGACTTTGGAATCAAAATCGCTACGCATCGGTAGCTCACCCCAAAAGCAATGGGCAAGTCGAGCGAGCAAACGGCATGGTCCTTCAAGGCATCAAGGCTCGCGTCTTCGACCGGCTAAGCCCTTACGCCGGCAAGTGGGTCCAAGAACTTCCCTCGGTTCTATGGTCGCTGCGAACTACACCCGGTCGGGCCACCGGCCAAACTCCTTTCTTTACGGTCTATGGCGCGAAGCCATGTTGCCAAACGAGATGGAGTTTGAGTCCCTCCGGTCCGCGGCTTCGGCGATGAACGCTACGACATCGACCGAGTGGATGACCTCACCCGATTGGAAGAGGCCCGCGAGGCGGCCCTCATCCGATCGGCCAAATACCTTCAAGGGCTCGGAAGATACCACGGTCGCAACGTGCGAGCACGAGCTTTCATTGTTGGCGACTGGTCCTACGCAAGATCCAGACCACCAAAGACCGACACAAGTTATCTCCCTTATGGGAAGGACCCTATATAATCGCCGAAGTGACTCGGCCGGTGCTTACCGGCTAAAGCGCGAAGACGGGTCCATGGTGGAGAACTCTGGAACATCGAGCATCTTCGGCGGTTTTACGCCTAATTTGGCTAAGGCCTCATGTTTTCCTTGACTGCCAACCTCAAGCAAGATGACTTCTTGAGCTAGCGTCGGGGCTGATACACATATCAATAAAGCTCGAATTTTCCTCATCAAATTTTTGTGCACAATTTGGTTTATCATTGTTTAATGTTCTTCGACTCGAGCTCGGTGTCTAAGGACCGAGAGTTTTCCGATGACCTAATCGAGCCTAGGCTTGATGACGACGGACGAAAACTACTTAAGAAATTTCACGCAAAGGCTCGAATCAAGGCATTGACATAAATAAACTAAAAATAGTCACAAAGATTCCACGTCGAGTTTCACGGTTACATGATATCTACAAAGCAAAGTCAAAATACGGTTCGAGTTTAAAATTGTTTACTACATCCAAAGAGATCTTCTTCGCCGCCTCTTGCGCCTCGCGAGCATATCTAAGGCTGCTCGTCATTGTCCCCTCGGCGAAGCCCTCCCATTGAATGAATATCCACTCGGGGTAGAGGGACTTGGTACGTGCAAGAGCCGGACCAGCCCCATGTTGGCCGCTTCGGTGATGTTCTTCGAATCTGCTCGGGAGCCATCCGGAGCTTGTCGAAGATCTCGATCGGCTCAGCGAGCGGCCCCAACTCCTTGATCAAACAAGGAGGTTAAGATCGGCGTGGCGGCGTTAGCGACCTCTTCCCGTATCTCGTCGCTGGACTTAATCCGCCCAAGCAAGACGTCGTATTGGGCTCGGGTCTTCATCTTATAAGTGCAAGGAGTCCTAGATCAGTCAAGGCACTCGGAAATGAAGCGGCACACGGGATTTGACTTCAAAGAAAGTTACCTTCAAATTCGGCCTCCATTTCGGCCTTGTCAAGGTTGACCGCTTCCAGTGGACTTGAAGCGAGTGGACCTCCGAAGAATTTTCTACAACGAAAGAAGGTTGTCAATTGACAAGATCAACAAAAGAATCATGATAAGGCTGGGAGAGGCGGGTTTACTTCCGATTGATCCGCGGAGGTCGAGGTTCGCCTCCCGAAGCTCCGAGATCTCCCTCCTTAAAGCGGCCTCCCTTGAAGCGGCCTCCTCCCGAGTGACCTTGTCACTGTCGCTGAACGTCCTCCAAGGAGTTTAAGTGAGGCACCGCTTTTCCAAGCACCTCGGATTTTGCCATTGAGCGGCAATATTCTTTCGCATGCAAGCGGAAGAATGATCGGCGAAGGATAACGAAGATATAATAAAAAAGAAAGACGAAGGCTTACGTTGAGCGGTCGGGTCGCCTCATTCGGGCTCTCGACGAGGGCATCCCTTTCGTCCTTTTCGGCTTGCCGATCGAGGATGATGCCCTGTCTCTCGCCTTGAGTCCCGCCACTCGATTCGATCGGAGGGACCCGGGTCTCGAATGGCGTAACACAGGGATCTCTTCTACCGTGGTGGCAAACAAGAAAGACCAATGAAGACATGAAGGATTCAAAATTGAAAGAACAAAGGAAAGTTCGAAGCAAGTCTCACCGGTTTCGGTGGCTGCTGCCTAGGTGGGGCAGCCGGGCCCTTCTTCTTCTTCGGGCTCGTGCCGAGTGACCCTCAATCGGGCGCTCGGGCGCGGCCGTGGGTTCCCGACATGGCCGGTTTCCGGTCGGGATACCCGGCGCGTCGGGGCTCCTCCCTAGGGGCGCTCTCCTTCGAGGAGAAGGATGCTTCTCGGAATGCTCTGCACAGGTTGCGGGCTCCGGGGTTTGGCTCGACGGCCTTGGCACTTCGGGAGCGGCGGCGGGGTTGGCCCTTCACCCCCTCCGGCGGGATCTATGTCTGGGGCCTCCTGCACAAGTGAACACGGCGAAGATAAAGAAAAGTTTTACGCGAAAGAGCTCGGGACTTTGGTTTCGGAGCTTACCTGGATGACCGGCGGATCTTCGGTGCGGTCCGCGGCGATCGCCTTAGAGGCGGGGTCTCGGCCGGAGGAGCCGGGACGTCGTCATCCGAGTCCTCGATGATCGGCCGCCTTTTACTTGCGCGCTTGTTCGAGTCCTCACTCGGCGCCGCCCGCTTCCCGGCTGGATCGGCTTGGATCTTGATCCCGCCGGTTGGCTTCTTGACGGGACGACGTGGCGCGTCATCATGAGCCACCTTATATGGCTTGGAGGTGATAGAGGCGTTTTCCTGCAGAAAAGGGAAAGTGCAACATTAAACGATAAGGCATCAAGATCGAAAGATACTATGAAGCATTCAATCGGCTTACACGGAGGAGGAGGTCGGTGAATGCTGAATGGAAAGGACTAGTAGTATGAGGGCCCGCTCGACGAAATCCCGGATGAGAAGAGCTTGTACATCCGGATCTTCAGGATCTCGTATGTGAGTGGATCCGGGTCCTCCCGATTGGGGTCCGTTCCACCTTCATACTCGAAGGCCGGCTTCGACCGCTCCTTGATCGGCGCCAGTCGGCACCTAATGAAGTGCCGAGTGATTTGTTCCCCGCGAAGATTCCTCTTCTTCATCGCGGGATCTTCGCGAGTAGATCGTTGGCTTCATCCCATTCTTGGGCTACGGGACGGTGCTCCAAGATGGCTTGGGGACAGGAGGAAGACCGACAAAGGCAGGAAGGCTGGGTTCAAGATTGCTGATGTAGAACCGGTTCGCGTGCCGGCCTTTGTTGGAAGATTTCAAGGGAGAGAAAAGTAGTCTTTGCGGAGGGATCCGCGAAGTGAAAGCTGCCCACCAACGACGCAAGGTTGATCGTTGTTCGGATGGGGTTTCGGGTAGAACATACGACGGAACAGATTGAAATGAGGAAGAATGCCAAGGAAGGCTTCACACACATGAATAAAGAGTGCTATGTGAAGCATCGAGTTGGGGTTCAGATGGTAGATGTGAAGGCCATAATAGTCCAAGAGCCCCCGAAAGAATTCGGAGGTGGGAAGACTGAATCCGCAATAGAAAAAGGAAGTAAAGACGACCAGCTCACCGGTGTTTGGGGTCGGGAAGTCCTCCCCCGCCGCCGGGCGCCATCCCACAAGTTCCTTCGGCGGAAGTACGCCGTGCTTTACCATCTCCTTGAGGGTGTATTCCCTCACGTCCGAGGTGGCCCATTGGTCGAACGGAATCCTCTTCTCCTCCGCCATGAGAGCGAGGTTGTTGGGGAGCGGATCTGGCTGAGAAAGGTTAGATCTTGGGCGATGGATGCGGGAGTTTTGGCTGCAGAAGCTAGTTGTCGCGGCAAGCGAGCTTCTTGGCGGATGGACTGGGGAGCGCGCAAGCCTAGGGTTCTCCGCGGTGAGCTGTTGAACGATCACGTGAGAAGGGGAATCGTTTGGAAGGCGAAGAGGCGGGGACAACCTCGTGTCTTTATAAGAAAGATTTGAGGGTTGCGCTAGGTTTTCGGTGAGTGTGCCGAGCCCATAAGAAAATCTACGGCCCGGCTAAGGTGTGGTCCGATACGTGTCCTTAGGGACTTAAGCGGATGAGCTTAAGCGGATTTGCCACGGCAATATGCGCGTGTCCGAGTGCCCAATACCTTTAAAGATCCTTCCATATCGCGGATTGTCGACTTCATGAGAAGGCGACACGATGCAATTTGGAAGGTGACCAACATGAGTTTTTATAGCTACCTTGGTGAACAAGGGCTGTTTGGTTTTCGGCATTTGGTCGGGTAATCTTGCCGATCTTGCTTATTTTCCACCTTGGTGAAGATCTTTATAAGATTGAGACCAGTATTATGGCAAAAGCTATTTAATAACTTGGTCATATTTTTCATATGATTGAAAGAACTTGTTTTCCCATGAGGGATGAATGAAATATTTATTCCGGGATTACTCGGGCGAATCCACTCGGTTGAGCAAGAGTTTACGAGTGCTTTTTACCCATGAGGGATGATTGAATTATGTGTTACGAGATGACTCGGGCGAATTCACTCGGTTGAGTATGAACTTGGAGTAATGAGATTTCTATGATTGCTTTAGCATGAGCTAGGCATCTACATGAGAATAATTTTTTATAGTTCTTGACTATATGCTTAGTCTATTTTTGACTAACCACATAGTCGGGGCTACACCTATAATTAGGTGCATCGGGAGATGCACCTAGGTATTTATTTTTGAGAATTTTTATGTATATTTTTCCAGCCCTTCACGGTCTTTGGAGCCACTCGGGAAGATTCGAGGGCGAGATGATGGAATCACTCGGCGCCAAAAGCACTCGGTCAAAGAGATTTTTGGTTGAGTCTTTGCTTTGGTCTGAAGCGAGTTGTCTCGTCGGCGAAAAGGACTCGGGGCTCTTGTGGAGATTGTGGCAATCGGGTATCTACTTGGCAAGCTTATCCGGGAGGTAGGGATAGATTGCGCCTGCTATATCTGTAGCCGAACTTGACTTGGGTGTTACGGTTGCCGATAGAGATAAGGCAATCGGCCTATAGTCACGGTTTGGTAAGATTGAGGAAACCAACTTAGAATAAGATAGGGTTTTCGACTTGTAAACCCTTCCTCCCAAGACTATATAAGGGGGGTAAGGGGCGTCCCTTGAGGGATATCAGATTCTAGATCAGAAATTCCGATAGAAGTTCAGCTTTTAGCTCTCAGCTTTAGATCACGAGATTAATAAAGACACTCGGCGGATCGAATCCACCGAAACAGGAGTAGGGTATTACCTCACGAGAGGGCCTGAACCTGTCTAAATCTTCTTCTTCTTCTAACCCATTGTGCTTGGCGATCTTGACTGCGACCCCAGAAAATATATTGCCGAAACCAAGTTTCGACACTCTTGGATCTGTCGATGTGCATGGTCCAGTGTTGGAGGTCTTCCCGAGGTACCGTTTCTTGTTGCTCAGTCCACTCGGCCAGGAAATCTGCCAGGGCTTGTGACTTTATGGACGTCGTCGCCTTAAAAGTCAAGTCCAGTGGCATCAGCTCCAGTGCCCACTTAGCAATGCGCCCAGTTGCCTCCCGGTTGTGGATGACGTCGCCGAGTGGAAAGGAGGTGACGACGGTGACCGAGTGACCCTGAAAATAGTACGCCAATTTCCTCACGGTTATCAGGACACCGTAAAGCAATTTTTGTACCTGAGGGTAGCGAATTTTGGCTCCTGCCAATACTTCGCTAACAAAGTAGATCGGCCTCTGAATCTTCTGAGCCCGTCCTTCTTCTTCGCGCTCGACCACGAGGTACTAACCACTTGGTGAGTGGCTGAAACGTACAGCAGCAGGGGCTCCTGGGGCTGAGGCGAGGCTAGGACAGGCGGCGTTGTAAGGAATTCCTTGAAATCTTCAAAGGCCTTGTGGGCTTCCGCGGTCCCTTGGAAGTCGTCCGTTTTCTTGACAATGCGAAGAAGGGCATGCCTCGTTCGCCGAGTCGAGAGATGAAATGGCTTAGCGCCGCCATGCAGCCAGTGAGCTTCTGGACATCCTTCTGGTTACTCGGGGGCTTCATGCTCAAGATAGCATTGATCTTCTCTGGATTGGCTTCAATGCCGCGATGTGACACCATGAAGCCGAGCAGTTTGCCTGACGGGACGCCGAAAGTGCACTTTTTCGGGTTCAACTTCATTCTGAAGGCCCGGATGTTTGTGAAGGTTTCTTCTAAGTCAGCGATCAGATCTTCTTTCTGCTTGGTCTTGATGACGACATCGTCGACATAAGCTTCTACGTTCTTACCGATCTGCGTCTAGAAACACCTTTGGATCATGCGTTGATATGTGGCACCGGCGTTCTTTAGGCCGAAAGGCATGGTGATGTAGCAGTAGGCCCCAAACGGCGTGATGAACGATGTCTTCAGGCAGTCATATTCTTTCAAGCTGATCTGGTGGTAGCCCGAGTAACAATCCAAGAAGCTCAGGAGTTGGCAGACGGCTATTGAGTCTACGACTTGATCGATGCGAGGCAGTCCGAATGGATCTTTGGGACAGGCTTTGTTGAGGTCGGTATAGTCAACGCACATGCACCATTGCCCCGTCTTCTTGCGGACTAGGACTGGGTTGGCTAATCAGTCGGGATGTAGGACTTCTTTGATGAAGCCGGCGGCCAAGAGCTTCGTGAGCTCTTCCTTGATAGCGTCTTTTTGATCCTGCGCGAATCTGCGTAATTGGTTTTATCGGTTTGGCATCATCTTTGACGTGCAAAGAGTGCTCGATCACCTCCCTAGGAATTCCAGGCATATCAGATGGTTTCCAAGCAAAAACATCTTTATTATTTTGGAGGAAGGTGACGAGCGCGCTTTCCTATTTGGGATCTAGTTCAGCGCCGATTACAGCAGTTTTCGAGGGATCCGATGGATCAAGGGAGATTTTCTTGGTCTTGGCGTCGTCGGATCCTGATTTGGCTATCTTCTTCGCGGGGACTTCGCCCTCTGCCGAAGTTGATGCAGCCAATCGGATTTCTTGCTGGCCATGCAATCTCTCACGAGATTGGGCCATGTCGCAGCTCTCCTTGTCGTAGGTGAAGGCTTGCTTCACATCGCTGCGAAGAGTGATGACGCCGTTGGGACCCGGCATCTTCATGCAGAGGTAAGTGTAATGTGGGATCGCCATGAACTTGGCAAGCGCAGGCCTTCCGATAGTGGCGTGGTAGGCCGTCTCGAAGTCGGCCACCTCAAAAGTGACGTTCGCCGTTCGGAAGTTCTCTCGAGCCCCGAAGGTGGCCGGGAGGGCGATGTGCCCGAGTGGTGTAGATGATAGCCCCGGGATGACTCCATGGAAGAGGGCTGAGCTTGCTTTCAATTTGGCCCTCGGGATCTGCGTCTCGTCCATGGTCTTGGCGAAAAGAATATTGAGGGCGCTGCCCCATCGATGAGGACACGCTTAAGCCTGATGTTGCACACTACCGGGTCCAGGTGAACCACTCGGTTGGGGTGGTCCGAGCGGTCAAAAGCGATGGCCACTTTCGACCATCGCAGGTACTGAGGGACTTCGGGTTGGGCCGCGTTGACCTCTCGGTCGGTTAGCTTTTGTTTCCTCTTGGATTCATAGGCTAGCGGCCCCCCGAAGATGTGATTGAGCTCTCCCACAGGGTCTTGGAAGGGTTTAGCATTCTCAGCCGCGTTGTTTTTCTTGGCGCCCGATGGTCCAGCCTCATCAGTCGGCTTCTTGTTGAGTTGCGCCGCGTACTGCTCGGCGAACTATTTGTAAATGATGCAGTCCTTAGCCGCGTGCTTGTGATTGGGATGATGAGTGCATTGAGCGTTCATGATGGCGTCGTAGGCGGCGACTCGGGGGCGGCGTTGAGAATTGGAGGTTGCGGCAACCAGATCCTCGGATCGATGCTTGCGGTCTTTTTGGCCCAGGTTGTTGTTGTTGCCGTTATCTTTCTTAGGATTCCGGCTTCCTCTCGCCTGCTTGTCTTCCCTTCTGTCGGGCCGCTCTTGACGAGCCGCCTTGATGGTATCGTTGGATTTGGCGTAGGAGTTTGCCGTCTCGAACATCTGTTTCACTGTCTTCGGTGGCTTGCGCCCAAACTTCCCGATTAGCAGCTCATCACGGACTCCCTTCTGGAAGGCGGCGATGATGATGTCATCGGTGATGTTGGGGATCTTGTTGCGTTTTTCGGAGAAGCGCCTGATGTAATCCTTCAGAGGCTCATCGGGCTTCTGGATGACGTTGTATAAATCAAAGTGCGTGCCGGGCCTCTCGAAGGTGCCCTGGAAGTTGGCGATGAAGTGGTCTGTACTTAGCATGCATGGCAATGACAACATACACAGAGAGCGACATACTGTCAAGACATGCTAGCCTATTCAGACTCATACACTTATATTGTCTATTGTCTGTACTCAGCTTTCATGACAATGGCGACGTACTCAGAGGGCGATGTACTAGCAAGACATGCCACTACAGGCTCCTCTTAGAAAACACACTCCTTCGTCTCATTAAAAACCAACTTTTACCTACAATATACTCCCTCCATCCTATCACCGCTAAAAAAATATTATCACCTTTTTTAAATGGATGATTAAAAAAAGATGCTTCAACCCGAATCGATAGCTTGACGTGTTTTTTTCTGGATAAGATGCCAGCGCTCCAATTCACAAAAGAATGGGACGGCAGTGGTCCACTGGCAAGATCGTTCTGATCTTGAAACCCCGCAAGTTGCTGTAAAAGTTTTGTACGACAGTAGAAATAATAACTCTGCTATACGCATGAAGAAATTAGCACGAACGCGTATGAAAACTCCCTACGTATGACACTTCGGAGAGACTAGAACGCTAAATGCCCACAAAAGGTCACAGGCCCACATCCCACTATCTATAAGCACTCTTGATTCTTCTAGTACATGGAAAAACTAATTCCCTATCTCAGATTGACAGATTCAGTATCAGTTACTCGTTCAAAACTTGGTCTGAGCGGAGATGCAGAGGGTAAGGATAGAATCAACTCAATCAAGCATATGAGCTACAAAGAATACCGATGCAGAGGTGGTGGCTATACACATGCGGTAGGGATCTACTAAACTAACCATTTCGATGCTGCAAATTAAGGACAATAATTAGTTGTGTATGAATCAATAGTAAGCTACTACTAGCATGCAATAATTTTCTAGTTGTGGCTACACAATATTCCTCGGAATTCAAAATGTTTGGCATGTGCACTTCACATCACATTCATCTCTATTAATGTTAACACTAAAATGTAAACTTGTATGTTACTCTCTGACTTTAACATATTAAGACACCTTGAATGTATAATTTGCACCATCTTCTTTCATAACAATTGGGTAACAGTAGATTTTATCTCTTAGTTGCTGCTGAAATTGTCTGTACTTCTCATTAGTATATACTGATTGAAACAGTTGCTCGATATCATAATGAGTGATGCATGGAATCAGCTCATGGAAAGACTTGGCATCAACCTTATTTTCTTTCTCAACCTTGTCTCTTAATGCATTGTCATATTGGTAAATACTTTAGACACTAGTAAGCTATTTTGGTATGTAATCACCTGGTCAAGAGATGGAGTTGGACTTTTCTAGTTCGGAAGGAATGCACAATAATAAAACACAACCATCCGTTGGGAAATTGAGCATAGCCCAACTGGTTAGGTTTTTTTGGTGAAACCATCCAGGTTTATTTTGTAGATTTGTTATGGATGCTCATATTTATGGCTAATTATTTATTCAATGGTAGGTGGCATACATATCGACAGCGAGACATCAGGGGTGATTTCGTCAATCTCAAGATATGATGGCCCAATCTTACGGAGGTGTTCATAGAGACAGGATGTGCGGGCGTGTGTTCATAGGGGTGAGTATGCACATGTCGTGGGGGTTGCTGATCCATGGTCAGCCGTGAGCAGCTGCATCGTGCGACCACTTCCCCTCCTCTAGTCTCATCTATATGTACATACTTTATATACACTACCCTATAGCCCATGCGTTGCAACGAGAAAACAAATTGAATCTGTACCTTATTAAATCAATTTACAAGCACTTATTTAGTCCAAGTAATACTGTGATATTTTTATTGAACAAGTAGGTGTTTTTAAAATTTGAAGAGAACAATAGTGAAACTGGAGATGACTCATTGAAAGATGGTGTAATAGTATAGATTGTGATGCCCACATGTCAATGATAGGATGTTGTGGGAATGGACACCACCACTACTATCATTTTAAGTAGTATAGATATGTATAAACTTTGTATTATATAAAGTTTGTATGTATATATACAAAGTATATACATATGTATATATACGAAGTACATATGCATAGATATATAGTATTTGGGTAAAGACTATTGTACACCCGACCTCTAGAATAGTTATTCCACACCCCTCCTCCCTTTCAAGGGCCAAACTCACCTCTCTTTTCTTTCTTTGGGCCTAAAACCCACGTCACACCTCAGTCAATGGATGGTCAAAGGATGGTCAAAGCGCTACAACATCGATGAAACTCGCCCACTAACTTCCCCCACGTACACCTCTTTAATGTCCTTGTCTCATACGAACAGTGCAGTAACAGGACAACCATGGCGTAATAACGTCATGGCTTACATGCAGTAATAATAAAAAAATATAGTTAAAATATAGTCATGACAGATCTAGTTTTGTAGAGCTCTTTTTTAAAAGCATTATAGTGCAAACGGTTCAAAAATATAATATGTGGTGTGAGAGACATCATTGTTTAAAGCTTAGAATTCCAAACATATCACTTTCATCTAGCACTGGTAGTCTGTATCTTTAACTACAAGGAGAGTATTGTATTTTATCCATTTTTAATATATTTGTAAAACTATGTTACTGCATGTATACAATCTTATTAGTAATATATATAGTGTGTTGCTGCGCAACTTATCACTATACAATATTTTTGTAGTAAAAAAATTGCACGCAATTTATATTGTGATGAAATTATAGCAATACAGAATAAGTAATAGTAAAATATTACTGTTGAATTACTTCATTTATGTTGTCGATTAGAGAAAAGTTTGTACACATAAATTAATGAAAACAAACAAATCAATAAAAAATAAAAATGCACGTGTGGGCTGGCCCATTTGGCTGCATCCTTCGTGCATGGTCTAGAAAAAAGTAGATAAGGACCACTTACAAAAAGGTCAAAAAGCATATGGACCAACATGTGATGGGCCAGAAACGAAAAGTCCGACAACATTGAACCTCGCCCAAAAGGGAACCCTGGGCTGCTCGCGCGCATGAGGCCGCACACGCCTGGTCGCTCATTAGGTTTTTCGAACGTTCTGAGCACCTACGTCTGTATCGTATTTCTTAAAATAACACAACCATCCATTTCTGAATTCAGCTGTTCTGTATTCCTGATTTTCTGCATTGGACAAGATTCACTCGTCCAGTACCTAGAGTGACTTTGATGTAGCTCCATGCTAAAATGGGCCATGCAGGCCGGCCTAAGAATTGCCCAATGTACTATTGACCAGTTCGTGTTGGGCCGATCCAATAGCGGCCCGGACAATTGGAAGCATCAGCCCATCAAAGCCGCGACCTGTCACTTGCCACGCGTACCAGGAGGCTGGAACGCTGGCGGTACCCGGGGTGAAATTCAAACTAGGGTCATAAGATTTTAAATTTATATGTTTAAAATAACTTAGACACACTTACTCAATTATAATACTTCAGTATGTGTTATTTTGTATCTTATTTTGAAATATTTGAAAAATTAATTATTGCTAACAGAGTGAAGGTAGTACTAACCTTGTGTTGTAGTGAAAACCATCATCCGTTATATTTCTTGAAAGAAAATCTTCAATTATATCTTCATAATATCTTATCCAAGACATTATTTTTAAGTGCTATTGTTGCCAACATATTTAAGTCTTTTTTTGCCACAACAGAACGCAAGTAAGATTTTAATAACTTGAGTTAACAAACTATTCTCTATCGATGCAATCGTAGCTGGAAGGTTAACAAAATTCTGCACTGGTAGATTTAGGATAAATGGATAAAAGAAACTTCAGAATATCAAGAGGACCTATAGTCCATAGATTCCTTCATAAATCCTGGATAAAAATTAAGTCCCCAAATAGTTATTTTCCATCAACATCTAGGTTCTCCGCTCTTAAGTGCATCCTCAAGATTGACACAAGCAGCCATGGAACTCCTATCATCCAAGTAGCCTATCTGAAATAAACAAGAAGCTAGAAGTTTGTTAGTAACTCTGATATTGTTCAATCTCCTAGTAAGTGAAGTTATAGCTTGATCAACAACAAGTATAAAATAATTGATCTTAAATGACTTCTTTGCAGATTGTGAATCAATAGATGCATCATCTATGCCCTCATCAAATTATTGTCATCGTTTGATTTTACGCTTGGAGCGGAACTCCAGATGAATATTCATCTCCATCGCAATTTGAATTGCAGCTTCCAATGCTTTCAGAAAGGCAGTTTCTCTATACTATGAAAAATTAAATTGGCCCTTTACAGGCTCAATTGCAATATCAATAAAAACTAAAATTTTATACAGATGATTACTGCCACTTGCCGATCAAATCAATAACAACTAAAATTTTATACAGATGATTACTGCCACTAAACTTAAAGCCACCAAGTTCATTTTCAGAGACAATGATTTAGCTTCACTACTTGTCATTGCGTCATTATCACTTTCAGTTCATTCTGGTAAAGCCTCTCTTAGTTTTGAGACCTGAAATGTCATAACATTAACACTATCAACATGAATCGCCACCCCATTTTCCACCATCATTCAATGTTATCGAATTGAAGGAGGGGGAGGGTCGCCAAATCGAGGAGTGAGGATGGAAGAGCTGAGAGGGTGGTGAAAAAAGGACTTTGCTCCTCCCCAGACTGTGTGCGTGCCGTATTAAATCCTACCATGATTTACACAAATAGTCCACTTTAGACTCCGTATATTAAAATCGAAAGAGGACCATCTATGAAAACACAGGTATCCCTTTAAATTTCACATATAAAAATCAATTTTACAGATGGAGCTATATCTATCGAATCTCCTGTTATTTTTACAAGTGGGGTTCTCTAGTCCTCGTGTGAAACAGAACCGTGGGGTTGAGAATAATCTTTTTTAAAACAAAATAGCAGCGAATGTCGGTGAAACATTTGAAGCTTAATTGCAGGTATATGGATAGAACGGTAACTTGACTCATAAGATTTTATTGCTGCTTGCAACATATACATTGAATATTGTACATACAACTGGATCAACCAGTACAAATTCAGAGGAACTCCAGCTACAGTTACAAAGGATCACCCATGACAAATCATTGTCAGTAAGGATCCCCCATCTTATTAATTTATTGAAGCAAACACAGTGCAAACTCAAACACGGGAAGCTAATAATTAAAAAAAGCTGAGACATGCGGACGCACGTAGACGCCACATAGATCTAGACGCTTTGGAGTTCCTCTGATATCTTGAGGCGTCTCTTGGTTTTCACCATAGGGCCCAACTTTGATGGGAAGGCACTACATCTAGACAAGTAAAGAGTGTATTAATTTCTTAAGACACAGCCTATGGTTTCATCAAATAATTGTATTTCACGAATTCATAATTTCAGAACAAGTTTCAAATGCGTTAAAGAACATTATATTCATCTCACCTTGTCTATGTTTTTCAGAATAGGGCAAAACCCATGGATTGTAAGTTCAATGATGTTTCCCTCGGGTTTTCGCTCATGCACCTTTTTGTGGATTACACCAGATGCCATACTAAACTCACCTGTTCCCCCAACAATAGCCCACTCACCACCCTCAACCGGTATTCCCATCACCTGAAGGGTAGATCCCTTGAACCTATTTCAATGCTCACAGACGGTAACATATCACATAATACATCGCATGCTTCATAACGTCACACCGCTTAAAAATTTATGTCGGTGCCACATTATAAGTTACAAATATATTGACATATAAACATATATTTGTACCTTTCATTCTTGAAAACCAAGCTGAAAGAGTTATGCCAATTGCCAGCTAATGTATGCAAGCCCTGTCCTCGAGCAACAAGCTTGGCATCACAACCAAGTCCATTGTACACCGGCCAGTTGTTAACAGTTAGCGCACCTAACCCAGTAGAAGCGACATTGTCTAGGATTTGCGACTGGGTTGGTTTTGAGCTATTGTAGATGTGGTGCAGGTAGAGGTTACAGAATTTGAACTCCTTGCCTTCAGTGAGTGTGCTTCTGGGGATGATTTGGAAGTAGGAGCCATTGGTAGCCATAGTATTGAGAGCCGGGGAGCTTGGTTTTGGGTGCTGTGTGGTTGGGAACCTAGGAGCAAAAGCTAGAGGGCTTTCTTGTGCTTGGTATTCATGGTGAGATGGGGTATTTATAGGGCATTCTTTGGGCCGGCAATAATTGCCGCCTTGTGAATTGCTGCCTTGTGAATTGCTGGATATTCATGATTTACGAGTGCTTGCGTACACACACAAGCCAAAATACTCATGATTCACGAGGTGCTTGCATATTCAGTACTGAAATTATGAAAGTTAATTACTAGCCATTATTACGGAAGACACCAAGTGTTTTATCACTGTTTTACGCAAAATGTGTAGGCACGCTATATATAAATGTCGTCAAATATATTATCGATTTTTATGACTACTTTATCATTAAGTACCCCTACTTTCAAAAAAATAAGCATTTCTATGCGTAATATATAAGTGGTAGGTTCACTACTGCAGGCTCATGAGCCCAAGCAACTGCTTACGCTAGCTGGGCCTTAAATCCGCCACTCGTCTGTAGTAAAAATCGAATGGTCCATATTTTAAAAATAACGTGGACGTGTAATTTTACAATAAAGTTTTCACCTTTCACTTATTTATATCTGAATAATTTCCAAAATACGAGTATTTCTGTGCATTTTCCTAAATGTATCTGAACACTCAAAAATGCTTAAATTTGAGTTTGCTGTTTTTTGGCAAACCATGATCAATCCATATCCTCTGTAGTGCACTATTGCTCAATGACACGTGGGTCCAAGTGTCTGTGAAGCCTACATATCCATAAGTATGTAGTACTGTAGAGGATCCTCCTCCGACCATAATCCCTGTATTTTTTTCATCGCTCAATTTTATCGATGTGCTACATAATTAGTTGCGAGCCGCTGTTGTTTTGAGTCACCCACGAGATTTGGATACTGTGTTGTGTTTGGCTAGCTCTTTGTTCACAGCATGAGCTGATTTGAGGACCACTGCAGCCTCTGCCTGCCACCAATCACAATGCTTTGGCCCCTTCTGTTCCAACGGATGGCCGACGTGGCTCTTGGCAATGACTGAATGGACGACGATCCATGGTGCAAATCCATAGTTGCTAGGGTCCGCATCGGTTGGTAAAGAGTTCATCAAAACCAATATGGTTTATTAGCGATTAAAACATAATTTAATATAATTTTTTATTTATATTCTTAACGCTAAAAAATGCTAAAAAACTAATGTTAAAATATATCTAGGTTAAATTTTAACACTAGTTTATAAGTTGTTGGGCAACCGATAACAACTTAATTGTCTGGACACTAAAAATCAGTTTGCGACGTTTCACGTGGCGTTGGATGTGATGTGGATGAGCGTATACTACCTCTCAATAGCCTGGGATAACGTGTGCACACACCAAAAAGGAATGGGGTCTTGGTGTGCTCTATTTGGAAATTTATAATAGTTCCTTGTTACTAAATTTTTTTTGCACATGTTCTTTAATCATCATAATATTTCTTGGGTACACGTGTGCTCTGGCAATTATACTTCAGCAACCATTCACCATTTAGACTATCAGACGGATATTTTTGATAGAAAGATAATCTGAAACAAGTCGATTCATACAAGGGTATTGCAAGAGGACAACCCGGCAATGAAAAATTAATTCTGTTATGGAAAGGTCAATGGAATAATGAATAAATTTTCTCAACCTCAACGCCACATCTCTACTCCTATATCACCACCATACCAAATATAACCATCAGACAGATTGCAAATACTAATATTTGAGCAAGTTTTTTCATTTGCCTCTTTCTACGGAAACATATATAATCAACACCAAGAACTTGCCCCAACGGTAACTTATAAGCATGTTTTATTTAAATCCACGAACTTTCATAGCACGTATTGAGGCCTCTAAATTTGGTTTATTGAATTATCGCGGTCCCAAGCCTCGTTTGACAATGATCTTGCTTATGTGGCATGCCACGTGGTTGATGACATGGCCAAATTTCCCATTTGTTTGTTTTTCCTCCCATTCTTCTTCTCTTCTTCCTTCACCGCTGGATGCACCTGCGGCGGTGGCGACGACGGGCAACGGTGGCACCGACGATGGACAGAGAGAGAGAGAGGGCGGAGGTAACGAGAGAGAAGGTGCCGTCGATGGGTAGGCCCGATGGCAGCGTGGAGGCTAGGGGTGACGACGACCTCGGATCGGTTGCGGCTTGTTCCGTCGGGATTTCAATTGGGAGGGGTAGGCTGGCCTGAGCGATGCTACTGCTCTTCCCTCCTCCGCAACCAACCATGAGCACCACGGTCACCGTTGCTCCAGCTTGGCCGAGATCTCCTCTCCTCTGGTCCAGTTTAGGTGGCAACGTAGTAAACAGTGTCGGTCCCATTGGAACCTGGTGCTGTTGGATCCATTGTCTCCTCATGTCGACAACGTAGGATCCGACCTCCCCGAGGGACGGTGACGTCGAATTTGCCTTATCATTACGTCACTGGATTTGGATCATTCCCCCAAGGGATGGCGGCTACAGAGCCACCTAGGATGTTAGGAGAGAGGAGCGCCTCCGCTCAAACTGAGCCCACATGCCTCAGCACTGCTGGCTTGGTCCATGCGCCGCTTGGCTGCTGCAGGAGCTACCCATCCCGAACACTTTCGCTAATCCGTTGTCCCGTCAAAATCATCCATCGTTGGTCAATGGCCAAAGCCGATGGGTGGCGCGATGTGCATGGTGGATCCGATGTCCCAGCGATAGGGGAGGCCGGATCCATGCCTAGTGAGGTTGATGGCCAATGGGGACAGTCTCGCTCGGCAAGCGCCATGGTGGATGCTCTATCCCCACGATGGGGGAGGCCTGATCCAAGCCCGACAAGGCTGGCGACCGACGGAGACTGGCTGGATTCGCTAGCGCCATTGTGGATGTCTTGTCCCCACGGTAGGGCAGGCCGGATTCACGCTCGGCTAGGCTGGCAGCTAACGGAGGCCGGCTATATCCACCATCCCCTTGACGGGTGCAGCCGAACCGATGCCCGGTGAAGATAGTGGTTGATGATGGGAGAGAGGATGAAAGGAGAGAAAAATGAGGAAGAAGGAAGAATAAATAAAAAATAAAAATGTGTCATGTCATCGTCCACGTGGCATGCCACATAGGCAAGACCATAGTCAAATGAGGCTTTCTACCAGGATGGTACAGTAAACCAACTTTAAGGATGTCGATGCACGCTGTGTAAGTTCGTGGACCAAAGTGAAACCTTATTACAAGTTTAAGGACCTCTAGTGCAATTTACTCATCGATAATCATAGAAGGAATTAAGCTCACAAAACAAGATGATATTTGTGCATACATGAGAAATTCAATGGCAGTTCAAAGCACAATATGTGCCTCGAAGATTCTATTATAATCACTAAGAGTGAATCCAGAAAGCAATTACAATATATAGATGATAGTTTAGTTTTAAAAAATCTAATATTAATATGTCATCTATAACACCCTGCAGTTAATCAATCGAGTTGACGGACACAAAGACTGGACCAAAAATCCTAAAACAGCTAAAGTGGAGGCCCTTTGGTCAAAATGGTCCATTGGTCATGATGTTAGCAATCTAGCACGACACGGGTACTTGAAGGACAAGACTTGACCGAGAGCTACCTTCTCCCTGACAAAGTGAATATCAATCTCAATATGCTTCGCTCACTTGTGCTACACAGGGTTGACGGAGAGGTAGATGGCAATAATGTTGTTGCAAAAGATCACGGTGGCTTCTCTCAGCAACAAGGCATCGACTATGATGAGACGTTCAGCTTAGTGGTCAAGCCAACCACCAACAGCACCGTCCTCAGCCTTGTGGTCTCTCGACCGTGGCCTGTCGATCAACTTGATATGATGAACGCCTTCCTGCACGACAAGCTCAACAAGATGGTGTACTATCAACAACTGCCTAGCTTTTTTCACTCCGAGTAATGCATCGTCCTCGGTGATAACCTTGTCTCTTGGTTGTCCAAATGCCAAGCCACAATGTCTCGATCTAGTGTCGAAGCGAAATACTGTGTTGTCACCCACACTATCGCCGAGTGTGATTGCCTTGTTGGCTTCGCCAATGAGCCTTGTGCCGAGCCAAAGAGCTATCTGCATGGAACTTGTGTTTGAAAACCCATTTACCAGAGACGATGTTGGCTCCAGGAGGATTAGGCATGAGTGTCCAAGTGCTGTTGTGGACAATGGCCTCACGCTCGTTGCGCATGGAATGGTGTCACAGGGATCTTGCAGCTCGGGATGTTACGTCTCGGGTAGAGGTGAGACAGTGATGGTGGACAAGTTACGTCTGTCTACCAGCTTGACATGTCATCCTTTGCCCTGGCTTGCTTTGGATGGGGACCAGGACTAGGTCAGGCCACCGCAATGGGCACGCCAGCTTGTGGCGCTGGCGAGGAGATGTTGCACTAGACAGGAGGTGACCGAATGGGACATTGAAACAAACGAACTAATGGAGCTGGGAGGCGATCCAAGAGCCAGCGCAGCCAAGGAGACTGGGCAGGATGACAAGGTGGTGATGACGGCCCATGATGTGTTGGGGAGATGGGCCATCACACTAGTAGTCCCATCAATTAGTTCCCATTTAAATTTCTTTGTATTTTACCCTTGCTCATCCTCCCACACCTATTCAAATAAGAGACATTATAGTTTTTTTATTCTCAAGCCTTAATATATGTAATCAACCTAAAAAAATTTAATTATATCTATGGTTGAAAATCGCTTGTAGAGTATATACACGTAGACAGAAGGAGTACCACGTAACTCGTGGTAAAAGAGAGAAGACCATGATGAGGAGTCCATGACACGTCAATCATAGACATGCATGTCGGATCGAGTTCCTATCACGTAGCCTAACACGCACCTTTAGTAAATACTTCATCCGAGCTGATAATACTTATAAATAAGGGTGAGATCTAACTTTAAAATCTTTAATTACGAATATTTTTTAAATAATTTGTCTTAGAAATATCAAAACCATATATATAGTTTAGTTAAAAAATATTTTAATAAAATTATATATTTGTTGATATTTTAATATATATTATAAAGAAAATAGTGGTTAAAAGATGTTTTTAAGACCGTGTCTTTATTAAAAATGACAAGTATTATTAATAAAAAAGTAAAAAAAATATCATCCAGAGCAATCCAATCACAAAATGCCGGCTCAGTGGTCTAGTGAAAAGCTTGACTAAACTGAGCATATTGTCCAGCTAATGGGGCAGAGTGGTGGCAGCCTATCCTATCAGTGACGCGTGTTTCGATCTGACATGCAAATGGCCAGCCAGACGTGGCACATCTAATTGGATGACCATACCATAACATCTGACAAATTCACCGTCAAAACATCTGCCTGCAAAGGTGATATGAGATGGCAAAGCATTTACCACCAAAAGTATTTTCGGCAGATAAAGTTCAACAAGATAAGACTGTCGACAAATATTTTTGTCTGCAGATAGGACATTTTTATTGCTATCAAAACATGTCCCTCGAAAACTTATTGATTTGAGTTGAAGCCAATTCGTTGATAATACCTAGGTTAGCTTTGATATCAATACAGAATATTCTTTATTATAATATATGGCATCACGAGTTGATTGCAAACTAAATATAATTTACACTTTTCTAGGATAAGATAATTAATAGCACCAGTACTTATAACAATGCAAATAGGCCCGTAACTTCTTTTCCAAGCATATATATCATTGTTTGCCCTATGACTTATAAACTATTGTCAATTTTGAATCTTAAAACTTGATTTTTAAGTTGATTTTTATGCTTTTTCATTAAAGTTTTTTTCAGCATTGTCTTCTAAATCACTACGTATATATGCAAATTTTTTATTTATAAATTATTTTTTGTCGTTAATAAGTCGTTACGGCTTATAATCAATCATAGGCAACCGACGAAGACCTATTTCTCTCATTAATCTTGTGTCATGGTGTAGATAACGTGGATTTCTAAAATGAGTAACCAGAATGATCAGTGAACAACTATTCAAACATCGGTGCAGGTTTATTAGAATTAAAGATAATACATGTATTATATATTCAGATTCATGCCTAGAAGTGTTTTTTATGATAGACTTCATTACTATGAGTGTTTTTATAGAGAGAGTATGTCGTATGTTTTTCTAAAAAAATATGAAAACCTAACTGCAGTATAATTAATTGTGATATAATTATATTATAATTATACTCTCACATGCTTACTCACCTCAACCAATCACAACTGTCACTCATTTAAATTTTATATTACTTTTCTATTTCAACCAATTACATCTGTCCCCACCATAATCTTAATATCTTTGAAAAAACTATAGATGTTCTTACGTTCTTTATAATTTTTAACGGAGAGAGTACTATATACTCAATAATCAGGATGCATGGCAATGGCCATACAGTGTTAAAGGACAAAATTCTAGTAACACATCTTTATGCTAGCTACTATCCCAAAAACTGAGTTACAGAGGATCTCAGTATCATAATTTGTATGTGTTCTTGTTGGCCATGTTACTACGGTATGATCCTTGTAAAAGTGTTCCATCTGATTAAAAAATGTGTTACAATCTTTTTTTTGCTAGTAACACCCATCTTTTACTGTCTAAAAAAATAGCACTTGTTGCCAAACAATCCAGGAAAACATAAACTTTGCACCAGTAACAAAAGCAGTATGAGTTGCCATAAGCAATAACACCATTTTTTAATTATAATAGCTCGGTAATAGTACCACGAACAACGCAGTTTAAGAAATTATTGCTCGTGGTTATCACAAATATAAATAATTATTTTAGATCTTTATCAAGCATCACATGTCACCGTATTACATAGCATATTGACATCCATCGAGAGAACATACGCAATTAGTAACTTTATTAAAGAACATAAGTCTCATTACAAAGCAAATTTCTAATGATCAAATCGAAATATATACATATATACATATAACATTATAACTGTTATATTTCTTATTGCATCTTTGCTGGCTACTTGGCCCATGATGAGGCAAACTGCTGAACAATTCTGTACCTTTAATTTACCAAGTGGCCAAGTCGATGACCTGTAGTAATCATGGACCAAGTGCCTCATCATGAACCAAGTGATCAGCTACAAGCACTATTGCAAAAAGGCTCATTGGTGTCGCCCCAAAAGGTGCCGGCTAAAACAAATCCGACACCTATAGTGCATATATAAATAATAAGTACTGGTTCTTGTTAATAACCGCCACCTATAGTACGAAATAGGTATCGGGTCAATAGTTAAACCGACACCTATAGTGTAGGTGGCGGTTCTTAAATGGAACCGGCACGTATTTGTCAAAAATAGGTGTCGGTTCAGTAGTAACAACCGACACCTATACTTTAGGTGCCGGTTTTGAGCTTCACCCGACACCTATAAGGTTCCTTACGCTGTAAGCTTCGTAATATAGGTGTCGGTTATTGTTAAAAACCGATACGTATATTCCGACCACCTATAAATGCCACCTTTCAGGCACTTAGCTCATTTTTATTCGGTCTCCATGTGTAGAACGAAACAGAGGGGGGAAGGTTTTGCCGAAAATTTTCAGAAAAATTAAAGGTTTGTATATTTTAGTTGTTTATTATTTGTGTAGGTGATTCTTTACGATATTCTTTTGTGATTTGTGTGTATATGTTAGTAGATGCATGACACCATTTATGTCATTTGTGTCTTTTTCTTTAATTCAAAGTATTTCGGATTGTCAACTTTGAAGAGACTATCACCGTAGAGTTATGTAACCAAAATAAAATAATGTCATTTATATGAAGACGTCACATTTTTTAAAAATTCTCGTAGGACCGATGGATGAAGGAGGGATGAACGATGCAAAGCGGGGTACCTTGGAGTATGCCGGGGGAGTAACCAAGTTCGTGATCGGGGCCACGATTTCCCGGTCGTTGAGCATGACGAATATTTGCATTGTCCATGTTCGATTGCGGGAAGGAGAGACAGTTTCCCGCAAAACAAGTTCACGAGCATCTGCTAACAAGAGGTTTTATGCGTAATCACACATGTCGGGACAATCACGGTGAAGATGAGAATGATAGTGTGGACAATCATGGCGATGCAATGCATGAAGACAATGTGGAGTTACTCGCTCACAAAGGTGAATCCGACAATGACGAATCGGATGGGTTGGATCGGATGTTGCGGGATGGAGAGACAACCTACAGCGATGACAGACAATACGAGAAGTTCAAAGCCATGGTGGAGGACTCAAAAACACCGCTTTATCCAGGTTGCAACGAGGAGCACACCAAATTACACGTCGTCCTCTCGTTGTTGCGAGATGAAATCAACAAACGGTGGAGCGACAAGAGCTTCACGAGCTTCTACAATTGATTGGAGACCTCCTTCCAGCGGGTCACGTCTTGCCGAAACGACATATCAAGCAAAGAAGGTTGTTTGTCCACTCGGGCTGGAGGTGCAAAAATTCACGCATGTCGAAATGGCGTATCCTATACCGGGTGAGCACGCGACATGGATGCATGTCCAGGTTTGTGCAGCACCGCGTATAAGGGTGGAGGTAACGACGACGATGCCGATGATGACAGCGGTGGCCCCGTCCTAAAGAAGAGGAAAGTGCCCATTAAAGTTGTATGGTATTTTCCTATAATCCCTCGGATTGAGCGCCGTATGCAAACAAAAAGCATGCAAAGATGATGCGGTGGCACGTCGAAGAACGTAAGAAGGATGGGATGATAAGGCACCCTGCCGACGGGTCTCAATGGAGAAAGATAGATAGAAAGTACAAAAATTTTGCTCGCGAGATAAGGAATGTTAGGTTTGGGCTGAGCACAGACGGGATGAATCCATTCGGTGACATGAGCAGTCGGCACAGCACATGGCCAGTGGCACTTGTTATGTACAACCTTCCGTCATGGTTGTGCATGAAGCGCAAGTATATCATGATGCCACTGCTAATCCAAGGGCCCAAGCAACCTGGCAACGATATCGATGTCTACTTCAGACTAGTAGTAGATGATCTTCAGTTACTATGGGTTCAGGGAGTGCAGATGTGGGATGCTTACAAAAGAGAATACTTCACCTTAAGGGCAATATTGTTAGTTACCATTCAAGATTGTGGGACACAGCAAGCAGGTGGCTGAGGTACTCTGGAAAGACTGTGTACATGTGCCACCGGAGGTTTCTTCCTGCCGGTCACCAGTATCGTAGCAATAGAAGAGATTTCGATGGCACAGTGGAGAAGGGGACAGCTCCGATACATCGTACAGGCAGAGATATTTTTGAAGAGGTAAAAGATATTGAACATGTATTTGGTAAGGGGCATGGCAATACACGTGCGGCGGTCAAGGGTGGTGAGAAGCCTCTTTGGAAGAAGAAATCTATCTTCTGGGAACTACCGTATTGGAAAGATTTGGATGTCCGTCATGCAATCGACGTGATGCACATTGAGAAAAATGTATGCGAGAGTTTGATGGGAGTACTGCTGAACATACCTGGCAAGACAAAGGATACGTTGAAATCCCGAAGAGACCTCGTAGACATGAACATCAGGTCCGAGCTACATCCTCAAGAACGTCCCAATGGCCGACAATACCTCCCTCCCGCGTGCTACACCCTCAGTGCCGCCGAGAAAATCAGCCTGTTGGAGTGCCTACAGAGTGTCCGAGTCCCGTTTGGTCACTCCGCTAACGTTAAAAGACTTGTCAACATTAGAGAGAAGAAAATAGTGGGCATGAAGTCACATGATTGTCACGTGCTGATGACACAACTACTCCTGTTGCAATTAGAGGCATCTTGCCGGACGGTGCGAAACCCAATCATAAAGTTGTGCTCTTTCTTCAATGCTATATATCGAAGGTGATCGATCCAACCACACTAGACAAGCTCCGGCAGATGTAATTGTGACCATTTGCCAACTCGAGATGTGTTTTCCACCATCATTTTTTGATATAATGGTTCACCTAGTGATACATATCGTGAAAGAGATAAAGATTCTTGGCCCGGTTTATCTTCATAACATGTGGGCTTTCGCGCATTCATGGGGATCATAAAAAAGTATGTGCGTAACGAGCTCGACCGGAAGGGAGTATCGTAGAGGGTTATGCAACAGAGGAGGTGGTTGAGTTTTGCATTGACTATATGGATCTACGTCCCATTGGTGTGCCAATGTCCCGACACGAGGGCAGGCTACTTGGAAAAGGGACTTTAAGGCATAAAGCAATATTCGCTCCTAGCCTTGAAACACTACGGCAAGCACATTTTGCGGTGCTCGAGCGATCGGCCTTGGTGGCTCCATTTGTTGATGTGCATTACAACTCACTCCGAACCGAGAACCGGCAAATCGAAGCATGGATCGCTAAGCGGCATAGACGCATTTCGGTGATTGGTTACGAAGCATATCATGGCTGCGAATCCCGATAGTGACCGGTTGTACGTTTTGTCCCGAGGGCTGCGAGCACTATTCATTCATTCCAAGGGTATGATATTAATGGGTATACATTTTACACGAGAACGCAGGATGCCAAGAGCAAATATCAGAATAGTGGTGTCCGTATAGATGTCTTCGACGGTAATGGGGTAAAACAAACATACTACGGGTATATAGAGTCAATCTGGGAGCTTGAGTATGGACCGCTGAAGGTACCACTTTTCCAGTGTCAATGGGTCAAAATTCCTAGTGGTTTGAAAATTGACAAGTACGGAATGTTCATCGTGGACCTAAATAATGTGGGTTATCAAGATGAACCTTTTGTGCTCGCAAACTCGTAACACAAGTATTCTATGTCAAGGACCCTTCATCGGTGACTGATCGCCACGTAGTTCTCAATGGAAAGCGAAACATTGTTGGAGTTGAGAATATCACCGATGAGGAAGGCTACGATCAAATTGACGAGTTACCACCTTTTGCAACAGACGTAGACGAAGGTGAAGAAAGTCAAGAAGACGGAGATGAAGACGAAGCAGGGGAGAAAGCCCCATATGTTCGCATTGATCATGAAGGAGTAATAGTAATCGACTTATAAGTTGGAATTTGATTGTAACAAACATGAATCTGTAATTTTGAAACTGAATGAATATATTTGCATGCAGTCCCGTTCTCTCTACCTATTGTAAATAACCCTTTAAAGTCGTCTCATGTGGACAGACAAATTAAATTATAGAACCAATGGTAGCATACATATCAATTGATGCATAGATATCAGGCCCATTGGCAGCCTTAGGTGCATGCATTTAATGATGAAGGGAAAAGATAAATGGAACTGATGAGTAAGGGTTTTGGCAAATGGGTGCCGGTTATAAATAAAAACCGGCACCTAATTATCCTACATGTGGCTAATCCCCCCATCTCCTTCTCAACGGATCATTCATATAAGCGCTCACAACCGATGGCAATTCGGGCATCACTGCTTTGTTGTCCCCTTCGATTACTAGGATGTTTTATATGTATTATATCTCAACAAAAATCATCAAATGCTGATGTTGTTGAGTCACCTTAAAATCACAAGGCATTCTCTGTAGTACTGCTATGTGTTTCTCAATCTAATACCTTGTTTAATTGCTTTCGTTCAAGTGAAGAACTGAAGGTTGCTTACATTTTGTCACCCATAAATTCAGTATCACTACTCACTAGCATATATTCCTTTATACATGGATCGAGGAATCCAGAAGTTAAGATAGTGGTTTCTGTTCCTGTTAGGACTTGGACAATCTCATTCAGCAAAGGAAATAGGATTTCATTGGTTCGTTATACCCAGAACCATTGTCCCGTGGCGTTCTCAAAACAAATCATTTTATATGTATTATAACAGCTAATTTACCTCTCACTTCTATATAATGCTATTTGCGTCCTAGAAGTGCGGGTTATATAATCTCTCTCGTGGTTTGTTAAAAAAATGTGGGAAAACTGTCCATTTGATTAGTACATTATTCAGGTGACTATTGAGATCGAGCTAGTTATATAACCTGCAGCGTTTTTCATAGTCTTCATCAACGTAGCCTCATCAAACTAGCTGGGTTATTTCCGTCGCAATCATATATTTGTTGCTTTGGCTCTTTATAGTGTTGGTCATTGGATTGGATTATCAGATTACTGCATGAATTATTGGGTCCGATTATTTATGTGATGAACACAATAATCGATATTCTACTAAATATATTATCACACACACACATATACGTACTATATATAAGTTATATATATAGGTTTATAGAAATTCCTTACCTTTGTTAAAAAATCGGCAATTTACACGAACGTTCGAGAATCATTTTTAGAATAACTCTCTCAAACTTTTGATCATTATAATGTAGAAAATGTCCCGAGAACAAGATAACAGTATGCCTGTAATTTCCGGAGAAAACGACGGTGGTCTGGTAGCCCAAGTGGCTTTCTTAACTTGAACCCGAAAGAGTGGAGGAGGCTACCCCATCGGCCATTGTGAACTCGGTGATACCGGGACCTCATCGACAAAAAAGGGAGAGGTCCAACTAGGATGCCCTCGGGCCTTTACACTATAACGGCGTTAGATCCAGGACGGGAACCCTACGGCTCTGCGTCGGTACTCACCCCATACTCAAATGCTATAGGTGTCATCGTGAAGGATGACATCCCAATCAAGTACCGATCTTGGAAGAGCGGTGATCCGATCATTTGGAGTGGACGGTACCGGACAGAGACAAGGACCTTGCTTGGGACAAGTTGAAGCGGACATTCCAATTTCCCACGGGATCAGAAGAACTCGCAAAGCAGAGGGCCCTTGAGAGGATGAGCGTCAGCTTCCGCAAGTTCAAGACGGACCTTTGTAGGAAGTTTGTGAAGCGAGGACGGACACCAAATTTTGAAGATCCCAATTATCGTAGGTGCCGTAATTTCGGGATGAATTTGTGGCCTATAGAACATCGAGATGAGGCGAAGGAGGTTAGCGAAAGGAATCAAGCCAATGCGGCCAAAATTTATTCCCTCATCGTCTCGGCCGTAGCGGTTATGCTAAGAACGTAGATAAATGGCGAGCGAGGAGGAAGAGCTGTTGGATAAGGGGATCGAGATTGAGACAAAGGACTGGTGCGAACGAGGAAAGAATTACCAATACGCCCGAGGGCATCACTCTCGATACGGGCGAGTTGGTACACAAGTGTCCAACTTCACAAGAAGTGTCCCGAAGGCTACATGATGCGCATCATCGGCTGCTGAGGGCTCTTTTGTTCCAAGTAGGGAGAAAGATGAGCTCACACTTGCATTACGAACACGAGCATCCGGGACGCACAAGGGGAGTAGGCCTCGTACCATGGAGGGAAGGTTTTCCGAGGACAGACATAGATATCGGTCTCGAAGTAATAAAAATTCCCAGACCAAGTAGAACAGATGAGAGTCCTAATGGAAAAAGTTCGGAAGATGGAGGCACGCTACTCCGGGCGGGGATTGGCGGTGATGCTGGCCTTTTAGCCATCCAACAGGGGAGAAAAAGCGTTGCGCTTCAACGAGGTGCCTCAAGAACCGGAGACGACTCGTCACCCCGTGGACGCAATCACGAACGTCTGCATGTAGGTTGCATGTGCCACTGCAGTCAAAACCTCACTATAGAGGTGGCACGCGGTATGGCACATCCTGTAGTGGAGGGAGGAAGGATACACGGTAATCCAATACCAACTGGCTACTCAAGGGTTGAAGTGGAGGACGTGTCAAGCAGATATTGGGCCATCCAGCTTGAATTTCCTCCAGAGGAAGGGGTGAACACTCTTGGAGAAGCTATCCACAACGTCATCGTGTGGCGCAAGAGGTTCATTGTCTTTCCTTCAGGAGATGGTGATGACGAGCCAAGCGATGGCGGGTCGAGCTCTAGCGGGCCTGCTGTCTCCCCCCAGAGAATGCCAACTCCACCACCGTTGCCACGTAAGAGCCCGTCTCCTCCGCCGGCACAAAGAGCTCCTGATGACCAGCCCAAAAAGAGGGGTCGACTTTGCAAATCTACAGATATGTCTGAACCATCGACCCTTAAGAAGGCCAAGAAAGCGACTATATCTACAAAGTCAGAGCCATCTCCGAAAGTGTCAGTTCAAGTACAGGACCACTTCATTCGTATGGCAAGGCCACCAGCCCCGAAGCAACCTATTTCGGACTTTCAACGCACGATCCAGAAAAAGAAATTGCAAGATTTTTCGAAGGCTCAATTCACAAAAGACACCAAGAAGAATGAGAAAGAATTTCTCCAAAGTGCAGGGCTGAAGAGTTTGTCTGATGTGGAGAATATTCCGAAGGCACCTTTGGCAGCTAAGTTCAAGTTAGGTGGTCCTTTGACCACCGACGAATATCGCAACGTCATTGCAAATTGCACTCAGATGAGAAGGGTAGAAGAGTGGTACCTACAGATGGCAAAGGAGGGTAAGGAGACGTTCGGTGTCTTTTACAAGAACGAGGACTTTCATCACGACGATGGTGTAATCTGGGTCCCATTTGAAGAACTATTTCAGCTATACAATCTGAGGGAGCTAGACGTATCTATGCTTCAAATATGGGCATTGTAAGCATACTCGAATCCCTAGCTAGTATTTCTAAGTTCATACCCTTATTAGCCTTTGTAAGTTGTCTAACTTGTTTCCTTATGCGAGAATGGGGCGCTTGAATGTAGAGCGACTTGTAACAAACTAGCATTCCTCGATCCGCGATTGTCAATTCAAATCAGATTGATGGAGGCCCAACGTCCCAAAAAATGGTGTTGGACTACCTGTACAGCTCCTTTGTGAAGCTTCGGGACATGAATACGATTCTTACGCCCTACAACTTTAAGTAAGTGAGGCGGTTATCGTTCCACATACCATTTGTCTTTACTCGGTGTTAATTGCCTGTCCCTTTGTATGTAGGAACCACTTTGGATCCTTCTTGTGATCCATTTAAATGATTCCAAAATCCTCGTTCTAGATGGATTGAGGAAACCGCGAGAAGATTTCCAATCCGTAATTGACATCCTCAATAAGGTACTAGTGAAGTATAAGAAGAAGTGCATTCGACACGCTCCTGTTCAAATACATTCCGGGTAACTGCCACCCTTGGTGCCAACGTCAAGATCAAGGAACGAGCACATGTGGGTTCTACACGATGAAATTTATGTGGACTTTCATGGAGATCGACAAGCTGGAACATTACGGATGCGGAGGTTCGTCTATTTTTTAAGACGGAAATACGCGTTTCTAAACTCATAGTGCGTTTTCACTTATTCAATCATTTCATGTGCGAAACTTAAGCTCCCAACAAGTAAGTTGTTGCCACATGTTTGCTTCGCCCTCGCGAACAACTCTGCGGGTTCATCTTCGAACATGTCATCCCGAGGCCGGCGCATATCACGTTTCATGAGTGCGTTTCCTTGAGGCTAGCGGCCCTAGTGTTAGCTAAGATCAAACGAAACAGACAAATGTAGTATTCCTTGGAAGCTTCCGATAATGATGTATATAATCTATGTCACGAGATTGAAAACGCCGGTCGAGCATTATCGATAACCTAATTATTCCTTGGAAGCTTCCGATAATGATGTATAGCCCCAAGCCCCCGACTGTCTGTGATATTATCACCAACTTTACCTTCCATAAATTTATTGCTGCATAATAAACACGAGGGACATCTAGCTAGTAAAGTCGATATTCATACATTCAAAGCACGGTGCTATACGATATCATATGGTGGCAATTCCTCCTTCCGTTTTGTTACAAATTAAACATTTTTTGGTGTGGGTAGATTTTAAAAAAGGAGTGGGTGTAGGACATTTTATATGATAACATATTATCATGCTAAGATATTTCATGCGAGTGTCGGCTCTCATATTCAACTTGGCCCCCACCATAGATTGTAGTTGTTGTGCAGTGTGCCTCCCTTCACCAACATTGTGTGCTTATCTTGTCTGGGACTGCACTCTCTCCATGTGTGTTTCGCAGAGAGAGAGAGATGAGAATGAGTGTGAGATTGTTCTTATCAACTAGTATTCAAGTTGGATCCACATGTCCAGCTATATTGCATGTTACACACCAAGGCAACAAGATTTCTTACCTGTTTTTCGAAGCCCACTTGATGCTTCATCTAAGCTTTTCCATACATGGTACTTATATATATAATCTCCTAAACCTGATCTGCTGTGTACCTGAGATCATGTATGTGTTGTATCAAAGTTGAAAACATGATTATCGTAAGTTGAAAACATGTGCAAAGTTTGCATGGATCGACTCAATGCTTGGCATTCTTGTTTTTCTATGAGCGTGATAATGTTTGATGTATGAACCATTGCAAAATGTGACCTGCTATGGGAATTCAAATGTTTTGTGTCTGCTTGTTGTGTGGCTTTATGGAGGAATATTTATGCTAAATATAATTTTTTTGTACGTTCAAGAAAATAGGTACCAGTTTTTAACAAAAACCGGCACCTATTACGACCAATAGGTATCGGTCTCAAACAAAAACCGACACCTATTATCCCAAATAAGTGTCGGTCTCAAACAAAACCGGCACATCCCAAATAGGTGTCGGTTGGAAACTAGACCCGACACCTATTAGTCCAAATAAGTGTCGGTTTGCAATTGAGAACCGATACCTATTGTATCATAATACGTGCCGGTTTTCAATAGTCGCCGGCACTTATTACTCCAAATAGGTGTCGGTTCTCAATAAAAACCGGCACTTTTGGCCCAATAGGTGTCGGGTGAAGAACCGGCACCAATAACTCTTATCATTGGTGCCGACCAATAGGTGTCGGGTACAAAACCGATACCTATTGGGGGTTCCGAACCGCCACCTATTACACATTCTGTACTAGTGAAGCACCTGTAATTGGCTAAAAGATATTTAGTTATTATCCTGTAGTAATTAATATGTGCTACTTATGTATAAAGCAATGTATGAACAAAACCCTTCAGTACATGTTGTGGCAGAGCACAGGAGAACCAAACATGGAAGAAACATCAAAGAAAATCCAAACACGATGACGACACCAACACACGATATTTGGTAACAGAATTTAGTCATTGCCTACATCTCCAGGCCACTGATTATGGGCGCTCCTTGCCGATCCAACATAACACACCCTCGGTTGGATGCCACCGGCACCCGCACCTCTCGCTATACTAAGTCGACATACGTCTGTCCATTTATTTAAGACAGAAACTAGGATAGAGTCTAACTCTTACATTATTTTATTTATTTAGGAGAGAAACTAGGATAGAGTCTGACTGTTACATTATTTCTAACAGTCAGTACTGTAACCGACTTTGTATATATATTTGATAGAAACTCTAACCGAGAGGGTCATGACATAATACAACCCGATTGTGAAAATACTGGAAAGGAAACCAAAAGAGTATTCTCTTGCTGGTCCAACCAAATTAACCACATGCCATCACATACCTGTTACTCATATATAAGTGATATATGAGTTACATTTTGCGTTCATCCTTATGGCATTCTTCGTTACTAACATATATAGGCTCATAGTAGGATGGATCCATATCAAAGTAACATAAAGTCATAGACAATGAATCCATTCCCCATTATGGCCGTCCATGAGCCCAAGGGACATGTAGACTCGTGATGCACATGTATGCTTAAGATGTTTGCCTTTTGATTCCGTCATGAGCTTGAATGCAATCTCGTGATGCATGACGATGCTGGAATTTAGCGGACCGTAGATGTGACATGGTCTGCTCTATTTATACTGATACACTACAAGTACATTGTCTGTACTCAGCATGCATGGCAATGACAGCGTATCTTAGAGAGTGACGTACTGTCAAGACATGCCACCCTATTCAGACTGATACATTACAAGTACATTGTCTATACTCAGCATGCATGGCAATGGCAATGTACTCAGAGAGCGACAGGAGACGTACTATCAAGACATGCCACTACAAGCTCCTCTAAGAAAACACACCCTTCGTCTCATCAAAAAAATATTATCACTTTTTTTTCAATGGATGATTATAAAAAGATGCTTCGACCCGAAGCGATAGCTTAACACGTTTTCCATGGATAAGATGGCAGCGCTACAGCTCACTAAAGAATTAGACGGTAGTGGTCCACTGACAAGATCGTTCTGATCTTGAAAGCCCGCACGTTGCTCTAAAATTTTGTTTGATAATAGTTGAAATAATAACTCTGCTATACACATCAAGAAATTAGTACGAAATGCGTATGAAAACTCCCTACGTATGACACTTAGGAGAGACTAGAACGCTAAATGCCCACGAAAGGTCACAGACGCACAACCCACTATCTATAAGCACTATGGATTCTTCTATTACAGGGAAGAACAAATTCCCTATGTCAGATTGACAGATTCAGTATTTGTTACTCGTTCAGAACTTGGTTTGAGCGGAGATGCAGAGGGCAAGGAGAGAATCAACTCAATCAAGCATAGGAGCTACAAAGAATATCAAATATCGATTGGACGAGTAGCCGACGCTGAGGTGGCGGCTATACACTCAGCTACGGCCGCAATACGAGCAATGCACCACAACTAGCTAGTTGGCTTTATGCACATGAGGTAGGGATCTACTAAACTAACCAATTCGATGCTGCAAATTAAGGACAATAATTAGTTGTCTATGAGTCAATAGTAAGCTATTATTAGCATGCAATAAATTTCTGGTTGTGGCCACACAATATTCCTTGGAATTCATAATGTTTGGCATGTGCACTTCACATCACATTCATCTCTATTAATGTTCACACTAAAATCTAAACTTGTATGTTTCTCTCTGACTTTAACATATTGCGACACCTTGAATGTATAATTTGGACCATCTTCTTTCATAACAATTGTGTAAATGTAGTTTTTATCTCTTAGTTGCTGCCGAAATTCTCTGAGCTTCCCATTACTATATACTGATTGAGACTGTTGCTCTATATCATAATGAGTGATGCATGGAATCAGCTCATGGAAAGACTTGGCATCAACCTTATTTTCTTTCTCAACCTTGTCTCTTAATGAATTGTCATATTAGTAAATACTTTAGACGCCAGTAAGCTATTTTGGTATATAATCACCTGGTCAAGAGATGGAGTTTGACTTTTCTAGTTCAGAATGAATGCACAATAAAAAAACATAACCATCTGTTGTGAAAGTGATCGTATCTCAACTGGTTAGGTTTTTTTGAAACAAATCCATCCAGGTTCATTTTCTAGACTTGATATGGATGCTCATATTTTTTTTCAATGATAGGTGGAGTACATATCGACAACGAGACGTCAGGGGTGATTTCATCAATCTTAAGATATGTTGGTCCAATCTTACGGAGGTGTTCATAGAGACAGGATGTGCAGGTTGTGCGTTCATAGGGGTGAGTATGCACATGTTGTGGGGGGTTGCTGATCTGCGGTCAGCCGTGATGTCACACCCTGAGGTTCTTTTGCTAGTTTAAAATTCATTTAATAAATCACCCAAGGAAATTATTTAATTTAACCTAGAGCTAAACCCTAATTAATAAAATGCATTTAATAAGTGGAAATGACATGGTGGAATTTTTCTTGAGTTTCTTATGTCAAAATACATGAACACGATTTTTAGTGAAATTTTTAGAGCACTAGAAATAATTCTTAACCAATTAAAATCAATTCTCAGAATTAAATAAATTGCTGGCAAAATCCTTTTTACTTTTCTATTTTCCCCTCATTTTCTTTTCTTTTTTGTGCCACCAGCCCAGCCTGCTTCCTGTCCCACGCGACGCGCCTCTTGTTCCCGTGGGCCGGCCCAAAGGCCATGTCCCATGCTCCGCACTCCCCGCCCTAAGTTCAGGAGTCCTCCCTTACCTCCTTGGGTCACTGACAAGTGGGGCCTACCAGTGGGGCCCATCCCCGACGTCGTGCCGACGAAGAGCGCCACCACGAATCCTGCGCCATTGCTCGCCCCTCCCCACGCATTCAGGCCGCGCGCCTTCCCCGCCTGTCCAGCACGCACCGCGCTCACGAAATGGCTAGGATTCAATTTTTGAATCCCGCCAGCCATTACTCCCTCCGCCTCTCATGCCGGCAACTAATCCGCGCCATCCCTGCCTCGTCTGCCCCTCACGCCATCAACTAATCCACGCCATCCGTCGCCCGCGTTCCCATCTCTCCTTTTTCTCTTCCGTTGCTCGTCCCCATGCCCCGAACCCCCTTCATGCCGTTATGCCCGTGTGCCACTGTCGTGCACCAACTCCAGCAGTCGTTTGCTGCCGCTCCACTCCGTGCCGAGCCGTGCCACCGCCACCTTCGGGTTTGCGCTGTCGAGCTCTCCGCCGTCCGCCCACTCGCCTCGCCCTCCGCTGCCTGTCGTTGCTGGTCGACATTGTCGTCTCCCACGTTGGCCAAACTCCAGGGAGGAATCCTCCCCCTCCCTCTCCTCTCCCGAGCACGCATCACCATCCCACGCGTCGCCGTCCTCTGCGCCACGTGCCGCCATCCCGAGCGCTGCCGGCCACTGTCGTCGACCGATCGCCGGCTGCCATGCACGCCATGGCCGGGGCGAGCCAGCCTTGGCCGCGCTCATGCCGCTCATGCTGCCCCTCAGCCATCCGATCTACCACTCGATAGATCAAGGCCGCCCATCTCGGTCACCAGCGTGGCAGCCACGTGGCCGCCACGTCGGCGCCACGTGTGCAAACATGGTGCACCGCCGCCCCTCGTCCCGTGGACTCGGTCCACCATGGACCAGCAGCCCCCAAGCCGGCGACGTCGCCCTTCCCACGTTGACATCATCCCTGGGATTTATTGCGCAATAATTGAATAAGGACTTTTCTCTTTTAGGTAAAACATAGATAATCTTCCAAAAATCATAACTAATTCATTCGAGCTTCGTTTAAGCCCATTCAAATTTTGTTAAATTCACAAGAATGTAGATAATCCATTAAAAATGGTTTTGTTTCCTTTTCCAGTAGTCTTATAGCCAATTTTGCTTGTGTGCCTTGATTGTTGTGTTGATTCTGGCAGTTTCGACGCTCCTGTCTACTTCAAAGTTGTTGTAGAGGTCGCGCGAGCACTAGAGCAAGGCAAGTCATGCTCTGCATTGAACATATTGTGCCTATTTTCATAAATGCCTTATTTTCCTTAAATGTTGCATTCTTTTATAATGTAATTTTTACGGGTTTATTTACCTATTGTAGTCAGCCTTATAAATTGTTTACCTTGTACCTTGCAAAGCTTGGGTTCTAATTTGATTAGTTGCTAGTCTAGGATATGCTTAGCCATGCTTAGATCAACTAGCTCATTAAAAGGGGTTACTCACTTATCATTTAGTGTGGACTCGATACTGATAACATTAAATATGAGCCAGCATGATATTATTATTCAATTAAAATATGACAATGGTGGTTTGTGGGTGCAATGGTTTTGATAGACGAGCCCATGACAATTAAGGACTGATTCATGGGAAACCCTGAGAGAATTACCTTGCGTACCATTATCCAGCATGGGCAATGGTTGGACCAGCATCGGCTATGAATCCTATAATCAAGCCATGGTCGTTCAGAGGCTGGGGAATTGACATGATCGGCGAGATCAGTCCATCTTCAAGCAAAGGACATAAGTTTATATTGGTGATAGCCGATTATTTCACAAAGTGGGTTGAGGCAATACCATTGAAGAAGGTTGATTCCGGGGATGCAATTCAGTTCGTCAAAGAGCACATTATATACCGATTTGGTGTTCCTCAGACCATCACAACCGATTAGGGATCTATCTTTGTATCCGATGAGTTTGTCCAATTTGCAGAAAGCATGGGGATTAAATTGTTGAATTCTTCACCATAACATGCGCAAGCTAATGGACAGGCAGAAGCATCCAACAAAGTTTGATCAAGTTGATCAAGAGAAAGATCTCTGAGTTTCCAAAGCAGTGGCATACCGATTGGCCGAGGCATTATGGTCTTATCACATGGCTTGTCATGGATCGATTCAAGTTCCTCCTTACAAGCTAGTTTATGGGCACGAAGCCATGTTATCACGGGAGAGTGTCATAGGCTCATGGAGGATTGATTTACAAGATGAGTTGATAGCCGATGATTATCATAATCTCATGGTACATGAATCGGAAGAGTTGGTTCAGTCCAGGATGTATGCTTTGGAAAAGGTGACAAGAGATAAGGAAAGAATCGCTCGTCATTACAATAAGAAAGTTGTGCCAAATCTTTTTCAGAAGGCGAGCTGGTTTGGAAGTTGATGCTACCGATAGGAACTCGTGATAATAAATTTGGTAAGTGGTCGCCGAATTGGGAAGGACCTTTTCGGATCTACATTTCTGTTTCTAAGGGGGCCTATATGTTGCAAGGGATTGATGGATAAGTTTTTGGAAGGGCTCTCAATGTGAAATATTTGAATAAATATTATCCGAGTGTTTGGATCAATTCATGATTCGGCTGTGTTATGCCGATACATGGTAGCCGATGTGTTGACATCGCCTTCAGATGCACGATATAAGTTATATCGCCCTTAGTTTTTTAATTTATCATAATCGACTGTTCTGCCGATGTGCAATGGCCGATATAAGTTATATCGCCCTTAGTATTTGTAACATCCTGGAAATCGGAGAAACTAAAATCGAAACGTAAAAATCGGAACTTTCAAAAACCTTCTCTTGTTGCTTTTTTCTCGGGTTTGTTGCTTCTTATTTGCCAGCTCAGTTGCATAAATTTAGTCATGATCAATTCCCCTTTCGGTGTTTTTGGATGATTTGGAGTTGTCGGAATGAAAAATGCGAAAGTCCGTATTAGGGATTTTAAAAAAAAGAAATCGGAGAAGCGCGGATTTATGAAAACACGATTTGGGAGATATAAAATAGTAATTGTGGTTGGGAGAAGATAAATTAGGACACAAAATAAATAATAAAATATTCGGGAGTCGTACTCGAAATCCGGAAAATTTTGGAAAAATAAAGGGGTGAATATTGAAATTAGAAAAGAGGGATTTTAAATAAATAAATATGAAAAATAATGTGGAAAAATAAAAGTGGAGAAAAGTTGAAAATATTATATTAAAAATTATTTTTGAATTATAGGAATTTATTTTGGAATTTTTAGAAGAGAGGAAAATAGAAATGGGAAATTAAAATTGAAAATCGGGAAAATCGAAAAGGCACCGTTCATGACGCGCCCAGTGTTCGACGCCGTACACGCCGTCCGCCCGCCCGCGCCGCCACGCGTCGCGCCGTGCTCGCGCGCGCATTGGCCCCTACCCCGCGCGCCACGCGCCCGCGGCAGCCGCGCCGCGCGCCGCGCACGTGGCCGTCACGCCCCGCGTCCGCGCCGCGCCCTCGCCGCCGAGCGCCGTGCCACGCCCGACCCCCACGCCGCGCGCGCCGCGCGCGGACCCCGCCCGCGCCGCCGCGCCGCCGCCGCGTCGCGCCCGCCGTTCCGGCCGTCTCCGCGCCGCCGCGTGTCTCCACCTCGCACCCGCGCCACGCCGGCCCTCCCCTCTACCGCGCCCGCGCCGGCCTCCCGGCTGCGCCTATAAAAGGTCGGCGCCCGCCCTTTTTTGCCACACCGACGCCGCTCCTCTCCCCGTTCCCGAGCACCAACGCCGCGCCGCCGTGCCCAAAGCTCCTCCGTGCCCCACCGCCCTCCCGCAGCCCCGTCGCCGGGTAAGCCCCGCCCGCCCCCTTTTGTCGCGCGCCGCCGCCTCTGTTTCGGCCGGACCCCGGTCGAACAGATGGCGGCCAATGAACAGTGCGGCAGGGAAAAAAGAAAAAAAAGAAAAAGAAAAAATAGGGAAAAATTAAGAAAAATTTTGGAAAATTTGGAGACACTACCTTAGGGAAGGTAGTTGAAATACGGCCTGTGGAGACATGAGCGCCACATGGCCATGAGAATGTTGAACTAAGTTTGATGAAAATTGAAAATGCTATACAAATGTTTTAGGCTCGGGCGGCGGGATGATTTGGGTGGATTCCGGAAAAGGCAAGTGCCGACCCTAGTCAATTAAGGACCGAGCCATGAGATAGCCAGGAAACGAGCCAGTACAACCGTACTTCTCGAATGGGTATAGACCTAGCTGACTAGATAGCCGAGTGGAAGCAGTATCCTTGCATAGATGGTTCTCTATAATGTGGTTTATGTGATGAGAATAAGGCTGCGGCCTTTCTTGTGAATGATGGAATTAAATCGATATTAATTGAACTTAATGATTGAGGAAGTTTTCCCTTACCCGGTGCACGAACTCCTCTCACTGCTAGAAAAGGACGGCTAGAGTGCATGAGGGCTTAAGTTCATGGAGCGGGTACTGCCAAAGCGAGGTTATCAAAAGGCTTTGCCGTGACCGTCTCATGTGTTGAGACGTAGGCTCATTTGTTGGGCTGTCGTGGAGTACGGGTAAAGTGTACATCCACTGTAGTGTGAGTGAATCAATCTATTCGAATAGCCGTGCTCGCGGATATCGAGCATCGTGATAAGACTTTCGCTTGGCTAGACTTTAAACTTAAAAATGCTGGGATGGGTGTGCATGATGATTTCATTCGCTGGTGGATCAACTTCTCGGAATGCGAGAAGGGGTGGATTCCCCAGAAAATCATGACGAATCGGAGGCGGGAAGCCATCCTTGGAATCACGATGGATGGTAGACAGAACCGTCGCCGGATTAATGAACTGTGGAACTAAAACTTGATTTGGCCAGTTGATAGGCTTGTGAAAAGAATTGTGAAAATTGGCTTTATGCAAAAGAACTCCAGCCATTCCTTGATTAACCCTATCATATGCATCAATTCCGTGTTGGCTTGCTGAGTACGGTTGGTACTCTCCCTTGCTATACGCACAAACCTTCACTGATGGGAATGAAGAGCCGGAGGATCCTTACGCTTACTACCGGGAGGGTGAAGGAACCGATGGCGCTTACTAGGTCTTAGCTCCGGTCGTTGCCTGTGGCAAATGACATGCCCGCTGCCTCTATTCCGTTGCCGTATCTAATTTCTCGTGTTGTATTCGGACCATGAGGTCCTGTGTGTTGAACATTGCCTTCGGGCCTATTGTTGTAATAATGTCGTTGTAAGACTATTCGTGCATGCGCACTGATTATTCAATGTATCGGTGGGTACCAACTACTCGATCCAGGGAAATGGTACTAGGAACACGGAAGATTCCCGTTCCAAAAACGAGGGTCCACAGAGCTGGTATCAGAGCCATGCGACCGTAGGATAAGACCAAATGGCGCCCTACCCCTGATTAGTTGGCTAAAGGGAAGTATCCCTACGTAGGATCATTTCCAAACTATTATTTCTAAAAATACCAATATATCTCTTCTACATCTGTATTTCCTTTTCTTTACCAAATAGTTATAATGATAACTCTCTCCCTCTAACCCTAAGTTGCCTTCAAAAGCAGATGTCGAACCATGGCAGAGCCTGGGAGATCACCATTCCACAAGACGAGGGATTTGTGGCACGGCTTCGATCCTGTTTGTGGTGTTTAAGATATCCGGAACCACCCACCTACCAAATCAAGAGGCATGGCTCGAAGGATATCCGGCATGGGAGGCGGCCATTTCCGTGGAAGCCCGCATGGGAAGTGAAACACCTTTCGCTTTCACACCCGCTATCACCGGGATTTGGCGAAAGCAGCCATCCAAGATGCGGCCCGCGAAGCATTTCTTCGCCTTAATGCGATACATCGTGCTGAACTTACAGTGATAGAGTTCGCGCACCATCCCTATCGCGAGGAAGGCAACCCAGTTTGCACCGTGGTAGCCACCCCCTGCTGCTACAACCCTATGGTCACGTGTCTATCACACTGGGCGGAGACGGCAGATGACTGCTACAAAGAGGCCTTGCTTGAGATCAATGACCAGCAGCAACGCCTCAATGATCTGGTCGAGAGCCACCAGGGCTGTGGGGATCAGATCAACATGCTGCAGACTCAGCTGCAAGCCAACGGTGCCCAATATGAGCAACTCTCGGACCGCTACATGGCCCGTGGGGAAGCCCTGGTAGAGCTGGAGGAGCAGCTCAGGAAGAGCAAGCAGCAAGTCGACCAGCTGGAGGAGCAGCTGCGCACCCGCGCTGTCCACGCTGCAGGTACTTCCACCGAGATTTTACCAACACCTCCTGCTCCTGTGCCCGACCACTATTACCTTATGACTCCAGCATGCTTGGATACCTTTCAAGCCATGATGGAGCAAGCTTTTATGTTGAGCACAGAGCCTGCGCCGTACCTGATAGACCCCACTGCTGCCACGTCCATGGGACCCACCTCGAGCTCCGCAGCCGTGCCATCCGAGCCTGGATCGGGAGAGGAGAACCCCATCCAGATCCACACCGACTCGGAGTCTGAGGCGGAACATATGGAGGTCAAATGGGAGTCTAGCGACACCGATCCAATGGAGGAGGAAGCTCCCACTAGTCGCCTGACTCACACTGGAGGTCCCCTCACCCGCCAGACCGCTCGCAAGAGTACACGGCCACCGAGCAGGAAGATTCGGCATGACTCCGAGGCCACCACCTCCGAGCCGTGGGGACTCCGATTTGCTTCAGCAGAGGATCACCCCCTTCCTGCACCTAGCTCCTGCGGATGGTTGGATGATTAGGCAGGAGGACCACCCCAGCTTGATCTCGTTCTGGACGGTTCGGCGGCAAGGACCACACTCTATCCCCCTTGAATAGTTAATGCGGTAAGACGATGTAGTTGTTGTTATCATGGCATGAGGGACGTGCATACGGTCAGTGTACCCTATTGATGTAATATGATGGACCTAAGTATCGCTTTGTGGTATCCTAATTAATGAGCTTATTATTCTACCATGCTTGTTGGATGAAGATCATACAAAAACAACTTGGAGAAAAGTCACCTAGGAACCATGACCTTAACAAGTCCGATCTCTGAATTCATCTATCCTCTTCAGATGGCGCATCGCCGCAGAGCCGCAGCAACCAACGAGAACCCGCTGGAGCCCAACCCCTCCACTCGGCGGAGGTTATGGCTTTACAAACCCAATCGCTGCCAAGCAATTGCCAACAACCGGGAAGTCGAGGAGGATCAAGTTTAGGAGAGTTCATGCGAGCTAAGCCACCAACCTTCTCCACGGCCAAAGAACCCATGGATGCTGAGGACTGGCTGAGGGTGATCGAGAAAAAGCTAACTCTCGTCCAAGTTTGAGAAGCAGATAGAGTTATCTTCGCCACTAACCAGCTAGAGGGTCCCGCAAGTGGCGGTGGGACACCTACAAGGAAACGTGAGCTGAAGATGCCGGAGAACCGACATGGGAAGAATTCACGGCTGTGTTCCGTGAAAATTTCGTACCATTGCAGTTATGAGGATGAAGAAAAATGAGTTCCGCAGTGCGTCAAGGAAACACCTCGACAAGAGTACCGAACAAGTTTACCCAGCTTGCCCGTTACGCCACAAGTGACCTAGCGGACGAGGAAGAGAAGATGGATAAATTTATCGAGGGACTAAACGATGAGCGAGAGGACCGATGATCGGACGGGACCACACCGGTTCCAAAGCCTCATCAACAAGGTCGTATGGCTTGAACACGACCAAAAGATTGTAGAAAATAACCGCAAAAGAATGCTCGCTATGGCCCGCCCATTTCAGGGAGCACCACAACGTCCCAAGGGAGCCACCCCGTCTGGATGGAAGCCAAACGTTCCGGCAGCCGGTCGTTCCCCCGCTCCCGACCATGTCAGCAGGCCAGCTACACCTCAGTTTCGTACACCAACGCCAACCCTAGCCGCTCCAGGAAGAAGGAACGTGAGCTGCTTCAATTGTGGAGAATTCGGGCACTACTCCAACAGCTGCCCCAAACCACGCAACACTCCTGTGCGCAACGGCGCCAATGCAACGCCCGTCCGAGGAACCCCCACCCCTGCTGCAGGACGCGGTCTGTTCAGGACCCCGCTACCCAACGAGGCTGCCACCGGGTTTTGACGTGGCCAGAATCATGTGCGGGCTGAAGAAGCTCAGGAGGACCAGAGCGTACTAATGGGTATGTTCTCTATTAACTCTACCCCAGTTAAAGTCTTATTTGATTCTGAAGCCTCGCATTCATTCATATCTTCCCAAGTAAGCAAACAACACCACTTACACCAAGTAGCACTTAAGAGACCTATGTTGGTACACTCACCTGGGGGAAACATAACCGTACCCCATGCTTGCATCAATGTGCCCATACGGATTAGGGACGTGGTGTTTCTTTCAAACCTTATGGTGCTAGCACCCCAAACCATTGATGTCATACTCGGGATGGATTGGTTGACTAAGAATAATGGAATCATAGACTGCAGTCGAAGGGAAGTCACGGTATCCACCCCATGGGGATCACCAATGAGCATAACTATGGACCAAAACCCAAAGCTATGTGAGCAAGCTGCGGGAGTATTCACCATGCTACCTCTAGGCGGGATGCCAGTGGTACAATAATACCCGGACGTATTTCCCGAGGAATTGCCCAGAATGCCCCCGGATCACGACATAGAGTTTATCATCGACCTAATGCCCACGCCCCCATATCCAAGAGACCTTACCGAATGCCGGCCAACGAGTTGGAAGAACTCAAGAAGCAAATCCGAGAACTACAAGAGAAGGGATTTGTACGCCCCAGTTCTTCTCCCTGGGGAGCCCCAGTACTCTTCGTCAAGAAGAAGGATGGGAGTATGAGGATGTGCATGGACTACCGATCGTTGAATGAAGTGACTATCAAAAACAAGTACCCACTACCTCGAATCGATGACCTATTAGATCAACTTAAGGGTGCGCAAGTGTTCTCAAAGATTGATCTTCGGTCAGGATATCATCAGTTGAAGATTAGAGCTGGCGATATTCCTAAAACGACGTTCTCTACACGTTATGGCTTATACGAGTTCACAGTAATGTCTTTTGGATTGACCAATGCCCCGGCATATTTTATGAACCTGATGAACAAGGTATTCATGGAATACCTGGATAAATTCGTAGTGGTATTTATCGACGATATACTTATCAACTCAAAGAACGATGAGGAACATGCGGAGCATCTACGGCTGGTACTAGAAAAGCTACGAGAGCACAAGCTGTACGCAAAATTTAGCAAATGCGAGTTCTAGCTCAAGGAAGTCGCTTTTCTTGGCCACGTGGTTTCAGCCGGAGGAGTAGCGGTAGACCCCGCCAAGGTCGAAGCTGTCACGGAATGGAAGGCACCCAAGTCAGTGACGGAAGTTCGGAGTTTCTTGGGCTTGGCCGGGTATTACCGAAGGTTCATCGAAGGGTTTTCCACCGTAGCCCGACCTATGACTCAACTTCTGAAGAAGGAAAATAAGTTTGAATGGAACGAGAAGTGTCAAAAAGCCTTCGACCTACTAAAAGAAAAGTTAACCACCGCCCCAATCTTAACCTTACCTGACAACCGGAAGGATTTCGTGATGTACTATGATGCGTCCCGGCAAGGACTAGGAGGCGTGTTAATGCAGGATGGGAAGGTCGTAGCATATGCCTCGCGACAGTTACGACCCCACGAGGAGAATTATCCCACACATGACCTGGAACTAGCCGCGGTTGTTCACGCGTTGAAGATCTGGAGACACTACCTGATCGGGAAGCACTGTGATGTGTATACTGATTACAAGAGCTTGAAATACTTCTTTACTCAGCCCGATCTCAACCTACGACAGAGACGATGGTTGGACTTGATCAAAGATTACAATCTAGGAATCCATTACCATCCCGGCAAGGCAAATGTAGTGGCCGATGCGCTAAGCCGCAAAGCCCAATGCAACCATATGAGATTGGAAGGTATGGCCAGTGAGCTCCAAGAAGAAATGGCTCAACTTAATCTGCACCTGGTTCCTCCCGGAGAAGTAAACTCACTGGAAATCCAACCCCTTCTGAGGACTCAAATAGAAGAAGCCCAAAAGGGGAATGAGGAAACCCAGGAAATCAAGGAACGGATGGCCGCTGGACGCGCTAAGGAATTTTCGATAGACGACAAGGGAATCCTGTGGTACAAGAAAAGAATATGCGTGCCTGAACAAGGTGGTCTGAGAGGGTTGATCTTAAAAGAAGCACACGAATCGGCATATTTGTTACATCCAGGAAGCACGAAAATGTATCAGGATTTGAAGGGAGAATACTGGTGGCCCAATATGAAGAGAGATGTAGCCGAATACGTAGCCGTGTGCGATGTGTGCCAAAGGGTGAAAGCTGAGCATCAACGACCAGCAGGCTTACTGCAGCCACTCAAGATTCCCGAATGGAAATGGGAGGCGATAGGCATGGATTTCATAGTGGGACTACCCAAAACTGCGACTGGTTACGATTCCATTTGGGTAATAGTAGATCGGCTCACCAAGACCGCCAGATTTATTCCCATAAAGACTAACTACAACAGTGCCAAGCTAGCGGAACTATACATGAGTAGGATTGTATGTCTTCATGGTGTACCGAAGAGGATTATATCGGATCGTGGTACCCAATTCACGTCTCATTTTTGGAGCAAGGTCCACGAGGCACTCGGAAGTCACCTCGCCTTTAGTACCGCTTACCACCCACAGACCGACGGACAGACTGAAAGGACGAATCAAGTACAAGAAGATATGCTGAGAGCCGTGCGTTGGATTTCACCAAGGATTGGGAGAAATGTTTGCCGTACGCCGAGTTCTCCTACAACAATAGCTATCAAGCCGGTCCAAAGATGTCACCAAACGAAGCTCTATTTGGTCGCCGATGCCGAACCCCATTAATGTGGTCAGAAACTGGTGAACGAACCGTATTCGGGCCTGACATAATCAAAGAGGCCGCGGAAAAGGTTCGCCTGATCCGGGACCGATTACAAGCTGCTCAATCACGACAAAAGAGCTACGCGGATACCCGACGAAGAGAATTAGAATTTAAAGAAGGTGACTACGTGTATTTGAAGGTCTCACCACTACGGGGAACTCAGAGGTTCAAGGTCAAAGGGAAACTCGCACCAAGATACGTGGGCCCATTCTTGATAAACGCTAGGAGAGGTGAAGTGGCTTACCAGCTGGAGCTGCCGGAGAACCTCTCCGATGTCCACCCAGTATTCCACGTGTCGCAGTTGAAGAAGTGTCTGCGGGTGCCAGAAGAGCAAACTCCTTTGGAAACCATCCATGTCCACAGTGATCTTACCTACCCAGAGCATCCAATCAAGATATTGGACGAGGCAGAAAAGAAGACACGGACCAAGTCATGGCGCATGTACAAAGTACAATGGAGCAATCACACGGAAGAAGAGGCTACCTGGGAGAGCGAGGAGTTCCTGAAGACGGAATACCCACACCTACTCAGCAACCGGTAAGAAATCAAGGGACGAGATTTATTGTTAGGGGGGTAGGTTTGTAACATCCTGAAAATCGGAGAAACTAAAATCGGAACGTAAAAATTGGAACTTTCAAAAACCTTCGCTTGTTGCTTCTTTCTCGGGTTTGTTGCTTCTTATTTGCCGCTCGGTTGCATAAATTTAGTCGAGATCAATTCCCTTTCGGTGTTTTTGGATGATTTGGAGTTGTCGGAATGAAAATGCGAAAGTCCGTATTAGCGATTTAAAAAAAGAAATCGGAGAAGCGCGGATTTATGAAAACGCGATTTGGGAGATATAAAATAGTAATTGTGGTTGGGAGAAGATAAATTAGGACACAAAATAAATAATAAAATATTCGGGAGTCGTACTCGAAATCCGAGAAAATTTTGGAAAATAAAGGGGTGAATATTGAAATTAGAAAAGAGGGATTTTAAATAAATAAATATGAAAAATAATGTGGGAAAATAAAAGTGGAGAAAAGTTGAAAATATTATATTAAAAATTATTTTTTAATTATAGGAATTTATTTTGGAATTTTTAGAAGAGAGGAAAATAGAAATGGGAAAATAAACTTGAAAATCGGGAAAATAAAAAAGGCACGTTCATGACGCGCCAGTGTTCGACGCCGTGCGCGCCGTACCGCCCGCCCGCGCGCGCGCCACGCGCCGCGCGTGCTCGCGCGCGCACGGCCCCTACCCTCGCGCGCCACGCGTCGCGCGGCAAGCGCGCCGCGCGCCACGCGCCCGCCCGCGCGGACCCCGCGCGCCGCGCGCCGCCCCGCCCGCGCGCCGTGCCGCGCCGGACCCCCACGCCGCACGCGCTCGCCGCGGACCCGCCCGCGCCGCGCGCCTCGCCCGCCGTGTCGCACCCGCCGTCCCGGCCGTCTCTCGTGCTTCGCGCGTGTCTCCACCTCGCGCCCGCGCGCCACCCGCCGCCCCCCCTCCACCCGCGCCCGCGCGCGCGCCCCTCCCGGCCGCGCCTATAAAAGGCCGGCGCCCGCCCTTTTGCCACACCGCCGCCGCTCCTCTCCCCGTTCCCGAGCGCCAACACCGTCGCCGCCGTGCGCAAAGCTCCCTTCCGTGCCCCACCGCCCTCCCGCAGCCCGCCGTCGCCGGTAAGCCCCGCTCCGCCCCCTATTTGTCGCGCGCCGCCGCTCTCTGTTTCGCCGACCCGGTCGAACGATGGCGGCCAATGAACAGCGGCAGGGAAAAAAAGGAAAAAAAAGAAAAAGAAAAAGAAAAAATAGGAAAAAATTAGGAAAAATTTTGGAAAATTTGGAAAAATATTTTGTGAAGACTTGAGTAAAATTTTGGGCAAAAGTAAATTATTTTCTTGCATGATTTCTCGGTGAAAAATTTGGAAATCAAATCCGGACTTTTCCGAAACTCCGTTCTGCGTCGTTTTTGAATCCGAATTTCGTTTAGACCTTTCCCGCCATTTTAAATATGTGTCCATTTTGAGCTCGGACCTTCAAAACCTCTAGCACATATCCCTCTGGGGATATTTTCAAACCCGTTTTCTCGCACGGATCACGATTGTCGTTTTACGAAAACCCTAAGTCGTCGACCTGATGGCGCAACTTGGAGTTTTCCGGGGCGATCGTAGTACAAATTTAAGTAGGAATCTGGGCTTAGTGCTTGGAATCGTTTCTGAGATTTTATCGAATCTTTTTTGACTTTTTGGTGTTATCTGGGATTCTAATCAGAATCAATTGATTTTTCGCACGTACGGGTAGCACCTGAAGAGACCGGCATCGACCCCGTTGAAGACACCACCCCTCAAACGTGCGAGCAAGGCAGTCATCACACTCTTTGAACATATTGATCCTACTTTGAGAAATGATGTTGGTTTCAAATTACAAATTACATGCTATACACAAACGAGTACCTATGCTTGATATACCCTGCTTTGATGTTGATCACCATTAGAATTATTCTTTGTAACCTTCGATGTGATATGACTGGAGGCTAACTTCGGTAAAAATGCTTAGCCCTGCTTATACTAGATCCCTGCATACTCATGATTTTGCAAGAAAGCTTTGTGCTCGGGCAACTACCTTAGGGAAGATAGTTGAAATACAGCCTGTGGAGACATGAGCGCCACATGGCCATGAGAATGTTGAACTAAGTTTGATGAAAATTGAAAATGCTATACAAATGTTTTAGATGGGCGGCCGGATGATTTGGGTGGATTCCGGAAAAGGCAAGTGCCGACCACTGGTCAATTAAGGACCGAGCCATGAGATAGCCGGGAAACGAGCCAGTACAACTGTACTTCTCAAATGGGTATAGACCTAGCTGACTAGATAGCCGAGTGGAGGCAGTATCCTTGCATAGATGGTTCTCTATGATGTGGTTTATGTGATGAGAATAAGGCTGCGGCCTTTGCTGTGAATGGTGGAATTAAATCGATATTAATTGAACTTAAAGATTGAGGAAGTTTTCCCTTACCCGGTGCGCGAACTCCTCTCACCGCTAGAAAAGGACGGCTAGAGTGCATGAGGGCTTAAGTTCAAGGAGCGGGTACTGCCAAAGCGAGGTTATCAAAAGGTTTTGCCGTGACCGTCTCATGCGTTGAGACGTAGGCTCATTTGTTGGGCTGTCGCGGAGTACGGGTAAAGTGTACATCCACTGCAGTGTGAGTGAATCAATCTATTCGAATAGCCGTGCTCGTGGATATCGAGCATCGTGACAAGACTTTCGCTTGGCTAGACTTTAAACTTAAAAATGCTGGGATGGTTGTGCATGATGATTTCATTCGCTGGTGGATCAACTTCTCGGAATGCGAGAAGGGGTGGATTCCCCAGAAAATCATGACGAATCGGAGGCGGGAAGCCATCCTTGGAATCACGATGGATGGTAAACAGAACCGTCGCCGGATTAATGAACTGTGGAACTAAAACTTGATTTGGCTAGTTGATAGGCTTGTGAAAAGAATTGTGAAAATTGGCTTTATGCAAAAGAACTCCAGCCATTCCTTGATTAACCCTATCATATGCATCAATTCCGTGTTGGCTTGCTGAGTACAGTTGGTACTCACCCTTGCTATACGCACAAACCTTCAGCTGATGGGAATGAAGAGCCGGAGGATCCTTACGCTTACTACCAGGAGGGTGAAGGAACTGATGGCGCTTACTAGGTCTTAGCTCCGGTCGTTGCCTGTGGCAAATGACATGTCGCTGCCTCTATTCCGCTGCCGTATCTAATTTCTGCTTTTGTGTTGTATTCGGACCATGAGGTCCTGTGTGTTGAACATTGCCTTCGGGCCTATTGTTGTAATAATGTCGTTGTAAGACTATTCATGCATGCGCACCTGATTATTCAGTACTGTATCCAAGGGTACCAACTACTCGATCCAGGGAAATGGTACTAGGAACACGGAAGATTCCTGTTCCAAAAACGGGGGTCCACAGTATTTTCAACTTATCATAATCGGTTGTGTTTTGCCGATGTGTGATTGTTGATATTTTTGATATCGCCCTTAATCAAGCCATAATTTTATCATGACATTGTAAAATTAGGGGGCATGCTTACATGCATACAAAAATATGTAGACTTCAAAAATTTCAATGCAAAATATATTACAAGTCATCACAAAAGTTCACAAGAGTTGACAAGAATTGGCATGAAAGTTCACAAGTTTCAAGTGCTAAGCTCCTGTTACATGGATCGGCTCATCTAGACACTAGCTTGTTGATAGCCAATATTGCACTTTGCCTAATTTGTTTTATATCTTCGATGGCTTGGGCATCGGTAGCATCGGTTCCAGGGATTACTTTCAGAGACTTCGTGAGATCTGATAAATGCTCGATAGAAGTCTTCAATTTGGTTTTTTGCTCTTCGATTGCCCTGGGGAGATCGGCAAGTGTTTTCTCTTCCGATGCTATCTCGGCGTTGCACTTCTCAAGCTCAGCGAGTAGCTCCTTTTTGCGATTTTGCAGCCGATCAATGCTGGTCTGAATTGAGCTTGGTCCTATAGTCATCCCATCAAGCTTAGCTTTTTCTACGGTGATTGATTGCTGATTAGCTTCGATGGTGGCTTCGAGAACTTTTCTTTCTCACCAATCGGCAATCCTTTGTCATGCTCTTTCTAGCTTGTATCGGTGTTGTTCAAGATATGCTGCTTGGGAGATGATGTCAGCTATATTGTCTGGGATTTGGTCTTGAATTTCTTCAAACCTAGCTCTGATCAACCCGCAGTTGGCGACTAAGTAGTCTAAGGAGCTCTGTAGCCGACGAGCAATGTCTAATAGATTTGTCTTCATATCATCAGCAAGTTCCAAGAACTGCCCTATGTCAAAGGAGAACATATCAGCCAAGACCTAAAAAGGGAATGGTGAAATTGATAAGTGTTGGAAAGCTTAAAATAGCCGATATGAAGTTAAGAGAGTGCTTACAGGGATGACATGAGCTGCTTCTCCTTCTGCTTCCACATGATGGCTGCCCCTAGCCGATGGAGTGTGTTCACTTGATTCATGTGGGGCAGGTGCTGGAGAGCGAGGCGACTTCACAAAAAGAAAGAGACGAGTTTGGTTTGGCATCGGTTAATTGAAAATTGAGAAAAGTTTTGAGGTTAAAGTTACCGATGGAGGTGGAGCTAATTTTTTCTTGGTGGCAAATTTCTTTTTCTGCAAAGTGAAGGAGTTTGTTCAGGAACTGAAATACGAAAATTTAAGGAAAATGAACTCCAGAGAAAAGTACGTACAGGCTGAGAACGAGGTTGGCGTCTTGGAGGAGTTGGAGTTTTTTGAGGAGCTGGGTCATCGGCTGGTGGCATCGACATGGTTTACAGCAACATCGTCGACACCTTCCTCTATTTCTTCTTGACTCAAGAACTCCTCCACGTATGAGTCTAAAGATGGCAGATCATCGGCTGTAGCTGTCTTTTTTTTGGGAGCTTTCTTCTTTGCAGCCGATGGATCGACAGCCGATGGCTTGGCCCTTTTCCTTTTGCCTGATTCAGAGGGGATCAGCTGACGGGTTTGACCGTGAAGCAAAGATTCCATCTTGGGGGCATCATAGCCAATCCTTGAAGGGGCTAGTCCACAACCATTGGGGAGAATGCCGACAAGATAACAAATAGTTGCACCAGTGTTGCTGGTATGAGGAGGAGAGGAGTCGGTAGTCTGCAAACAAAGAGAAAGATGTAGTCAAATATTGAAATATGTTAGGTCGATAATGAAGAATTTGACAGAAGAAGAAGTGCTTACTTGTGGAACCAACTCCGGGTACATGGTGGTCAAGTACATCGAAGCTGATTGGTGAAAAAGGTGTTTCTTCCATTCAATCCACCATGGGTCGAAGGCTGCACTCCTCATTACGACCAGTTCAATATAGTCAATGCTGCTGAGGAGAGGCCCTAGGATATTGAGCAATCTATCCATCATAAGGCCCGAAGAGATCTCTTCCCTAGTTTGGATCTTGTCGGCAAAGTACAAGCCGATCGGCAGCTGGCCCGTCCCTAACTGTCTGGTAGCACCTCATTGGATGATAAAATTCGTATGGAACTTGTATATTTCTGCCTTTGTGGATGCCGACTAGGAGGATACAAGGGGAGATGGCAGCTGTGAAGACTTCCCTGGACTTGTCAAACTTCCTAGTGTTTATCTCATCAAATTTAAAGTCACTAGGGAGCTCAAAATCTTCAGAATTTGCATACGCAAACCAGATTCTTGTTTTCCTTGGAAACCCATCGTAGAAGTTGTTGAACCAATCTCTGAAGAGGTCAGCTGATAGCTTCGATCCAGTATATGAGGATGCTGCCTCTCCAAAGGACATGCATCGGTGAGTTGTCACTTCGTTGCCATCTTCATCGTCGTCGATTGCACTCTTGGAAATTCAGCTTCTATTAAAACTGGCCTTTCAGCAACCTTTATGTGTGTGCAAGTTAAGCCATATCTACAATAGCCACTAGGGGCCACTGGTGTCAATAGCAAAGTTTGTAGCGATCTTAGCTGATGCAGAGTTTAGGGTCTGGTAAAGATACCCAAGCAAGTATTTACCCAAATGAATTTGTTTCTTCTCTACCAAAGCTTTGGCTACGTGCTACCAGTTAGTGGTGGGGCCATAGCTCAGACCATAGAACAAAAAATTTTCCAACCACATCAAGAGGAAGGCTACGTGCTCCCTAGGGCCTACTGGGCCAATTCCCATGTTTTTGGTGATGAATCCACTCCAGCCACCAATAGCCCGGGTTTTGAAGGAGAATTGGCCCTTGGTGTTCAAGCTGATCGGGTTAGCCGACTAGGTGATGTCCAGACCCATGATCATAACTATGTCCAAGAGAGTGGGCATCATCGGCCTTGGTTGAACAAGAAAGTGTTCAAAGTATTGGACCAGAAGTAGGTAGCGACTGATAGCATAGGCTCGTCTTTGGTCATATCGGCTATGGTTAGGGCTAGGCACTGCGCTATCCCAAGTTCTTCCTAGTGGCTCTGCTGGCTAGCCGATACTCTATTGTACCACTCTGGCCAAGTTTTGTCGGTGGATGGCCATGACTTGAAAGTTCCAGCCCAATGTGCCAATCTAGGGTTTGTTGATTTGAAAGGAACCGTATTGGTCTCGGAATTATGAAGTCGGTGGGGTCTATATTGTCGATTGGCCCTAAGAAGAATCGGTTGGGATGAACAAGATTGGGGATTGCAATTTGGTTCGAGAGATGCTACAATGAAAAAAGGGCGAATTACGAAAAGCAAAAGCAAATCCACAGCAAGGAAAGGAGTTATAGCCGACAGGGGTTACCTCAGAGAACTCAGCCGACGGCGCACCGAAAGGAGTAGTTGAGGTCAACATCGCCGGAGATGAAGCTGTCGCCGTGAGAGGATTGCTTGCAGGTTCACCGAGGGCTTCGAGGAGGTCGCCAGTGGAGATTGGGGATGTTTGTGGCTAAAGTGGTGAGAGCGAAAGTGACGGCATGAAAAACTTTGTGGCGGTGGTTATTATTTAAAGAGGCGTGGTAACCGTCCGATGGAAAGCCCTAGTTTTTCTTGGAGATAAGATTCGGCAAATCCGCAACATTATCAATCTAGCAGACTTGGGGGGCATATGTTAACGACCAAATTTGATAAATCATGCATCGGATTTGGAGTTAAGGCCGAAGTCGATTTGGAGGAAATCGGGATTCTTTGTCGGAGTACCCCGAGACCTCCCATTATATTTGCAAGATGAGGTGAAACGCTTCAACTCATCTAACAAACATAACTGAACATCCGGAGCCTCGAGAGAAGGATACATGAGACATTGTGGGCTTTTAGCCTGCCAATCAACTCCAGCCTGAGATGTGCCCGTCAAACCACTCGAAAGCGGTGACCAGATGTGTTACACATTCAGGAGACTTGACAAAAATGGGTAAAGATTTACAACATCTCAAATATCCTTACCTCATACTCATGTGAATCTAGTTCCCAGGATGTGCACTAGATTCACACTTTCATCTTAAGCATGGATATGCAAAGCAAGTACATTTAAGATGAAAGGAACTTAAAGACTTACATTGACTTAATAATTACATAGGCCGACCGACAAATTAAATATATATAAATCAGAGAACAGCGGAAGCTTGACTACCCAATCCTCAAGCACATCGACTAGGGGTTTACCCCATTAAGTTCAAGACTTAGAAGAAGCAGTTGATTACCCGCATCACTCAAATGACTAAGTCTAAGACCTGCAAGCAAATGGTTAATCCAATAGCAAGAGTCAGTACATTTTTTATAAGTAATGTACTGGCAAGCGCACAATCAAACCTACATCATGAAAGCTCTAAATCAAAGGGAGGCTATTTGTAGTCTCAATTTTCAGCATAAAGCTAATTTTAGTTCACAACCATTTGCAATGTAATTTAAGCAAAACATTTTAGCAAAGTGTAAAGCTTTACTAATCATGGCATTATATCAACATAAATAGATAGACATCATTCCCTTACACACATCGGAGAGTAAGGCAAACACATCGCATATAAAAATCTCATCATCATCTCAAATCATTTTGTTTCGAAAACATTTAGAAAACACAAGATTATACTCATAGCACATCATCATGTTGCTCATGACCGTGAGCATGGCTAATCGATTAGTTTTCAGAACTCTACAGAGTTCGTACAGCTTTACCCACATGATATGAACACTCTAGTTTGTTTTGAGTTTGCAAGACTCTACCATACTCTTCATGTTGAGTGTGATCTAGAGGTCATAACTAAGCCTTTACACTACTTGATCCCTAGCCTTGCACCCGCACGATACGTGTTCCCTCCATCATACGCATACTGGAATATGACCTAGAACCATTAAGTGGCGTGGCCTCGCCTTAAACTTAACATCGTGGTGGCGGACACGACAGGAACCCACCCACGTGGCACAATATCGTTGTATTGGACAGACTTAGTCGCCTAAACTACCACATTGGGGTAAATAGGAAGTTCCTCTGGGTTATCCGAACCCATACACACCGGCCTACCATAGTGCAAGGCTAGGTGCTAAATAGATTAATTAGCTTAGTCTATCCCATACTAGCACATGTGGATGTACGGTAATCATAATGGATGATATGAAGTTCGGTCCTTAATCGACCCAGGCGAACACTCCCCCTATCGGCATACAAATACATCAATTGCATGTCACTTGCCGCCCAAGTCTAAAATCACATTTTATCTCATTTCATTCCACAAATAACCAGATATTCACCTCTGTCCAAAATGTTCAAAAGGATTTTAAAAGAGTATAGTAAGTGGTCCATAACCATGTTTTTATTTATCACTAAGCAAGGCTAAGCATTCACAAATCTTATAGAAACATAACATGGTATAGTGAGCACAATTAAAGTACACTAATTAATCCTAAGGTTCAAAACAGCAAGGGAGTGATTTTCAAAAAGGGGATTCATGCATTTTTAGGACATAACTATAAATTATAGTTTCAAAGGCTTTGATAGTGAGAAATACGCATGCAAATTTACAATCAAAATAGTTAGCCCAAAAACATGGAATTTAATTTGTTCAAAGAAAGGGCATAAACTTGCTCACCGTTGCAATCTCGTCACCGTTGCAATCTCCTCACCGTTGCAATTTCATCCACTAAAAGAGAACAACGGCAACGAATAAATATCAAGACATGTAAAACTCTAAAATGCTCTAAAATGCATGAGTTCACTTAGTATGGGTAGGTGCTGTGTGGATAAGATTTGTGGTGAAGGATTTTCTATTTTATCCCTTTTTATTTTGGAAATTATTAATTTTAGAAGTTTATTCGGTACAAGGTAGTATTTGATTAGTTATAGTTCTAAAATGTTCCTATAAATTGATTTTTATTAACTTCGACTTTTCAGAGGTGAAGGGATATGTTTTCTAAGACTAACACCTTAGGTTTCATAACTTTTGGAGTGACTATGAATTTCTTATGCATTTGACAAATTATAACGTGTTCTAGGCTTATAGGGGTCTATATGCGCTTAACTAAGGAATGGTATATTCAGAACATGTTACTTTTATTTTTAGTTCACAAGTTCATGGTCTTTATTTTCATGGTTCATACTTTATAAACTAGGGGTGCTTTACTCTAGACTAGCCATACCTTATATTAATCCAAAGCTAGTTGTATAAGCTAAGTGCAATTTTTTGGGAAAAGAGATGAACCTAAAGTTTCTCTAGTCTAACAAGTTTTACTTTGATTTAGTTAAACCTAGGATATATTTATACACCTACACATATATATATATATATACATATAGTGCTTAACATATTATGGTGATTAGCACCTAAGTTAGCTACTTAAGGTGTTGGCTAGGGGTGATGACGACCTCAGATCGGTTGCGGCTTGCTCCGTCGGGATTTCAGTTGGGAGGAGTAGGTTGGCCTGAGCGATGCTACTGCTCTTCCCTCCTCTGCAACCAACCATGAGCAAAACAGTCACCATTGCTCCAGCTTGGCTGAGATCTCCTCCCCTCCGGTCCAGTTTAGGTGGCAGTGTAGTAAACAGAGTCGGCCCATCAGAACCAGGTGCTGTCAGATCCATCATCTTCTCATATCGACGGTGTAGGAATCGACCTTCCCAAGGGACGGCGGTATCAGATTTGCCTTATCATTGTGTCACTGGATTTGGATCCTTAACCCAAGGGATGGCGGCTACAAATCCACCCAGGACCTTAGGAGAGAGGAGCGCCTACAAATCGAACCGACCCCACATGCCTCAGCGCCACCGGCTTGGTCCGGGTGCCGCTTGGCTGCTGCAAGAGCTACCCATCCCAAACACCGTCACCGTCGTAGAATCCGTTGTCCCGTCAAATTCATCCATCTTTGGTCAACGACAAAAGTCGATGGGTGGCACGATGTGCACGGTGGATCCGATGTCCCAACGATAGGAGAGGACGGATCCATGCCTAGTGAGGTTGATGGCCGACAGGGACAGGCTCGATCAGCCAGCGCCATGGTGGATGCACTGTCCCCGCTGTGGGGGAGACCAGATCCACGCCTGGCAAGGCTGGTGACCGACGAAGACTGGCTAGATCTGCTAGCACCACAGTGGATGTCCTGTCCCCACGGTAGGGCAGGCTGGATTCATGCTCGGTGAGGCTGGTGGCTGACAGAGGCCGGCTAGATCCACCATCCCCACGAGGGGTGCGGCCGAACCGATGACCGGTGAAGATAGCAGTCGATGATGGGAGGGAGGATTAAAGGAGAGGAAAATGAGGAAGAAGGAAGAATAAATAAAAAACAAAAATGTGTCATGTCATCGTCCACATGGCATGCCATGTAGGCAAGACCATAGTCAAATGAGGCTTTCTACCAGGATGGTACAGTAAACCAACTTTAAGCATGTTGATGCGCACTTTGTAAGCTCATGGACCAAAGTGAAACCTCGTTGCAAGTTTAAGGACCCCTAGTGCAATTTACTCATTGATAATCATAGAAGGAACTAAGCTCACAAAACAAGATGATATTTGTGCATACATGAGAAATTCAATGGCAGTTCAAAGCACAATATGTGCCTCGACGATTCTATTATAATCACCAATAGTGAACCTAGAAAGCTATTACAATATATAGATGATAGTTTAGTTTAAAAAATCTAATATTAATATGTCATCTATAACACCCTGCAGTCAATCAATCGAGTTGCTGGACGCAAAGACTGGACCAACAATCCTAAAACAGCTAAAGTGGAGGCCCTGTGGTCATAATGGTCCATTGGTCATGATGTTAGCGAACTAGTATGACGAGGGTACATGAAGGACGAGACTTGACCAAGAGCTACCTTCTCCCTAACAAAGTGAATATCAATCTCAATATGCTTCGCTCACTTGTGCTACACAGGGTTGGCGGAGAGGTAGATGGCAATAATGTTGTTGCAAAAGATCACGGTCATAGAGGAGAGTGGAGCATGGAGGTCAACAAGGAGTTGGTGAAGCCAATAAGGCAATCACACTCGGCCATAGTGTGGGTGACAACACAGTATTTCGCTTCAGCACTACATCAAGACATTGTGGCTTGGCGTTTGGACAACCAAGAGACAAGGTTGTCACCGAGGAAGACGCATTACTCGGAGTGAAAAAAGCTAGGAAGTTGTTGATAGTGCACCATCTTGTTGAGCTCATCGTGCAGGAAGGCGTTCTTCACATCAAGTTGATCAACAGGCCATGGTCGAGAGACCGCAAGGCTGAGGATGGTGCTCATGGTGGCTGGCTTGACCACCAAGCTGAAAGTCTCATCATAGTCGATGCCTTGTTGCTGAGAGAAGCCATGGATGACCCAATTAGCCTTGTGCCGAGCCAAAGAGCCATCTGCATGGAACTTGTGTTTGAAAAGCCATTTACGAGAGATGATGTTGGCTCCAGGAGGATTAGGCATGAGTGTCCAAGTGCTGTTGTGGACAATGGCCTCACTCTCGTTGCGCATGGAACGGTGTCACAGGGATCTTGCAGCTTGGGGTGTTACGTCTCGGGTAGAGGTGAGACAGTGAAGGTCGACACGTTACGTCTGTCCACCAGCTTGACATGACATCCTTTGCCCTGGCTTTCTTTGGATGGGGACCAGGACTGCGTTGGGCCAGCGCAATGGGCACGCCAGCGTGAGGCGCTAGCGAGGAGGTGTAGCACTAGAGGTGATCCAAGAGCCAACGTAGCCAAGGAGGCTGGGCAGGATGACCAGGTGGTGATGACGACCCATGATGTGTTGGGGAGATTGGCCATCACACTAGTAGTCCCATCAATAAGTTCCCATTTAAATTTCTTCGTATTTTACCCTTGCTCATCCTCCCACACCTATTCAAGAGACATTATGTTCTTTTATTGTCAAGCCTTACTATATGCTAATCAATGTAAAAAAATTTAATATATCTATGTTTGAAAATCGCTTGTAGAGTATATACACGTAGACGGAAGGAGTACCACGTAACTCGTGGTAAAAGAGAGAAGACCATGATGAGGAGTCCATGACACGTCGATCATAGACATGCTTGTCGGATCGAGTTTCTATCACGTAGCCTGACACACACCTTTAGTAAATACTTCATCCGGTCTTATAATACTTATAAATAAGGTTGAAATCTAACTTTAAAATCTTTAATTATGAATAATTTTTAAAATATTTGTCTTAGAAATATCAAAACCATATATATAGTTTAGTTTAAAAATTATTTTAATCAAATTATATATTTGTTGATATTTTATATATTATAATAAAAAATGGTGGTTAAAGATGTTTTTAAGACTGTGTCTTTATTAAAAATGACAAGTATTATTAATAGAAAAAGTAAAAAAAATTATCTAGAGCAATCCAATCACAAAATGCCGGCTCATTGGTCTAGTGAAAAGCCGTCTGATTAAACTGAGCATACTGTCCAGATACTGGGGCAGAGTGGTGGCAGCCTATCCATTCAGTGACACGTGTTTCGATCTGACATGCAAACTGCCGGCCAGACCTTGGATGACCATACCATAACATCTGACAAATTCACCGTCGAAACATCTGCCTGCAAATGTGACATGAGCTGGCAAAGCATTTACCACCAAAAGTATTCCCGACAGATAAAGTTCGACCAGATAAGAGGTGTCGGCAAATATCTTTGTGTGCAGATAGGACATTTTTATTGCTACCAAAACAAAACATGTCCCTGAAAACTTCTTGATTTGAGTTGAAGCCAATTCGTTGATAATACCTAGGTTAGGTTTGATATCAATACAGAATATTCTTTACTATAATATACGACATCACGAGTTGATCGCAAACTAAATATAACTAAATGCAACTTTACCAATACTTATAACAATTCAAATAGGCCCGTAACTTTTTTCATGGCATATGTATCATCGTTTGCCCTATGACTTATAAACTGGTGTCAAATTTGAATTTTAAAACTTGATTTTCAAGTTGATTTTGATGCGTTTCATCAAAGTATTTTTCAGCATTGGCTTCTAAGTCACTACGGATATATGCAAAAGTTTTATTTATAAATTATTTTTTATTGTTAATAAGTCGTTACGGCTTATAATCAATTATAGAAAACCAATGAAGACCTATATTTCTCATTAATCTTGTGTCATGGTGTAGATAACGTGGCTTTCTAAAATGAGTAACCAGAATGATCAGTGAACAACTATTCAACTATTCAAACATCACTACATATGCTTGTATTACATAATAAATACTGCTTGTACTACATAATAAATGAATAATACTACATGTATTATATATATGATAGACTTTATACCTATGAGTGTTTTTTTATAGAGAGAGTATGTCGTAAGTTTTTTAAAAAAACTTGAAAACCTAACTACAATATAATTGTGATATAATTATATTATAATTATACTCTCACATGCTTACTCACCTCAACCAATCACAACTATCACTCATTTAACTTTTTTATTTACTTTTCTATGTCAACCAATTACATCTGCCCCCACCATAATCTTCATATCTTTAAAAAACTATATACTCAATAATCAGGATATGCATGGCAATGGCCGTACACTGTCATTGGACAAGATTCTAGTAACACGTCTTTATGCTAGCTGCTATCCCAAAAACTTAGTTACTGAGGATCTCAGTATCCCAATTTGTATGTGTTCTTGTTGGCCATGTTACTACGGTATGATCCTTGTAGAAGTGTTCCAACTTATTAAAAAATGTGTTACAATCTTTTTTGCTAGTAACACCCATTTTTTAGTCTCAAAAAAATAGCATTTGTTGCCAAACAGTCCAGGAACACATAAACTTTGCACCAGTAACAACACCATTTTTTAATTATGATAGCACGGTAATAGTACCACGAACAACACAGTTTAAGAAATCATTGCTCGTTGTTATCACAAATATAAATAATTATTTTAGATCTTTATTAAGCATCGCATGTCACCGTATTACATAGCATATTGACATCCATCGAGAGAACATACACAATTAATAACTTGATTAAAGAACATAAGTATCGTTACAAAGCAAATTTCTAATGATCAAACCGAAACATATACATATATACATATAACATTATAACTGTTCTATTTCTTATTGCATCTTTGCTGGCCACTTGGCCCATGATGAGGCAAACTGCTGAACAATTGTGGACCTGTAATTTACCAACTGGCCAAGTGGATGACCTGTAGTAATCATGAACCAAGTGATCAGCTACAAGCACCTCTAATTGACTAAAAGATATTAGTTATTAACCTGTAGTAATTAATATGTGCTGCTCACGTATAAAGCAATAGATGAACAAAACCCTTCCGTGCATATTGTGGCAGAGCACACGAGAAAGAGTATTACAAAATGGGCCCCGATAGCACATGAAAAACCAAACATGAAAAAACACCAAATGAGATCCCAACGCGATGACGATATTGAAACACGATATTTGGTAATGGAATTTAGTCATAGAATACATCTCCGGGCCACTGATTATGGACGCTCCTCAGCGAACCAACATATAAGAGCGTATGAGAGTTACAACGACCCTCGGCCGGACGCCACCGGCACCCGCTACCTCTCGCTATACTTAGTCGTCATGCGGTTACAACATGCCTATCCCTTTATTTAAGAGAGAAACTAGGATAAAGTCTGACTCTCACTTTATTTCTAACACCCAGTATCTTAAACTACAACTGACTTTGTACGTGTATTCGATACAAACACAAACCAAAGAGGGTCACAGCATAATACAAAAGAGTGTTCCTTGCTGGTCTAACCAAATTAACCATATGCCCTCACATACACGTTACTCATATATAAGTGATATATGAGTTACCATTTTGTGTTTATCCTTATGGCATTCTTCGTTACTAACATATATAGGATCATAGTAAGATGGATCCATATCGAAGTAACATAAAGTCACACACAATGAATCCCATTGCCCATTATGACCGTCCATTAGCCCAAGGGACATGTAGACTCGTGAATCCCATGTATGCTTAAGATGTTTGCCTTTTGATTCCGTCATGAGCTTGAATGCACTCTCATGATGCACGACGATACTGTAATTTAGCGGACCGTAGATGTGACATGGTCTGTCCTATTCAGACTGACACACTACAAGTACATTGTCTGTACTTAGCATGCATGGCAATGGCAATATACACAGAGAGCGACGTACTGTCAAGACATGCTAGCCTATTCTGACTGATACACTTATATTGTCTGTACTCAGCATTCATGACAATGGCAACATACTCAGAGGGCATGTACTAGCAAGACATGCCACTACAGGCTCCTCTCAGAAAACACACCCTTCGTCTCATTAAAAACCAACTTTTACCTACAATATACTCCCTCCATCCTATCACCACTAAAAAAATATTATCACCTTTTTAAATGGATGATTAAAAAAAGATGCTTCGACCCGAATCGATAGCTTGACGCGTTTTTTTCTGGATAAGATGTCAGCGCTCCAATTCACAAAAGAATGGGACGGCAGTGGTCCCCTGGCAAGATCGTTCTGATCTTGAAACCCCGCAAGTTGCTGCAAAAGTTTTGTACGACAGTAGAAATAATAACTCTGCTATATGCATGAAGAAATTAGTATGAACCGCGTACGAAAACTCCCTACGTATGACACTTCGGGGAGACTAACGCTAAATGCCCACAAAAGGTCACAGGCCCACAGCCCACTATCTATAAGCACTTTTGATTCTTCTAGTACATGGAAAAACTAATTCCCTATCTCAGATTGACAGATTCAGTATCAGTTACTCGTTCAAAACTTGGTTTGAGCGGATATGCAGAGGGTAAGGAGAGAATCAACTCAATCAAGCATATGAGCTACAAAGAATGCCGATGCGGAGGTGGTGGCTATACACATGCGGTAGGGATCTACTAAACTAACCACTTCGATGCTGCAAATTAAGGACAATAATTAGTTGTGTACGAATCAATAGTAAGCTACTACTAGCATGCAATAATTTTCTAGTTGTGGCTACACAATATTCCTCGGAATTCAAAATGTTTGGCATGTGCACTTCACATCACATTCATCTCTATTAATGTTAACATTAAAATCTAAACTTGTATGTTACTCTCTGACTTTAACATATTAAGACACCTTGAATGTATAATTTGCACCATCTTCTTTCATAACAATTGGGTAACAGTAGATTTTATCTCTTAGTTGCTGCTGAAATTCTCTGAACTTCCAATTAGTATATACTGATTGAAACAGTTGCTCGATATCATAATGAGTGATGCATGGAATCAGCTCATGGAAAGACTTGGCATCAACCTTATTTTCTTTCTCAACCTTGTCTCTTAATGCATTGTCATATTGGTAAATACTTTAGACAGTAGTAAGCTATTTTGGTATATAATCACCTGGTCAAGAGATGGAGTTGGACTTTTCTAGTTCGCAAGGAATGCACAATAAAAAAACACAACCATCCGTTGTGAAAGTGAGCATAGCTCAACTGGTTAGGTTTTTTTTGTGAAACCATCCGGGTTTATTTTGTAGATTTGTTATGGATGCTCATATTTATGGCTAATTATTTATTCAATGGTAGGTGGCATACATATCGACAGCGAGACATCAGGGGTGATTTCGTCAATCTCAAGATATGATGGCCTAATCTTACGGAGGTGTCCATAGAGACAGGATGTGCGGGCATGTGTTCATAGGGATGAGTATGCACATGTAGTGGGGGTTGCTGATCCACGGTCAGCCGTGAGCAGCTGCATCGTGCGACCACTTCCCCTCCTCTAGTCTCATCTGTATGTATATACTTTATATACACTACCCTATAGCCCATGCGTTGCAACGAGAAAACAAATTGAATATGTACCTTATTAAATCAATTTACAAGCACTTATTTAGTCCAAGTAATACTTTGATATTTTTATTGCATAAGTAGGTGTTTTTAAAATTTGGAGAGAACAATAGTGAAACTGGAGATGACTCATTGAAAGATGGTGTAATAGTATAGATTGTGAGGCCCACATGTGAGTGATAGGATGTTGTGGGAATGGACACCACCACTACTATCATTTTAAGTAGTATAGATATGTATAAAATTTGCATTATATAAAGTTTGTATGTATATATATAAAGTATATATATATACGAAGTACATATGCATATATATATATATAGTATTTGGGTAAAAACTATTGTACACCCGACCTCTATAATAGTTATTCCACACCCCTCCTCCCTTTCAAGGGCCGAACTCACCTCTCTTTTCTTTCTTGAGGCCTAAGACCCACGTCACACCTCAGTCAATCGATGGTCAAAGCGCTACAACATCGGTGAAACTCGCCCACTAACTACCCCCACGTCCACCTCTTTGATGTCCTTGTCTCAACCATGGTGCAATTAAGTAATAGGACAACCATGGTGCAACAATTAAGTAATAGGACAACCATGGTGCAATAACGTCATGGCTTACATGCAGTAATAATGAAAAAATATAGTTAAAATATAGTCATGACAGATCTACTAGTTTTATAGAGCTCTTTTTTAAAGCATTATAGTGCAAACGGTTCAATAATATAATATGTGGTGTGAGAGATATCATTGTTTAAAGCTTAGAATTCCAAACATATCACTTTCATCTAGCTTTGTAGTTTGTATCTTTAACTACAAGGAGAGTATTGTATTTTAACCACTTTTAATATATTTGTAAAACTATGTTACTGCATGTATACAATCTTATTAGTACAATATATATAGTGTGTTGCTGCGCAACTTATCACTATACAATATTTTTTAGTAAAAAATTGCATGCAATTTATATTGTGATGAAATTATAGCAATACAGAATAAGTAATAGTAAAATATTACTATTGTATTACTTCATTTATATTGTCGATTAGAGCGAAGTTTGTACACATAAATTAATGAAAACAAACAAATCGATAAAAAATAAAAACTCACGTGTGGGCTGGCCCATTTGGCTGCATCCTTCATGCATGGTCTAGAAAAAAGTAGATAAGGACCACTTACAAAAAGGTCAAAAAGCATATGGACCAACATGTGATGGGCCAGAAACGAATAGTCCGACAACATGAACCTCGCCCAAAAGGGAACCCTGGGCTGCTCGCGCGCATGAGGCGGCACGCGCCTGGTCGCTCATTAGGCTTTTCGAACGTTCTGAGCAACTACGTCTGTACCGTATTTCTTAAAATAACACAACCATCCATTTCTGAATTTGGCTGTTCTGTATTCCTGATTTTCTGAATTGGACAAAATTCACTCGTCCAGTACCTAGAGTGACTTTGATGTAGCTCCATGCTAAAATGGGCCATGCAGGCCGGCCTAAGAATGGCCCATTGTACTATTGACCAGTTCGTGTCGGGTCGATCCAATAGCAGCCCAGACAATTGGAAGCATCAGCCCATCAAAGCCGTGACCTGTCACTTGCCACACGTACCAGGAGGCTGGAACGCTGGCGGTACCCGAGGTGAAATTCAAACTAGGGTCATAAGATTTTAAATTTATATGTTTAAAATAACTTAGACACACTTAATTATAATACTTCAGTATGTGTTATTTTGTATCTTAGTTTGAAATATTTGAAAAATTAATTAATGCTAACAGAGTGAAGGTAGTACTAACCTTTTGTGTTCTAGTGAAAACCATCATCCGTCGTATTTCTTGAAAGAAAATCTTCAATTATATCTTCATAATATCTTATCCAAGACATTATTTTTAAGTGCTATTGTTGCCAACATATTTAAGTCTTCTTTTGCCACAACAGAACGCAGTAAGATTTTAATAACTTGAGTTAACAAACTATTCTCTATCGATGCAATCGTAGCTGGAAGGTTAACAAAATTCTGCACTGGTAGAGTTAGGATAAATGGATAAAAGAAACTTCAGAATATCAAGAGGACCTATAGTCCATAATTCCTTCATAAATCCTGGATAAAAATTAAGTCCCCAAATAGTTATTTTCCATCAACATCTAGGTTCTCCGCTCTTAAGTGCATCCTCAAGATTGACACAAGCAGCCATGGAACTCCTATCATCCAGGGATAGTAGCCTATCTGAAATAAACAAGAAGCTAGAAGTTTGTTCGTAACTCTGATATTGTTCAATCTCCTAGTAAGTGAAGTTATAGCTTGATCAACAACAAGTATAAAATAATTGATCTTAAATGACTTCTTTGCAGATTGTGAATCAATAGATGCATCATCTATGCCCTCATCAAATTATTGTCATCGTTTGATTTTACGCTTGGAGCGGAACTCCAGATGAATATTCATCTCCATCGCAATTTGAATTGCAGCTTCCAATGCTTTCAGAAAGGCAGTTTCTCTATACTATGAAAAATTAAATTGGCCCTTGTACAGGCTCAATTGCAATATCAATAAAAATATCTTTTGATTTTAGCCTCTTGCCGATCAAATCAATAACAACTAAAATTTTATACAGATGATTAGTGCCACTAAACTTAAAGCCACCAAGTTCATTTTCAGAGACAATGATTTAGCTTCACTACTTGTCATTGCGTCATTATCACTTTCAGTTCATTCTGGTAAAGCCTCTCTTAGTTTTGAGACCTGAAATGTCATAACATTAACACTATCAACATGAATCGCCACCACATTTTCCGCCGTCATCCAACGTTATTGAATTGAGGGAGGGGGAGGGTCGTCAAATCGAGGGGTGAGGATGGAAGAGCTGAGAGGGAGGTGAAAAAAGGACTTTGCTCCTCCCCAGACTGTCTGCGTGCCGTATTAAGCCATACCATGATTTACACAAATAGTCCACTTTAGACTTCGTATATTAAAATCGAAAGAGGACCATCTATGAAAACACACGTATCCCTTTAAATTTCACATATAAAAATCAATTTTACAGATGGAGCTAGATCTATCGGATCTCCTGTTATTTTTACAAGTGGGGTTCTCTAGTCCTCCTGTGAAACAGAACGGTGAGGTTGAGAATAATCTTTTTTTTAAACAAAATTGTAGCGAATGTCAGTGAAACATTTGAAGCTTAATTGCAGGTATATGGATAGAACGGTAACTTGACTCATAAGATTTTATTGCTGCTTGCAACATGTACATTGCATATTATACATACAACAGGATCAACGAGTACAAATTCAAAGGAACTCCAGCTACAGTTACAAAGGATCACCCATGACAAATCATTGTCAGTAAGGATCCCCCATCTTATTAATTTATTGAAGCAAACACACTACGAACTCAAACACGGGAAGCTAATAATTAAAAAAAAGCTGAGACATGAGGACGCACGTAAACGCCATATAGATTCAGATTCTAGACGCTTTGGAGTTCCTATGATATCTTGAGGCGTCTCTTCGTTTCCACCATAGGGCCCAACTTTGATGGGAAGGCACTACATCTAGACAAGTAAAGAGTGTATTAATTTCTTAAGACACAGCCTATGGTTTCATCAAATAATTGTATTTCATGAATTCATAATTTCAGAGCAAGTTTTAAATGCGTTAAAGAACATTATATTCATCTCACCTTGTCTGTGCTTTTCAGAATGGGGCAAAACCCATGGATTGTAAGTTCAATGATGTTTTCCTCGGGTTTTCGCTCATGCACCTTTTTGTGGATTACACCAGATGCCATACTAAACTCACCTGTTCCCCCAACAATAGCCCACTCACCACCCTCAACCGGTATTCCCATCACCTGAAGGGTAGATCCCTTGAACCTATTTCAATGCTCACAGATGGTAACATATCACATAATACATCACATGCTTCATAACATTACACCGTTTAAAAACTTATCTCGGTGCTACATTATAAGTAACAAATATATCGACATATATACATATATTTGTACCTTTCATTCTGGAAAACCAAGCTGAAGGAGTTATGCCAGTTGCCAGCTAATGTATGCAGGCCCTGTCCTCGAGCAACAAGCTTGGCATCACAGCCAAGTCCATCGTACACCGGCCAGTTGTTGACAGTTAGCGCACCTAACCCAGTAGAAGCAACATTGTCTAGGATCTGTGACTGGGTTGGTTTTGAGCTATTGTAGATGTGGTGCAGGTAGAGGTTACAGAATTTGAACTCCTTGCCTTCAGTGAGTGTGCTTCTGGGCACGATTTGGAAGTAGGAGCCATTGGTGGCCATGGTATTGAGAGCTGGGGAGCTTGGTTTTGGATGCTGTGCGGTTGGGAACCTAGGGGCAAAAGCTAGAGGGCTTTCTTGTGCTTGGTATTCATGGTGAGATGGGGTATTTATAGGGCATTCTTTGGGCCGGCAATAATTGCCGCCTTGTGAATTGCTGGATATTCATGATTTACGAGTGCTTGCGTACACACACAAGCCAAAATACTCACGATTCACGAGGTGCTTGCATATTCAGTACTGAAATTATGAAAGTTAATTACTAGCCATTATTACGGAAAACACCAAGTGTTTTATCACTGTTTTATGCAAAATGTACATGCACGCTATATATAAATGTCATCAAATATATTATCGATTTTTATGACTATTTTGTAATTAAGTACCCCTACTTAAGAAAAGCATTTCTATACGTCTTTCAAAATATATAATATAAGTGGTAGGTTCACTACTGCAGGCTCATGAGCCCAAGCAACTGCTTACGCTAGCTGGGCCTTAAATCAGCCCCTGGTCTCGAGTAAAAATCGAATGGTCCATATTTTAAAGATAACATGGACGTGTAATTTTACATAAATTTTTAATTATATTTGAATAATTTTCAAAATACAAGTATTTTTGTGCATTTTCCTAAATGTATCTGAACACTCAAAAATGCTTACATTTGAGTTTGCTGTTTTTGGCAAACCATGATCAATCCATATCCTCTGTAGTGCACTATTGCTCACTGACACGTGGGTCCAAGCGTATGTGAAGCCTACATATCCATAAGTATTTAGTAATGTAGAGGATTCTCCTCCGACCATAATCCCTGTATTTTTTCATCGCTTAATTTTATCGATGTGTTGCGTAATTAGTTGCGAGCCGCAGTTGTTTTGAGTCACCCACGAGATTTGGATATTGTGTTGTGTTTGGCTAGCTCTTTGTTCACAGGATGAGCAGATTTGAGGACCACTGCAGCCTCTGCCTGCCACCAATCACAATGCTTTGGCCCCTTCTGTACCAACGGATGGCCGACGTGGCTCTTGGCAATGACTGAATGGACGACGATCCATGGTGCAAATCCATAGTTGCTAGGGTCCGCATCGGTTGGTAAAGAGTTGATCATAAACCAATATGGTTTATTAGCGATTAAAACATAATTTAAGATAATTTTTTATTTATATTCTTAACGCTAAAAAAATTGCTAAAAAACTAATGTTAAAATATATCTAAGTTAAATTTTAACACTAGTTTATAAGTTGTTGGGCAACCGATAACAACTTAATTGTCTGGACACCAAAAATCAGTTTGCGACGTTTCACGTGACATTGGATGTGATGTGGATGAGCATATACTACCTCTCAATAGCCTGAGATAACGTGTGCACACACCAAAAAGGAATGGGGTCTTGGTGTGCTCTATTTGAAAGTTTATAATAATTCCTTGTTACTAAATGTTTTTTGCACATGTTCTTTAATCATCGTGATATTTCTTGGGTACACGTGTGCTCTGGAAATTATACTTCAGCAACCATTCACTATTTAGACTATCAGACGAATATTTTTGATAGAAAGATAATCTGAAACAAGTCGATTCTGTTAATTCTGTTAATTCTGTTATGGAAAGTTAATTCTGTTATGGAAAGGCCAATGGAATAATGAATAAATTTTCTCAACCTCAACGCCACATCTGTACTCCTATATCACCACCATACCAAATATAACCATCACACAGATTGCAAATACTAATATTTGAGCAAGTTTTTTCATTTGCCTCTTACTACGGAAGCATATATAATCAACACCAAGGACTTGCCCCAACGGTCCTTTAAACTTATAAGCATGTTTTATTTAAATCCACGAGCTTTCACAGCATGTATCGAGGCCTCTAAATTTGGTTTATTGAATTATCGCGGTCCCAAGCCTCGTTTGACAATGATCTTGCTTATGTGGCATGCCACGTGGTTGATGACATGGCCAAATTTCCCATTTGTCTGTTTTTCCTCCCATTCTTCTTCTCTTCTTCCTTCACCGCTGGATGCACCTACGGCGGTGGCGACGACGGGCAACGGTGGCACCGACGATAGACAGAGAGAGAGAGGGGGGGAGGTAACGAGAGAGAAGGTGCCGTCAATGGGTAGGCCCGATGGTAGCGTTGAGGCTAGGGGTGACGACGACCTCAGATCGGTTGCAGCTTGCTCCATCGGGATTTCAGTTGGGAGTAGGCTGGCCTGAGCGATGCTACTGCTCTTCCCTCCTCCGCAACCAACCATGAGCACCATGGTCACCGTTGCTCCAACTTGGCCGAGATCTCCTCTCCTCTGGTCCAGTTTAGGTGGCAGCGTACTAAACAGTGTCGGTCCCATTGGAACCTGGTGCTGTTGGATCCATCGTATCCTCTTGTCGACGGTGTAGGATCTGACCTCCCCGAGGGACGGCGGCATCGAATTTGCCTTATCATTACGTCACTGGATTTGAATCCTTCCCCCAAGGATGGCAGCTACAGATCCACCCAGGATGTTAGGAGAGAGGAGCGCCTCCGCTCAAACTGAGCCCACATGCCTCAGCACTGCTGGCTTGGTCCATACGCCGCTTGGCTGCTGCAGGAGCTACCCATCCCGAACACTACCGCTAATCCATTGTCCCATCAAAATCATCCATCGTTGATCAATGGCCAAAGGCGATGGGTGGCACGATGTGCACGATGGATCCAATGTCCCAGCGATAGGGGAGGCCGGATCCATGCCTAGTGAGGTTGATGGCGAGTGGGGATAGTCTCGATCGGCCAGCGCCATGGTGGATGCTCTGTCCCCACGGTGGGGGAGGTCGGATCCACGCTCGGCGAGGCTGGCGGCTAACCAAGGCCGGCTATATCCACCATCCCCTTGACGGGTGCAGCCGAACCGATGCCCGGTGAAGATAGTGGTTGATGATAGGAGAGAGGATGAAAGGAGAGAAAAATGAGGAAGAAGGAAGAATAAATAAAAAATAAAAATGTGTCATGTCATCGTCCACGTGGCATGGCACATAGGCAAGACCATAGTCAAATGAGGCTTTGTACCAGGATGGTACAGTAAACCAACTTTAAGGATGTCGATGCGCGTTGTGTAAGTTTGTGGACCAAAGTGAAACCTCTTTACAAGTTTAAGGACCTCTAGTGCAATTTACTCATCGATAATCATAGAAGGAACTAAGCTCACAAAACAAGATGATATTTGTGCATACATGAGAAATTCAATGGCAGTTCAAAGCACAATATGTGCCTCGACGATTCTATTATAATCACTAAGGGTGAATCCAGAAAGCAATTACAATATATAGATGATAGTTTAGTTTTAAAAAATCTAATATTAATATGTCATCTATAACACCCTACAGTCTATCAATCGAGTTGCCGGACACAAAGACTGGACCAAAAATCCTAAAACAGCTAAAGTGGAGGCCCTTTGGTCATAATGGTCCATTGGTCATGATGTTAGCAACTAGCATGACGAGGGTACTTGAAGGACGAGACTTGACCAAGAGCTACCTTCTCCCTGACAAAGTGAATATCAATCTCAATATGCTTCGCTCACTTGTGCTACACAGGGTTGGCGGAGAGGTAGATGGCAATAATGTTGTTGCCAAAGATGACGGTCATAGAGGAGAGTGGAGCATGGTGGTCAACAAGGAGTTGGTGAAGCCAACAAGCCAATCACACTCGGCAATAGTGTGGGTGACAACACAGTATTTTGCTTCGGCACTAGATCGAGACATTGTGTCTTGGCGTTTGGACAACCAAGAGACAAGGTTGCCACCGAGGAAGACGCATTACTCGGAGTGAAAAAAGCTGGCCAGTTGTTGATAGTACACCATCTTGTTGAGCTTGTCGTGAAGGAAGGCGTTCATCACATCAAGTTGATCGACAGGCCACAGTCGAGAGACAACAAGGCTTAGGACGGTGCTGTTGGTGGTTGGCTTGACCACCAACGTGAACATCTCATCATAGTCGATGCCTTGTTGCTGAGAGAAGCCATGGATGACCCAATGAGCCTTGTGCCGAGCCAAAGAGCTATATGCATGGAACTTGTGTTTGAAAACCCATTTACCAGAGACGATGTTGGCTCCAGGAGGATTAGGCATGAGTGTCCAAGTGCTGTTGTGGACAATGGCCTCACGCTCGTTGCGCATGGAATGGTGTCACAGGGATCTTGCAGCTCGGGGTGTTATGTCTCGGGTAGAGTTGAGACAGTGATGGTGGACAATTTACGTCTGTCCACCAGCTTGACATGACATCCTTTGCCCTTGCTTGCTTTGGATGGGGACCATGACTAGGTCGGGCCACCGCAATGGGCACGCCAGCTTGTGGCACTGGCGAGGAGATGTTGCACTAGACAGGAGGTGACCGAATGCGACATTGAACTGAACGAACCAGTGGAGCTAGGAGGCGATCCAAGAGCCAGCGCAGCCAAGGAGGTTGGGCAGGATGACCAGGTGGTGATGACGGCCCATGATGTGTTGGGGAGATGGGCTATCACACTAGTAGTCCCATCAATTAGTTCCCATTTAAATTTCTTCGTATTTTACCCTTGCTCATGTTAGTGATATGCCCTAGAGGCAACATGGAGATGTTGGATATCACGTCAATGTTTATGTATTTATGAATAAAGTGTTATTCAGTTCCATGAAATAGACATCTTGTTTTGATCAATAAGTACGTTTTGAATCTTGAAGCGTCTCCCATCTATAACATTAATACAGAAAGGCAACTCTCTAATGATATAAACCCCACGTTTATCTGGCATTGTCGCTTAGGCCATATAAATCAGAAACGCATGGAGAAGCTCCCTAAGGATGGATTGCTTCACTCTTTTGATTTTGAATCATTTGAGACATGTGAGTCTTGTTTACTTGGTAAGATGACAAATGCATCTTTCACGGGACACAGTGAAAGAGCAAGTGACTTGTTGGCACTCGTACATACTGATGTATGTGGACCAATGAGCTCAACGGTCAGAGGTGGTTATCAGTACTTCATTACTTTTACCGATGACTTTAGTAGATATGGTTATATCTACTTAATGAGGCATAAGTCGAATCCTTTGAAAAGTTCAAAGAATTCCAGAATGAAGTACATAATCATTTAGGAAAAACAATCAAGTTTCTACGATCGGATCATGGAGGGAATACTTGAGCCAAGAGTTTGGTAATCATCGAAAGATTGTGGAATTGTTCCACGCTTGACTCCGCCAGAATTCCACAATGGAATGGAGTGTCCGAACGGAGAAATCGCACCTTGTTGGACATGGTGCGGTCGATGATGAGCCAAAGTGATCTTCCGTTATCCTTCGGGGATATGCTCTTGAAACAGCGCTCACACTAAATAGAGTTCCATCTAAGTCGGTTGAAAAGACACCATATGAGATATGGACAGGGGAACCCCTAGTATGTCTTTTCTCAAAATTTGGGGATGTGAGGCTTATGTAAAACGTTTACGTCGACAAGCTCACACCCAAATCGACAAGTGCTTCTTTGTGGGATATCCTAAGGAAACTAAGGGATATTATTTTTATAATCGGGAACAAGGCAAAGTGTTTGTCGCCCGACACGGTGTCTTCTTGGAGAAAGAGTTTCTTTCAAGAAGGGTTAGTGGGAGCAGGGTGCATCTTGAAGAAGTTAAAAAAACACCAGAAAATATTTCAGCGACCACAGAACCACAATAGGAGGAGCAAACTGTTGCACCACCTGTTGTAGATACACCAGCCTCACGGAGGTCTGAAAGATCACGTCGTGCGCCTGACAGGTACACACGTGCGGAACAACGTGATATATTGTTGTTGGACAACGATGAGCCTAAGACCTATGAGGAAGCGATGGTGGGACCCGATTCCAACAAGTGGCTTGGAGCCATGAAATCCGAAATAGAATCCACGTACGATATTCAAGTTTGGAAGTTGGTTGATCCACCTGATGGTGTCAAAACCATTGAGTGTAAATGGGTTTTTAAGAAAAAGGCCGATATGGATGAAAATGTTCACATCTATAAGGTGCGATTGGTGGCGAAAGGTTTTAAACATATTCAAGGAGTTGATTATGATGAAACCTTCTCGCCCGTCGCAATGCTTAAATCTATTCGGATTATCCTAGCGATTGCTGCATATTTCGATTATGAGATATGGCAGATGGATGTCAAAACGGCTTTCCTAAATGGAAACCTAAGCGAGGATGTATACATGATACAACCTCAGGGTTTTGTCGATCCAGAATCGCCTGGAAAGATATGCAAGCTACAGAAATCCATTTATGGATTGAAACAAGCATCTCGGAGTTGGAATATTCGTTTTGATGAAGTAATCAAAGGGTTTGGTTTCATCAAAAATGAAGAAGAGGCCTGTGTTTACAAAAAGGTCAGTGGGAGCGCAATTGTATTTCTAATCTTATATGTGGATGACATATTACTGATTGGAAATGATATCCCTATGCTAGAATCCGTCAAGTCTTCATTGAAAAATAGTTTTTCCATGAAAGACTTAGGGGAGGCAGCATACATATTGGGCATTCGGATCTATAGAGATAGATCCAATAGGCTAATTGGATTAAGCCAAAGTACATACATTGACAAGGTGTTGAAAAGATTCAACATGCATGATTCCAAGAAAGGTTTCTTGCCCATGTCACATGGCATTAATTTTAGCAAGAATCAGTGTCCTCAGACACATGATGAGCGGAATAAGATGGGTATGGTTCCATATGCTTCGGCAATTTGAATCCATCATGTATGCCATGCTTTGTACACGTCCAGATGTCTCGTACGCTTTGAGTGCTACGAGTAGATACCAGTCAGATCCAGGTGAAGGTCACTGGACTGCCGTAAAGAATATCCTTAAGTACTTGAGAAGAACTAAGGATATGTTCCTAGTCTATGGAGGTGAAGAAGAGCTCGTTGTAAGTGGTTACACCGATGATTGCTTCCAAACAGACAAGGATGATTATAGATCGCAATCTGGGTTCGTGTTCTATCTAAACAGAGGCGCAGTTATCTGGAAGAGTTCCAAGCAGGATACTGTTGCTGATTCTACAACGGAGGCCGAGTATATTGCTGCTTCGGAAGCTGCAAAGGAGGCTGTTTGGATTAAGAAATTTGTTTCTGAGCTTGGTGTGATGACTAGTACGACTAGTCCAATGTCTCTCTATTGTGATAATAGTGGAGCCATTGCGCAAGCCAAGGAGTCGAGGTCACATCAGAAGTCCAAACACATACTTCGGCGATATCATCTCATCCGCGAGATAGTGGACAGAGGTGATGTCAAGATATGCAAAGTGCACACGGATCTCAACGTAGCCGATCCGCTGACAAAACCTCTCCTTCAGCCGAAACATGAGGCACACACAAGAGCAATGGGTATTAGATACTTACATGATTGACTCTAGTGCAAGTGGGAGATTGTTAGTGATATGCCCTAGAGGCAACATGGAGATGTTGGATATCACGTCAATGTTTATGTATTTATGAATAAAGTGTTATTCAGTTCCATGAAATAGACATCTTGTATTGATCAATAAGTATGTGACTTATTTATGAGACTCTATATGTATGAATCTATTTCTAAATGATCCCTGATCATATATCATATTATTGAAACTAATATGATTCTAAGATCAACATGTTTATTGATTGATGATCATGTCTCATAGATCATGGGTATGGAGATACCAAATCAATAAACATGGACATATGTGTTAGAGAACACATTGTTGGATTGACCCACCATGAGACACTACAGGAATTAATGTGCCATTAGTTGGTCTCAGGTAGTGTTGGTACAAAGTCTTTAGACCTGAGATCACCATGGATTTCAACATGTGTAGTCGCCTCCTTTGGGACTATCAAACGCTATTCTGTAAGTGGATAGTTATAAAGGTAGTTTTCGGGTTTGCTATGAAACATGGAGTGGGATGTGAGTGATCAAGATGGAATTTGCCCCTCCTTTGGAGAGATATCTCTGGTCCCCTCGAGGTAATGGATTATGGAAATGCATGGCCATGCTAAGTTGATTGAGGAGTCAATCAACAGACAGATAATCCAATACGGTTCGAGTGAATGGTTAAGCTATTGAAGGGATGACACACATCTTGCCTATAGCTTAATTGGTATCGTGAGGCAATGGGATTTGTGTACACATTATAGGTTCAGAGCCGATATTATATTCTTGTATACTATGGTGTCAATATGTGCTGCTAGGCGCCGCTGTTGACAGGTCGGCTGAGTTGGACTCGAGCCGACGGTCGGCTAAGTTAGACTATAGCCGAAACCGAGTATACCTGAACCTACAGGGTCGCACGCTTAAGGGGATAAGAATAGGAATTCGAGTTGGACTCGGATACGGCTTGATCGGATAGGGATCCGATCGGATAGAGTCCTATAGGCTTACGACGTATGGGCGGCCAACTCTATGAGATTCGGATAAGATCCGATCCAAAATAGAGTCCTGATCGGCCACGAGTCCCAGTCGGCCAACTCTATATAAAGGAGGCAGGGGTGGAGAGCTGTAGCACGTCAATTGCATCGCATTGAACCAAATCAACAACAGAAGTCGTCGAGATCAATCTCCACGGAAACTCTCCCCACTTTCGAGCCAAACCCTAGCCTTGCATCGCGTGCTAGCACACGGGTGTTCGGCGTTCTGTCCCCGGACGTGTGGATACCGGTAGAGACGCTGCTACGTTGCGCGCTGTTCATCGGCTGTGGAGGAATTGGCTGCGGTCGAGCGCATCGGAACGAGGCGCGAGAACACAGTCGGACGACTCAGATCGGCTACGACATCCGCGAATCGGCTGATTGGTAAATCGGCTGTCCCCGGGAATCGGCTGACATCGGCCGGCACAGTTCCAGATCGGATTGCCCTGATTGGCTATTCCGCTGCGTTCTACTCCAATCGGTAACGATCTATCGGCCCTTACTTGCAAGTGTTCCTGGTTTGCGCGGTTAAAAGTTTTTGTTTTGGGCTAGCGTAGCCTCCGCGTAACCCTTTAGCTCATCCTCCCACACCTATTCAAATAAGAGACATTAGTCTTTTATTTTCAAGCCTTAATATATGCTAATCAACCTAAAAAAATTTAATTATATCTATGGTTGAAAATCGTTTGTAGAGTATATACACATAGACAGAGGGACTTCTACGTAACTCGTGGTAAAAGAGATAAGACCATGATGAGGAGTCCATGACACGTCGATCATAGACATGCATGTTGGATCGAGTTCCTACCACGTAGCCTAACACGCACCTTTAGTAAATACTTCGTCCGAGCTGATAATACTTATAAATAAGGGTGAGATCTAACTTTAAAATCTTTAATTATGAATATTTTTAAAAAAATATCAAAACCATATATATAGTTTAGTTCAAAAATATTTTAATAAAATTATATATTTGTTGATATTTTAATATATATTATAAAGAAAATAGTGGCTAAAGATGTTTTTAAGACCGTGTCTTTGTTAAAAATAACAAGTATTATTAATAAAAAAGTAAAAAAATATCATCCAGAGCAATCCAATCACAAAATTCCGGCTCATTGGTCTAGTAAAAAGCTTGACTAAATTGAGCATACTGTCCAGCTAATGGGGCAGAGTGGTGGCAGCCTATCCTATCAGTGACGCGTGTTTCGATCTGACATGCAAATGGCCAGCCAGACGTGGCACATCTAATTGGATGACCATACCATAACATGTGACAAATTCACCGTCAAAACATCTGCCTGCAAAGGTGACATGAGGTGGCAAAGCATTTACCACCAAAAGTATTTCTGGCAGATAAAGTTCAACAAGATAAGACTGTCGGCAAATATCTTTGTCTGCAAATAGGATATTTTTATTGCTACCAAACATGTCCCTTGAAAACTTATTGATTTGAGTTGAAGCCAATTCGTTGATAATACCTATGTTAGCTTTGATATCAATACATAATATTCTTTACTGTAATATACGGCATCACGAGTTGATTGCAAACTAAATATAACTAAATGCAACTTACGCTTTTCTAGCATTAGATAATTAATAGTAACAGTACTTATAACAATCCAAATAGGTCCGTAACTTCTTTTCCAAGCATATGTATCATTGTTTGCCCTATGACTTATAAGCAAATTTGAATCTTAAAACTTGATTTTTAAGTTGATTTTGATACTTTTTCATTAAAGTTTTTTCAGCATTGGCTTCTAAGTCACTACGTATATATGCAAAATTTTTATTTATAAATTATTTTTTATCGTTAATAAGTCGTTACGGCTTATAATTAATCATAGGCAACCGATGAAGACCTGTTTCTCTTATTAATCTTGTGTCATGGTGTAGATAACATGGATTTCTAAAATGAGTAAACAGAATGATCAGTGAACAACTATTCAAACATCGGTGCAGGTTTATTAGAATTAAAGATAATACTGCTTGTACTACATAAGAAATGAATAATACTACATATATTATATATTCAAATTCATGTCTAGAAGTGTTTTTAGATAGACTTCAATACTGAGTGTTTTCATAGAGAGAGTATGTCGTATGTTTTTAAAAAATATGAAAACCTAACTACAGTATAATTGTGATATAATTATATTATAATTATACTCACATGCTTACTGACCTCAACCAATCACAACTATCACTCATTTAAATTTTATATTACTTTTCTATTTCAACAAATTACATCTGCCCCCACTATAATCTTAATATCTTTGAAAAAACTATAGATGTTCTTACGTTCTTTATAATTTTTAACGGAGAGAGTACTATATACTCAATAATCAGGATGCATGGCAATGGCCATACAGTGTTAAAGGACAAAATTCTAGTAACACATCTTTATGCTAGCTACTATCCCAAAAACTGAGTTACTGAGGATCTCAGTATCACAATTTGTATGTGTTCTTGTTGGCCATGTTACTACGGTATGATCCTTGTAAAAGTGTTCCATCTGATTAAAAAATGTGTTACAATCTTTTTTTTGCTAGTAACACCCATCTTTTACTGTCTAAAAAAACAGCACTTGTTGCCAAACAGTCCAGGAAAACATAAACTTTGCACCAGTAACAAAAGCAGTATGATTTGCCATAAGCAATAACACCATTTTTTAATTATAATAGCATGGTAATAGTACCATGCTATTATTGCTCGTTGTTATCACAAATATAAATAATTAATTTAGATCTTTATCAAGCATCACATGTCACCGTATTACATAGCATATTGACATCCATCGAGAGAACATACACAATTAGTAACTTTATTAAAGAACATAAGTCTCATAACAAAGCAAATTTCTAATGATCAAATCGAAATATATACATATATACATATAACATTATAACTGTTATATTTCTTATTGCATCTTTGCTGGCCACTTGGCCCATGATGAGGCAAACTGCTGGACAATTCTGTACCTTTAATTTACCAAGTGGCCAAGTGGATGACCTGTAGTAATCATGGACCAAGTGCCTCATCATGAACCAAGTGATCAGCTACAAGCACCTGTAATTGACTAAAAGATATTTAGTTATTAACCTGTAGTAATTAATATGTGCTACTTATGTATAAAGTAATATATGAACAAAACCCTTCAGTACATGTTGTGGCAGAGCACAGGAGAACCAAACATGGAAGAAACATCAAAGAAAATCCAAACACGATGACGACACCAAGACACGATATTTGGTAACGGAATTTAGTCCTTGCCTACATCTCCGGGCTACTGATTATGGGCGCTCCTTGCTAATCCAACATAACACACCCTCGGTTGGATGCCACCGGCACCCGCTACCTCTCGCTATACTAAGTCGCCATATGTCTGTCCATTTATTTAAGAGAGAAACTAGGATAGAGTTTGACTCTTACATTATTTTATTTATTTAAGAGAGAAACTAGGATAGAGTCTGACTCTTACATTATTTCTAACAGCTAGTACCTTAAACTGTAACCGACTTTGTATATATATTCGATAGAAACTCTAACCGAGAGGGTCATGACATAATACAACCCGATTGTGAAAATACTGGAAAGGAAACCAAAAGAGTGTTCTCTTGCTGGTCCAACCAAATTAACCACATGCCATCACATACATGTTACTCATATATAAGTGATATATGAGTTACCATTTTGTGTTCATCCTTATGGCATTCTTCGTTACTAACATATATAGGCTCATAGTAGGATGGATCCATATCAAAGTAACATAAAGTCATAGACAATGAATCCATGCCCCATTATGGCCGTCCATGAGCCCAAGGGACATGTAGACTCATGATGCACATGTATGCTTAAGATGTTTGCCTTTTGATTCCGTCATGAGCTTGAATGCAATCTCGTGATACACGACGATGCTGGAATTTAGCGGACCGTAGATGTGACATGGTCTGCCCTATTCAGACTGATACACTACAAGTACGTTGTATGTACTCAGCATGCATGGCAATGACAGCGTATCTTAGAGAGTGACATACTGTCAAGACATGTCACCCTATTCAGACTGATACATTACAAATTACAAGTACATTGTCTGTACTCAGCATGCATGGCAATGGCAACGTACTCAGAGAGCGACAGGAGACGTACTATCAAGACATGCCACTACAAGCTCCTCTCAGAAAACACACCCTTCGTCTCATCAAAAAAATATTATCACCTTTTTTCAATTGATGATTATAAAAAGATGCTTCGACCCGAAGTGATAGCTTAACACGTTTTCCCTGGATAAGATGGCAGCGCTACAGCTCACTAAAGAATTAGACGGCAGTGGTCCAGTCGCAAGATCGTTCTGATGTTGAAAGTCCGCACGTTGCTCTCAAATTTTGTATGATAATAGTAGAAATAATAACTCTGCTATACACACGAAGAAATTAGTTCGAAGTGCGTATGAAAACTCCCTACGTATGACACTTAGGAGGGACTAGAACGCTAAGTGCCCACGAAAGGTCACAGGCCCACAGCCCAGTATCTATAAGCACTTTGGATTCTTCTATTACAGGAAGAACAAATTCCCTATATCAGAATTACAGATTCAGTATCTGTTACTCGTTCAGAACTTGGTTTGAGCGGAGATGCAGAGGGCAAGGAGAGAATCAACTCAATCAAGCATATGAGCTACAAAGAATATCAAATATCGATTGGACGAGTAGCCGACGCTGAGGTGGGGGCTATACACTCAGCTACGGCCGCAATACGAGCAATGCACCACAACTAGCTGGTTGGTTTTATGCATATGAGGTAGGGATCTACTAAACTAACCAATTCGATGCTGCAAATTAAGGACAATAATTAGTTGTATATGAGTCAACAGTAAGCTACTATTAGCTTGCAATAAATTTCTGGTTGTGGCCACACAATATTCCTCGGAATTCAGAATGTTTGGCATGTGCACTTCACATCACATTCATCTCTATTAATGTTCACACTAAAATCTAAACTTGTATGTTTCTCTCTGACTTTAACATATTATGACACCTTGAATGTATAATTTGGACCATCTTCTTTCACAACAATTGGGTAAACGTAGATTTTATCTCTTAGTTGGTGCCAAAATTCTCTAAACTTCTCATTACTATATACTGATTGAAACTGTTGCTCTATATCATAATGAGTGATGCATGAAATCAGCTCATGGAAAGACTTGGTATCAACCTTATTTTCTTTCTCAACCTTGTCTCTTAATGCATTGTCGTATTAGTAAATACTTTAGACGCCAATAAGCTATTTTGGTATATAATCACCTGGTCAAGAGATGGAGTTTGACTTTTCTAGTTCAGAACGAATGCACAATAAAAAAACATAACCATCTATTGTGAAAGTGAGCGTATCTCAACTGGTTAGGTTTTTTTTGAAACAAATCCATCCGGGTTCATTTTCTAGACTTGATATGGATGCTCATATTTTTTCAATGATAGGTGGAGTACATATCGACAACGAGACGTCAGGGGTGATTTCATCAATCTTAAGATATGTTGGCCCAATCTTACGGAGGTGTTCATACAGACAGGATGTGCAGGGTGTGCGTTCATAGGGGTGAGTATGCACATGTTGTGGGGGGGTTGCTGATCTGCGGTCAGCCGTGATGTCACACCCTGAGGTTCTTTTGCTAGTTTAAAATTCATTTAATAAATCACCCAAGGAAATTATTTAATTTAACCTGGAGCTAAACCCTAATTAATAAAATTTATTTAATATGTGGAAATGACATGGTGGAATTTTTTTGAGTTTCTTATGTCAAAATACATTTACAGATTTTTAGTGAAATTTTCGAGCACTACAAATAATTCTTAACCAATTAAAATCAATTCTCAGAATTAAATAAATTGCTGGCAAAATCCTTTTTACTTTTCTATTTTCCCCTCGTTTTATTTTCTTTTTGTGCCACCAGCCCAGCCTACTTCCTCTCCTACGCGACGTGCCTCTTGTTCCCGTGGGCCGGCCCAAAGGCCACGTCCCACTGCTCCTGCACGCCCCCGCCCGAAGTTCGGGAGTCCTCCCTCGCCTACTCGGGTCACTAACAGGTGGGGCCCACCAGTGGGGCCCATCCCCGACGTCGTGCTGACGAAGAGCGCCACCACGAATCTTGAGCCGTTGCTCGCCCCTCCCTGCGTATTCATGCTGCCCGCCTTTCCCGTCCCGCATGCGCCACGCTCGCGAAATGGCTAGGATTCAATTTTTGAATCCCGCCAGCCATTACTCCCTCCGCCTCTCACGCCGGCAACTAATCCGCGCCATCCCTGCCGCGTTCGCCCCTCACGTCGGCAACTAATCCGCGCCATCCGTCGCCCGTGTTCCCATCTCTCTTTTTTCTCTTCCGCCGCTCGTCCCCGTGCCCCGAACCCCCTTCATGCCGTTATGCCCGTGCGCCGCTGCCGTGCACCAACTCCAGCAGTCTTTTGCCGCCGCTCCACTCCGTGCTGAGCCACGCCATCGCCACCTTCGGGTTTACGCTATCGAGCTCTCCGCCGTCCGCTCGCTCGCCTCGCCCTCCGCCGCCTGTCATTGCTGGTCGACATTGTCGTCTCCCGCGTTGGCCAAACTCCAGGGAGGAATCCTCCCCCTCCCTCTCCTCTCCCGAGCACGCATCACCATCCCACGCATCGCAGTCCTCTGCACCACGTGCCGCCATCCCCAGCGCCGCCGGCCACTGTCGTCGGCCGGTCGCCGGCTGCCATGCACGCCATGGCCGGGCCGAGCCAGCCTTGGCCGCGCTCACGCTGCCCCTCAGCCATGCGATCTACCACTCGATAGATCAAGGCCGCCCATCTCGGTCACCAGCGTGGCAGCCACGTGGCCGCCACGTCGACGCCACATGTGCAAACGTGGTGCACCGCCGCCCCTCGGTCCCGTGGACTCGGTCGACCATGGACCAGCAGCCCCCGAGCCGCTGACGTCAGCCCTTCCCATGTTGACGTCATGCCTAGGATTTATTACGCAATAATTGAATAAGGACTTTTCTGTTTTAGTAAAAACATAGATAATCTTCCAAAAATCATAACTAATTCATCCGAGCTCCGTTTATGCCCATTCAAATTTCGTTAAATTCATAAAAATGCAGAGAATCCACTAAAAATGGTTGTGTTTCCTTTTCCGTTTGTGTGCCTTGATTGTCGTGTTGATTCCGGCAGTTTCGACGCTCCCGTCTACTTCAAAGTTGTTGCAGAGGTCGCACTAGCACCAGAGCAAGGCAAGTCGTGCTCTGCATTGAACATACTGTGCCTACTTTCATAAATGCCTTATTTTTCCTTAAATGTTGCATTCTTTTATAATGTAATTTTTACGGGTTTATTTACCTATTGTACTCAGCCTTATAAATTGTTTAGCTTGTACCTTGCAAAGCTTGGGTTCTAATTTGATTAGTTGCTAGTCTAGGATATGCTTAGCCATACTTAGGTCAACTAACTCATTAAAAGGGTTTACTCACTTATCATTTAGTGTGGAGTCGATACTGATAACATTAAATATGAGCCAGCATGGTATTATTATTCAATTAAAATATGACAATGGTGGGTTGTGGGTGCAATGGTTTTTATAGACGAGCCCATGGCAATTAAGGACTGATTCATGGGAAACCCTGAGAGAATTACCATGCGTACTATAAGCCAGCATGGCCAATGGTTGGACCAGCATCAGCTATGAATCCTATAATCAAGCCATGGTCGTTCAGAGGCTGGGGAATTGACATGATCGGTCAGATCAATCTATCTTCAAGCAAAGGAAATAAGTTTATATTGGTGACAACCAATTATTTCACAAAGTGGGTTGAGGCAATACCATTGAAGAAGGTTGATTCCGGGGATGCAATTCAGTTCGTCAAAGAGCACATTATATACCGATTTGGTGTTCCTTAGACCATCACAACCGATCAGGGATCTATATTTGTATCCGATGAGTTTGTCCAATTTGCAGAAAGCATGGGGATTAAATTGTTGAATTCTTCACCATAACATGCGCAAGCTAATGGACAGGCAGAAGCATCCAACAAAGTTTGATCAAGTTGATCAAGAGAAAGATCTCTGAGTTTCCAAAGCAGTGGCATACCGATTGGCCGTGGCATTATGGTCTTATCGCATGGCTTGTCATGGATCGATTCAAGTTCCTCCTTACAAGCTAGTTTATGGGCATGAAGCCGTGTTATCATGGGAGAGTGTCATCGGCTCAAGGATGATTGATTTACAAGATGAGTTGACAGCCGATGATTATCATAATCTCATGGTACATGAATCGGAAGAGTTGGTTCAATCCAGGATGCATGCTTTGAAAAAGGTGACAAGAGATAAGGAAAGAATCGCTCGTCATTACAATAAGAAAGTTGTGCTAAATCTTTTTCAGAAGGCGAGCTGGTTTGGAAGTTGATGCTACCGATAGGAACTCGTCATAATAAATTTGGCAAGTGGTCGCCGAATTGGGAAGGACCTTTTCGGATCTACATATTTGTTTCTAAGGGGGCCTATATGTTGCAAGGGCTTGATGGATAAGTTTTTGGAAGGGCTCTCAATGTGAAATATTTGAATAAATATTATCCGAGTGTTTGGATCAATTCATGATTCGGCTGTGTTATGCCGATACATAGTAGCCGATGTGTTGACATCGCCTTCAGATGCACGATATAAGTTATATCGCCCTTAGTTTTTTTAATTTATCATAATCGACTGTGTTCTGCCGATGTGCAATGGCCGATATAAGTTATATCGCCCTTAGTATTTTCAACTTATCATAATCGGTTGTGTTTTGTCGATGAGTGATGGTTGATATTTGCGATATCGCCCTTAGTCTAGCCATAATTTTATCAAGACATTGTAAAATTAGGGGGGCATGCTTACATGCATACTAAAATATGTGGACTTCAAAAATTTCAATGCAAAATATATTACAAGTCATCACAAAAGTTCACAAGAGTTGACAAGAATCGGCAGGAAAGTTCACAAGTTTCAAGTGCTAAGCTCCTATTACATGGATTGGCTCATCCAGACACTAGCTTGTTGATAGCCAATATTACACTTTGCCTAATTTGTTTTATGTCTTCGATGGCTTGGGCGTCGGTAGCATCGGTTCCAGGGATTACTTTCAGAGACTTCGTGAGATCTGATAAATGCTCGACATAAGTCTTCAATTTGGATTTTTGCTCTTCGATTGCCCTGGGGAGATCGGCAAGTGTTTTCTCCTCTGATGCTATCTCGGCGTTGCACTTCTCAAGCTCAGCGAGTAGCTCCTTTTTTTGATTTTGCAGCCGATCAATGCTGGTCTGAATTGAGCTTGGTCCTATAGTCATCCCATCAAGCTTAGCTTTTTCTACGGTGATTGATTGTCGATTAGCTTCGATGGTGGCTTCGAGAGCTTTTCTTTCTCGCCAATCGGCAATCCTTTGTTCTGCTCTTTCTAGCTTGTATCGGTGTTGTTCAAGATATCCTGCTTGGGAGATGATGTCAGCTATATTGTCTGGGATTTGGTCTTGAATTTCTTCAAACCTAGCTCTGATCAACCCGCAGTTGGCGACTAAGTAGTCCAAGGAGCTCTGTAGCCGACGAGCAATGTCTAATAGATTTGTCTTCAGATCATCAGCAAGTTCCAAGAACTGCCCTATGTCGAAGGAGAACGTATCAGCCAAGACCTAAAAAGGGAATGGTGAAATTGATAAGTGTTGGAAAGCTTAAAATAGCCGATATGAAGTTAAGAGAGTGCTTATAGGGATGACATGAGCTGCTTCTCCTTCTGCTTCCACATGATGGCTGCCCCTAGCCGATGGAGTGTGTTCACTTGATTCATGTGGGGCAGGTGCTGGAGAGCAAGGCGACTTCACAAAAAGAAAGAGACGAGTTTGGTTTGCCATCGATTAATTGAAAATTGAGAAAAGTTTTGAGGTTAAAGTTACCGATGGAGGTGGAGCTAATTTTTTCTTGGTGGCCAATTTCGTTTTTTGCAAAGTGAAGGAGTTTGTTCAGGAATTGAAATACGAAAATTTAAAGAAAATGAACTCCAGATAAAAGTACGTACAGGCTGAGAACGAGGTTGGCGTCTTGGAGGAGTTGGAGTTTTTTGAGGAGCTGGGTCATCGGCTGGCGGCATCGGCATGGTTCTTTTTGGTTAACTTGTCTTGACAGCAACATCGTCGACAGCTTTCTCTAGTTCTTCTTGATTCAAGAACTCCTCCACGTATGAGTCTAAAGATGGCAGATCATCGGCTGTAGCTGTCTTTTGTTTTTTGGGAGCTTTCTTCATTGCAGCCGATGGATCGACAGCCGATGGCTTGGCCCTTTTCCTTTTGCCTGATTCAGAGGGGATCAGCTGGTAGGTTTGACCATAAAGCAAAGATGCCATTTTGGGGGCATCATAGCCGATCCTTGAAGGGGCTAGTCCACAACCATTGGGGAGAATGCCGACAGGATAACAGATAGTTGCCCAGTGTTGCTGGTATGAGGAGGAGAGGAGTCGGTAGTCGGCAAACAAAGAGAAAGATGTAGTCAAATATTGAAAGATGTTAGGTCGATAATGAAGAATTTGACAGAAGGAGAAGTGCTTACTTTTGGAACCAACTCTGGGTACATGGTGGTCAAGTACATCGAAGCTGATTGGTGAAAAAGGTGTTTCTTCCATTCAATCCACCATGGGTCGAAGGCTGCACTCCTCATTACGGCTAGTTCAATATAGTCAATGCTGCTGAGGAGAGGCCCTGGGATATTGAGCAATATATCCATCATAAGGCCCGAAGAGATCTCTTCCCTAGTTTGGATCTTGTCGGCAAAGTACAAGCCGATCGGCAGCTGGCCCATCCCTAACTGTCTGGTAGCACCTCATTGGATGATAAAATTCGTATGGAACTTGTATATTTCTGCCTTGGTGGATGCCGACTAGGAGGATACAAGGGGAGATGGCAGCTGTGAAGACTTCCCTAGACTTGTCAAACTTCTTAGAGTTTATCTCATCTAATCTGAAGTCACTAGGGAGCTCAAAATCTTCAGAATTTGCATACGCAAACCAGATTCTTGTGTTCCTTGGAAACCCATCGTAGAAGTTGCTGAACCAATCTCTGAAGAGGTTAGCTGATAGCTTCGATCCAGTATATGAGGATGCTGCCTCTCCAAAGGACATGCATCGGTGAGTTGTCACTTCGTTGCCATCTTCATCTGTCGTCGGTTGCACTCTTGGAAATTCAGCTTCTATTAAAGCTGGCCTTTCAGCAACCTTTATGTGTGTGCAAATTAAGCCATATCTACAATAGCCACCAGGGGCCACTGGTGCTGATAGCAAAGTTTGTAGCGATCTTAGCCGATGCAGAGTTTAGGGTCTGGTAGAGATACCCTAGCAAATATTTGCCCAAAGGAATTTGTTTCTTCTCTACCAAAGCTTCGGCTACATGCTACCAGTTAGTGGTGGGGCCACAGCTCAGACCATAGAACAAAAATTTTTCCAACCACATCAAGAGGAAGGCTGCGTGCTCCCTAGGGCCTACTGGGCCAATTCCCATGTTTTCGGTGATGAATCCACTCCAGACGCCAATTGCCCGGGATTTGAAGGAGAATTGGCCCTTGGTGTTCAAGCTGATCGGGTTAGCCGACTAGGTGATGTCAAGACCCGTGATCATAACTATGTCCAAGAGAGTGGGCGTCATCGGCCTTGGTTGAACAAGAAAGCGTTCAAAGTATTGGACCAGAAGTAGGTAGCGACCGATAGCATAGGCTCGTCTTTGGTCATATCGGCTATGGTTAGGGCTAGGCACTGCGCTATCCCAAGTTCTTCCCAGTGGCTCTGCTGGCTAGCCGATACACTGTTGTACCACTCTGGCCAAGTTTTGTCGGTGGATGGCCATGACTTGAGAGTTCCAGCCCAATGTGCCAAACTAGGGTTTGTTGATTTGGAAGGAACCGTACTGGTCTCGGAATTATGAATTCGGTGGGGTCTATATTGTCGATTGGCCCTAAAAGGGCGAATTACGAAAAGCAAAAGCAAATCCACAACAAAGAAAGGAGTTATAGCCTATGGGGGTTACCTCAGAGAACTCAGCCGACGGCGCACCGAAAGGAGTAGTTGAGGTCGACATCGCCGGAGATGAAGCTGTCACCGCGAGAGGATTGCTTGCAGGTTCACCGAGGGCTCCGAGGAGGTCGTCGGTGGAGATTGGGGATGTTTGTGGCTAAAGTGGTGAGAGCGAAAGTGACGGCGTGAAAAACTTTGTGGCGGTGGTTATTATTTAAAGAGGCGTGGCAACCGTCCGATGGAAAGCCCTAGTTTTTCTTGGAGATAATATTCGGCAAATCCGCAACATTATCAATCTAGCAGACTTGGGGGGCATGTGTTAACGACCAAATTTGATAAATCATGCATCGGATTTGGAGTTAAGGCCGAAGCCAATTTGAAGGAAATCGGGATTCTTTGTCGGAGTACCCCGAGACCTCCGATTATATTTGCAAGATGAGGTGAAATGCTTCAACTCATCTAACAAACATAACTGAACATCCGGACGGTCGAGAGAAGGATACGTGAGACATTGTGGGCCTTTAGCCTGCCAGTCAACTCCAACCTGAGATGTGCCCGTCAAACCACTCGAAGGCGGTGACCAGATGTGTTACACATTCAGAAGACTTGACAAAAATGGGTAAAGATATACAACATCTCAAATATCCTTACCTCATACTCATGTGAATCTAGTTCCCAGGATGTGCACTAGATTCACACTTTCGTCTTAAGCATGGATATGCAAAGCAAGTACATTTAAGATGAAAGGAACTTAAAGACTTACATTGACTTAATAATTACATAGGCCGATCGACCAATTAAATATATATAAATCAAAGAACAGCAGAAGCTTGACTATCCAATCCTCAAGCACACCGACTAGGGGTTTACCCCATTAAGTTCAAGACTTAGAAGAGGCAGTCGATTACCCGCATCACTCAAATGACTAAGTATAAGACCTGCAAGCAAATGGTTAATCCAATAGCAAGAGTCAGTACATTATTTATAAGTAATGTACTGGCAAGCGCACAATCAAACCTACATACATGAAAGCTTTAAATCAAAGGGAGGCTATTTGTAGTCTCAATTTTCAGCATAAAGCTAATTTTAGTTCACAACCATTTGCAACGTAATTTAAGCAAAACATTTTAGCAAAGTGTAAAGCTTTACTAATCATGGCATTATATCAACATAAATAGATAGACATCATTCCCTTAGACACGTCGGGGAGTAAGGCAAACACATCGCATATAAAAATCTCATCATCATCTCAAATCATTTTGTTTCGGAAACATTTAGGAAACACAAGATTATACTCATAGCACATCATCATGTTGCTCATGACCATGAGCACGACTAATCGATTAGTTTTCAGAACTCTGCAGAGTTTGTACAGCTTTACCCACATGATATGAACACTCTAGTTTGTTTTGAGTTTGCAAGACTCTACCATACTCTTCATGTTGAGTGTGATCTAGAGGTCATAACTAAGCCTTTACACTACTTGATCCCTAGCCTTGCACCCGCACAATACGTGTTCCCTCCATCCTAGGCATACTGGAATATGACCTAGAACCATTAAGTGGCGTGGCCTCGCCTTAAACTTAACGCTGTGGTGACGGACACGACAGGAACCCACCCACGTGGCACAATATCGTTGTATTGGACAGACTTAGTCGCCTAAACTACCACATTGAGGTAAATAGGAAGTTCCTCTGGGTTATCCGAACCCATACACACCGGCCTACCATAGTGCAAGGCTAGGTGCTAAATATATTAATCAACTTAGTCTATCTCATACTAGCACATGTGGATGTACGGTAATCATAATGGATGATATGAAGTTCGGTCCTTAATCGACCCAGGCGAACACTCCCCCTATCGACATACAAATACATCAATTGCATGCCACTTGCCGCCCAAGTCTAAAATCACATTTTATCTATTTCATTCCACAAATAACCAGAGATTCACCTCTGTCCAAAATGTTCAAATGGATTTTCAAAGAGTATAATAAGTGGTCCATAACCATGTTTTTATTTATCACTAAGCAAGGCTAAGCATTCACAAATCTTATAGAAACATAACATGGTATAGTCATATGAGCACAATTAAAGTACTCTAATTAATCCTAAGGTTCAAAACAGCATGGGAGTGATTTTCAAAAATGGGATTCATGCATTTTTAGGACATAACTATAAATTAGAGTTTCAAAGGCTTTGATAGTGAGAAATAAGCTTGCAAATTTACAATCAAAATATTTAGCCCGAAAACATGGAATTCAATTTGTTCAAAGAAAGGGCATAAACTTGCTCACCGTTGCAATCTCCGCACCGTTGCAATTTCATCCACTAAAAGAGAACAACGGCAACTAATAAATATCAAGACATGTAAAACTCTAAAATGCTCTAAAATGCATGAGTTCACTTAGTGTGGGTAGGTGCTGTGTGGATAAGATTTATGGTGAAGGATTTTCTATTTTATCCCTTTTTATTTTGGAAATTATTAATTTTAGAAGTTTATTCGGTACAAGGTTGTATTTGATTAGTTATAGTTCTAAAATGTTCCTATAAATTGATTTTTATTAACTTCGACTTTTCAGAGGTGAAGAGATATGTTTTCTAAGACTAACACCTTAGGTTTCATAACTTTTGGAGTGACTATGAATTTCTTATGCATTTTACAAATTATAACGTGTTCTAGGCTTATAGGGGTCTATATGCGCTTAACTAAGGAATGGTATATTCAGAACATGTTACTTTTATTTTTAGTTGAATAAAAGGAATAATTTGGTTAAATAAACCATTTTTAGTTCACAAGTTCATGGTCTTTATTTTCATGGTTCATACTTTATAAACTAGGGGTGCTTTAGTCTAGACTAGCCATACCTTATATTAATCCAAAGCTAGTTGTATAAGCTAAGTGCAACAATTTTTTGGGGAAAGGAGATGAACCTAAAGTTTCTCTGGTCTAACAAGTTTTACTTTGATTTACTTAAAACTAGGATATATTTATACACCTACACACACACATATATATACATATGGTGCTTAACATATTATGGTGATTAGCACCTAAGTTAGCTACTTAAGGTGTTTTTGACATATTTAGTATATGAGTTGTCATATTTTATTTTACCTAATTGAAGCTCATTACTTGCTGGTTTTATACAAACTTAGTTCACTCAAAAAGGTATAAAGATGAATTTTTTATAAATTTTGAAAGTTGAAGTGTGTACTAAGTGGTTTATTCATTTTATAAATATTTAAGTGTGTACAGTAAGCATACATTTTTATTCTATAATTTGAAAGTACATGTTTTGATGATTCTACAAAAATTAAGTTTACTCAAAAAAGGAGTTATAATGAATTTTACATAAATCCCTAAATTTCAGCTCACCTAAAACTCATAATTTTCTTAATAATAGTTTAAAAACTTTTGTCCCAAAGTAATTATATACTTTTATTTTCCTTATTCAAAAAGTGTGAGTTGAGGAATCTGTAGGATTTAAGTTTGCTTAAAAATGAGTTAATTTGAATTTTCTACTTATTTTATAAGTTTATACAGCTCTTGGTGTGGTTTTCTTTAAATAAATCTTTGAGGCAAGATTTGTATAGTGAGTGTCAGGTTTTATTTTTTTAAAATAAAGTTCTCAAGTTTGTGAATCTATAGCAATTTGAATCACCTCAATCGGAGTTATGGTTGATTTTATATTGAATTTACAAGTTTGTTCCATTTTCTTCTAAAAGGTGATTGTTTTCAGCAATTTTATAATTTCTACGGGGTCCACCTGTCAGGGTCTAATGGCTTTGAAGTAGAGTCTTGGCGCCTGTTTATGTGGGGCCCGCTCGTCAGTGGCACTGCGACTAGGAAGGAGGCGGAACGGAGCAGAGCCCGTCGGCCAGAGCTCCTTCCCAGCCTCACCGGCGGCGAACAACGACGTTTCAGAGGAGGCGACCAAAAGAGAAAAGGTGGCTGAGGTTAAGGCGAATCTTTCGGTTGTTGAATCATGGTCGATGGTGACCGAAGCGACGCTGGCGGCGAGCACAGGCGGTGCCCGGGTTTGGGGTGATGTGCCATATTGAGCTACGACTCGATTTGTGTCGAGGTAGTGCATGCATGAGCGTCTTCAAGTGTCCTGGGTGCTTAACTCATGGTGAAAAAGGGTTGGCGGGGCTCGGGCAAGGTGGTTGCCTTGCGGAACGATGCATCGGCGGAGAAGAACTTCGGGTCGACAGCGACGCCTTGATCTGCATCATGCATGCTAAAATCTTCACATGCCGTAGGTGGAACATCATCCCAAGGTGCTACTACTATGAGGAATCGATGGGAAACTCACAGGTTTGACAGAAATCGACGGCGGAAGTGCAATGGCAGAGTTGGAGAAGACGAGCTTGATCTCCCTACTTGCTGCGTCTCCGGCCAAGATTCTTGAGGGGTTCCGGAGAGTAGGTCGAGGTGATGCTCTAGGCGAGGGGGCTCGGCTTGATTTGGTCCATAGCGGCCGGAACAGCGACGACGTCATGGCAATGGTCTTTGGTGCGTGCTCCAAAGCGGCGATGGTAGGGCAGTGTTCCCGTTGCTGCAGTGGACAAAAGGAAATGTGGTCAAAAGGGAAATGTTTCGGCATGGTGAGGAGAGTATGGAACGTGATAGAAGTGATGAGGACGTCAGCTCATCGGATTTTGGTGTTGTCATCTTCCCGGCGGCCGGCAATGAAGGGGAGGTGGAAAAAGGAGAGCTGGAGCTCTCTCCGTTGGTTTCTTCGGCACCGGAGTGATGAGTGAGGAGGGGCAACTTGGCTGGGAGGAGAAGTAGGTGGCACACTGCGCTGGCATGTCATCTCCACGCGTCGAGCACCAACATTGCATACTTCCTCGCTCTCTCTAAACCTCCCACGTGTTCCTGGTTGGGTAGGGGTTTGGCACAGGATGAGGGTTAGCTAGGGAGGCTTCCAAGTCGGTCCAGAACGTGTTGCACTAGGCAAATGAGAGTGGTCTGGGTATAAAATGGAGTACACATTGGTTTTTGGTTGTATTTTTCGAATTATTCTCTCCCCCTAACTTTGCAGCCACATAACTTGATGTGTGTGCTTGATAAATTAGCGAAAAGTTTTCAGGGGGTAGATGAGTATACCTAGTTTCCATTTTCTTTGGTTGCACACAACAATCATGTGTGAATTGTTCACAGAAATTAAACAAAAATAGGGTAATTAGGAACTAGTTTGATTTTTTAGGAGTCCTAAAGTGAGGACACAAATTCTAGAAAAATTATTTTTATTCATGATAATTAACCTATTATTTGAATAAATTACTTCCCATATACTCTTATGTGCATTTTAATGAGATTTTAAACAAGATGTTGTTTTAGCCGATAAGAATATTAATTAGCCTATTATTTGACTGTTTTGTCTAATTTGTTTGGGGAATCAAACCTAGTTATTAAATTGTTCCAAAATTATATTTAGTTTCATATATTATTTGGCATATACATGACTTTTTCCATGATTTTATCTAGTATGGATTATTTTAAAAAAATTTGGGTAACCTTTCTTTTGTTCACGCGTTCCCTCCATGTATATGCATCTAAATTGGGTCATAGGCTTCATAATAACTTTTTTTGAGCTGAAGAGATGAACTTATGATGAAATGAGGGTTCAAAATCCAGATGCACAGAAAGACTTATTGTCAAAATATGTTTTATGCATATACATGTGCACATGTATGTTTGTATCCACCTTCTAAGTTAGAAATGAAAAAGGTTCTCTTTTGTTCTCAAATTTTAATCATGCCACTTGGTTGAAATACTCCACCTAAGTTTGAAATGAAAGTTTTTGGTTCACAACATTGAGAACCTTCACTTTCATTTGGTTTTGACAAAAAATTCTTGATCCCAAAATTTGGGTATGTGACATTCGTAGAAACACAGTGCGTGCCAATTGCAGACCGAATCGGCTAGAGTGTTCGTCGGCTGATAACCGAATAGGCTAAGGGTTCGTCGACTGATAACCGAATCGGCTAAGGTGTTCGTCGGCCGATACCGAATCGAACATGATAAGCCAATGTAGCCGATTCCGGTAAGGTAACATTGGAATCATCATCGGATTCGTTTGAAGTGCTTCATGAGGATTGCCATGCGAGGATAGAGTCCAAGGAAGGCAATTGTATCTATTAATTAGCTTATTTTAAATATTTTCCGTATAGATTATGTTGGTAAGAGTCTGCCTAAGGGACTTATCTATAATTTGAATTGTAATGGAGATAGGAATCGTGTCCAACAAGGACATATCATGCATTTGGGTATAAATATGACCCAAGACCTTGTAATCAATATCTAACAATCAATTCAATACAACTTCGGCGTGCCGCCATCTTTTCATTTCAATTACTTTGACGAGTTCTTGTTTTTGAGTTGGGTTGCATCAGTTCGATCTCTAACGAGAGGTAAAGCTACCAAGTGCCTCATCATGAACCAAGTGATCATCTACAAGCACCTGTAATTGATCATCTACAACCAAGTTATCATGAACCAAGTGATCATCTACAAGTGATCATTATAACAGCTATATTTCTTATTCTATCTTTGCTGGCCACTTGGCACATGATGAGGCAAAATGCTGAACAATCGTGGACCTGTAATTGACCAGGTGGCCAAGTTGATGACCTGTAGTAATCATGAACCAAGTGATCAGCTACAAGCACCTGTAATTGACTAAAAGATATTTAGTTATTAACCTGTAGTAATTAATATGTGCTACTTGCGTATAAAGCAATATATGAAAAAAAGAACCCTTCGGTGCATATAGTGGCAGCGCACAGGAGAGAGAGAGTTACAAAACGGTCCCTGATAGTACATAGAAAACCAAACATGGAAGAAACATCAAAGGAGATCCAAACACGATGACGAAACCGAGACACGACATTTGGTAACGGAATTTAGTCCTAGCCTACATCTCTGGGCCACTGATTATGGGCGCTCCTCACTGATCCGGCATATCACAGTGTATGAGAGTTACAACGACCCTTGACCGGACGCCACCGGCACCGGCTACCTCTCGCTATAATAAATCGCCATGCGGTTACAACTGTAGGGTTACGCGGAAGCTACGCTAGCCGAAAACAAAAATTTCTACCGCGCAAACCAGGAACACTTGCAAGTAAGGGCTGATAGATCGTTACCGATTGGAGTAGAGTGCAGCGGAATAGCCAATCAGGGCAATCCGATCCGGAAGGTGTAGCCGATTCCGGAGACAGCCGATTCGCCAATCAGCCGATTCGAGTCGTCCGGCCGCGTTCTCACGCCTCGCTCCGATGCGCCCGACCGCAGGCCGATCAAGAGCGCGCAACGTAGCGCGCCTCTACCGGTATCCACACGTCCGGGGACGAACGCCGTACACTCGTGTGCTAGCACGCGATGCAAGGCTAGGGTTTGGCTCGAAAGTGGGGAGGGTTTCCGTGGAGATTGATCTCGGCGACTTCTGTTGCACGCGATGCAATTGACGTATCACAGCTCTCCACCCCTTCCTACTTTATATAGAGTTGGCCGACTGGGACTAGTGACCGATTAGGACTCTATTTTGAATCGGATCTCATCCGTATCTCATAGAGTTGGCCGCCCCACACGTCGTAAGCCCATAGGACTCTATCCGATTGGATCCCTATCCGATCGAGCCGTATCCGAGTCCAACTCGAATATCTATTCTATCCCCTTAAGCGTGCGACCACGTAGGTTCAGGTATACTCGGTTTCGGCTATAGTCTAACTTAGCCGATCGTCGGCTCGAGTCTAACTCAGCCGACTGTCAATAGCGGCGCCTAGCAGCACATATTGACACCATAGTATACAAGAATAATATCGGCTCAACCCGTAATGTGTACACAAATCCCTTTGCCTCACGATACCGGTTAAGCTATAGGCAAGATGTGTGCCATCCCTTCAATAGCTTAACCATTCACTCGAACCGTATTGGATTATCTCCGTTGATTGACTCCTCAATCAACTTAGCATGGCCATGCATTTCCATAATCCATTACCTCGAGGGCCCAGAGATATCTCTCCAAAGGAGGGGCAAATTCCATCTTGATCACTCACATCCCACTCCAAGTTTCATAGCAAACCCGAAAACTACCTTTATAACTACCCGATTACGGAATAGCGTTTGGTAGTCCCAAAGTAGGCTACTACACATGTTGGAATCCATGGTGATCTCGGGTCTAAGGACTTTGTACCAACACTACCGAGACCAATTAATGGCACATTAATTCTGTAGTGTCTCATGGTGGGTCTATCCAACAATGTGTTCTCCAACACATATGTCCATGTTTATTGATTTGGTATCTCCATACCCATGATCTATGAGACATGATCATCAATCAATAAACATGCTGATCTTAGAATCATATTTGTTCCAACAATATGACATATGATCGGGATCGTTTAGAAATAGATTCATACATAAAGAGTCTCATAAATAAGTCACGTACTTATTGATCAATACAAGATGTCTATTTCATGGAACCGAATAACACTTTATTCATTTATACATAAACATTGACGTGATATCCAACATCTCCATGTTGCCTCTAGGGCATATCACTAACAATCTCCCACTTGCACTAGAGTCAATCATGTAAGTATCTAATACCCATTGCTCTTGTGTGCGCCTCATGCTTCGGGCCGAGGGAGAGGTTTTGTCGGCGGATCGGCTATGTTGAGATCCGTGTGCACTTTGCATATCTTGACATCACCTCTGTCCACTATCTCGCGGATGAGATGATATCGCCGAAGTATGTGTTTGGACTTCGATGTGACCTCGGCTCCTTGGCTTGCGCAATGGCTCCACTATTATCACAATAGAGAGACATTGGACCGTCGTACTAGTCATCACACCAAGCTCGAAACGAATTTCTTGATCCAAACAGCCTCCTTTGCAGCTTCCGAAGCAAGCAATGTACTCGGCCTCCGTTGTAGAATCAGCAACGTATCCCGCTTGGAACTCTTCCACGACTCGCGCCTCCGTTCGGCGAGAACACGAACCCGCATTGCGATCTATAATCATCCTTGTCTGTTTGGAAGCTAGCATCGGTGTAACCACTTACAACGAGCTCTTCTTCACCTCCATAGACTAGGAACATATCCTTAGTTCTTCTCAAATACTTAAGGATATTCTTTACGGCGATCCAGTGACCTTCACCGGATCTCGACGGTATCTGCTCGTAGCACTCAAAGCGTACGAGACATCGGGCGTGTACAAAGCATGGCATACATGATGGATCCAATTGCCGAAGCATATGGAACCATACCCATCTTATTCCGCTCATCATGTGTCCGAGGGCACCGATTCTTGCTAAGATTAATGCCATGTGACATGGGCAAGAAACCTTTCTTGGAATCATGCATGTTGAACCTTTTCAACACCTTGTCAATGTATGTACTTTGGCTTAATCCAATTAGTCTCTTGGATCTATCTCTATAGATCCGAATGCTCAATATGTATGCTGCTTCCCCTAAGTCTTTCATGGAAAAACTATTTTTCAATGAAGACTTGACGGATTCTAGCATAGGGATATCATTTCCAATCGAATATGTCATCCACATATAAGATTAGAAATACAATTGCGCTCCCACGACCTTTTTGTAAACACAGGCCTCTTCTTCATTTTTGATGAAACCAAACCCTTTGATTACTTCATCAAAACGAATATTCCAACTCCGAGATGCTTGCTTCAATCCATAAATGGATTTCGTAGCTTGCATATCTTTCCAGCGATTCTGGATCGACAAAACCCCGAGGTTGTATCATGTATACATCCTCGCTTAGGTTTCCATTTAGGAAAGCCGTTTTGACATCCATCTCGCCATATCTCATAATCGAAATATGCAGCAATCGCTAGGATAATCCAAATAGATTTAAGCATTGCGACGGGCGAGAAGGTTTCATCATAATCAACTCCTTGAATCTGTTTAAAACCTTTCGCCACCAATCACGCCTTATAGATGTGAACATTTCCATCCATATCGGCCTTTTCTTAAAAACCCATTTACACTCAATGGTTTTGACACCATCAGTGGATCAACCAAGTTCCAAACTTGATTGTCGTACATGGATTCTATTTCGGATTTCATGGCTCCAAGCCACTTGTTGGAATCGGGTCCCACCATCGCTTCCTCATAGGTCTTAGGTTCATCGTTGTCCAACAACAATATATCACATTGTTCCGCACTGTGTACTGTCGGTGCACGACGTGATCTTTCGGACCTCCGTGGGCTGGTGTATCTACAACCGGTGGCGCAACACTTTGCACCTCCCGTTGTGGTTACGTGGTCGCGAAACATTTTCGGTGTTTCTTGAACTTCTTCAAGATGCACCCTGCTCCCACTAACCCTTCTTGAAAGAAACTCTTTCTCCAAGAAGACACCGTGTCGGGCAACAAACACTTTGCCTTGTTCCCGATTATAAAAGTAATATCCCTTAGTTTCCTTAGGATATCCCACAAAGAAGCACTTGTCGATTTGGGTGTGAGCTTGTCGACCAAACGTTTTACATAAGCTTCGCATCCCCAAATTTTGAGAAAAGACAAACTAGGGGTTGCCCTGTCCATATCTCATATGGTGTCTTTTCAACCGACTTAGATGGAACTCTATTTAGTGTGAGCGCAATGTTTCAAGAGCATATCCCCGAAGGATAACGGAAGATCACTTTGGCTCATCATCGACCGCACCATGTCCAACAAGGTGCGATTTCTCCGTTCGGACACTCCGTTCCATTGCGGAGTTCTGGCGGAGTCAACGTGGAACAATTCCACAATCTTTCGATGATTACCAAACTCTTGGCTCAAGTATTCCCCTCCACGATCGATCGTAGAAACTTGATTGTTTTCCCTAAATGATTCTATACTTCATTCTGGAATTCTTTGAACTTTTCAAAGGATTCGGACTTATGCCTCATTAAGTAGATATAACCATATCTACTAAAGTCATCGTAAAGGTAATGAAGTATTGATAACCACCTCGGCCGTTGAGCTCATTGGTCCACATACATCGGTATGTACGAGTGCCAATAAGTCACTTGCTCTCTCACTATGTCCCGTGAAAGGTGCCTTTGTCATCTTACCAAGTAAACAAGACTCACATGTCTCAAATGATTCAAAATCAAAAGAGTGAAGCAATCCATCCTTATGGAGCTTCTCCATGCGTTTCTTATTTATATGGCCTAAGCGACAATGCCGGATAAACGTGGGGTTTATATCATTAGAGAGTTGCCTTTACGTATTAATGTTATAGATGGGAGACGCTTCAAGATTCAAAACGTATAATCCCTTCACCAATGGAGCATGAAAATAGAACATATCTCTAAGATATATTGAACAACCATTGTCCATTGATCTAAAATCATATCCTTCCGCTTGCAAACATGAAGCGGAAATAACGTTTTGACATAGTGTTGGAACACAATAACAATTATTCAATTCCAAAACTAATCCTGAAGGTAGATGAAGTGGTATCGTGCCGACAAGAAGCGTAGCAACGCTTGCTCCATTGCCGACGCGCAGTTTCACCTCGCCCCTTCTCAATCCTCTACTTCTTCTCATTCCCGCAACGATTTGCAAATATGAGCTACGATCCGGTATCAAATACCCAAGAGTCGAGGGTGAAGTAGCGAGATTAATGTCTATAACATTAATACCGAAGCGAAGTCGTACTTTGCTTCTTCTTGAGATCCTCCATGTACTTCTTGCAGTTCCTTTTCCAGTGGTCTCTCCTTGCAGTAGAAGCAAACGGCATCGTCGATGCCGCCGACCCTTCTTGCCCTTCTTTGCATTGGAGGCACTCGCGATCTCATCGGGAGTTAACTTCCTCTTGGTGCAAAGTTTCTTGACGTGGTTTGCGCTTTGCCTTCGCATCATCATCACATGATGACCGTTTTCTGGATACTCTCCTCACTGTCTTTAGCATCCCATGCAATTCAGCCAAGGTTCTATCCATATTGTTCATGTGATAGTTTAATATGAATGGCTCGAAGCTCGGAGGGAGAGACTGGAGAATCACATCACTAGCCAACTCTTGGCTAAGGGGAAAACCTAGTTTTTCCGGACTCTCGATATAGCCAATCATCTTTATCACATGCGGATGACGGGATTCCCCTCAACAAGCCGCACGCAAACAAGGACTTTGAGGTGTCGAACCTCTCGGCCCGAGCTTGGTTCTCAAACATGCCACGCAGTCCCCGAATAATAGTGTGAGCATCGCTGCTCTCATATTGCTTCGAAGCTCGGGGGACATTGTAGCAAGCATGAGACACTTATATCTAGGGCATCATTAGTGTGCTTCTCATAAGCCCTCCGTGCGGTTGCGGTGGCATTATTCGGCAAATCCTCGGGATAGGGTACTTCAAGAACGTACTCCTTACGCTCTTGCTTGAGAACAATTCTCAAGTTGCGATACCAATCCATAAAGTTTGTTCCATTTAATTTTTCCTTTTCGAGAATAGATCGCAAATTAAAGGTACTGGGTGTAGTATTAGCCGCCATTTATTCTACAACGAAAAACAAAGTTTAGCACAATGTTTATGTTATGTCTTTTGTTAAACAATTTAACATAAGACTCCCATTACGTATTTTCCACCTTCCCTCTAGGTTACGTATTGGGTCAAGATCCACATGTTAGTTAATTTTCTAGTGAGCTTTGGCATCACTCTAGAAAATTAGTAACATCGTAAGCAACTCCTTGCTAATCACATCTCTATGTGACTCTTGTTGTTGGTGTGGCATCTCCATGCCCCAGCCCCAACCTATGCCCCAAGGCCCAAAACTGTTTTGATAGCCTTGTTAAGTAAACCAAATGCTCCGCGTATATGTCCGACATATACCCCTCGTGTTATGATAGAGAATGGCACTCGCTTGGCGGACCCACCATTGACGAGCATAACGGTGACGGTGCAACATTTGGAAGGGCATCATTACTACTTAATTTTGTGAGGGATGCTATCCTATCAAACAAACATATCATATATATGAAAGCAGGTAGAATAGCATGAAATAGTATGGCCCCCTTCACATGGTGATCTCCATCTCCATGCCGTGTACGAGATCTCCATCTTCATCACCGTTCTTTCGAGTGCCGAATGCTTGATTTCTTCAAACTAAGCTACTACTATAGAAGCTCTAATTGAAGATTACATCGACTCGCAGTCGTGAAAGAATATTACAAGCATTGCACGTATGAAAGAATATTACGGGGATTGCACATATGAAAGAATATTACATGCATCACATGCATCTCATACATACAATAGGGCCATACCATCTCAAAGCATTCTCTGCAAAAACAAGTTAGGCGTAGAAACGTTTTCTACTTATCGCAGAGATACGGCACCGAGACGACCTATAAGGGGGTACGCACACGGCGGTCCCGAACACCACACGAAATTCATAGATCCAATCTATGAGTTCGCTACGAAAACCATGTCGGCATAATCATATTATGCCGTCCCGATACACTATCAAGGGAGATGGTTTGCGTAGGCGCGAGGCAGCTAACAAGATCGGACTACGAGATAGCTTCGGCATAATCACATTATACCGTTCCGATACACTATCAAGGAACGCTATCTCGAACCCAACTCAAACCGAGTTATATGGAAATTGCTTCGACATAATCACATTACACCGTTCCGATACACTATCAAGGAACGCAATTACCATTAACTCTCCTCAACGATCCCGTAAAACCGATTGATCTAATCAACCCGTGTGCAAAACTTGTTCCGATCCAATCTAAAACCCGAACTAAGCAAGATTAGCTCGATACCACCGTAGGGTTATGCGGAAGCTACACTAGCCGAAAACAAAAATTTCTACCGCGCAAACCAGGGAACACTTGCAAGTAAGGGCCGATAGATCGTTACCGATTGGAGTAGAGTGCGCGGAATAGCCAATCGGGCAATCCGATCCGGAACGAGGTAGCCGATTCCCGAGACAGCCGATTCGCCAATCGCCGATTCGAGTCGTCCGGCCGCGCTTCTCACGCCTCGCTCCGATGCGCCCGACCGCAGCCGATCAAGAGCGCGCAACGTAGCGGCGCCTCTACGATCCACACGTCCGGGGACGAACGCCGTACACCCGTGTGCTAGCACGCGATGCAAGGCTAGGGTTTGGCTCGAAAGTGGGGAGGGTTTCCGTGGAGATTGATCTCGGCGACTTCGTTGCACGCGATGCAATTGACGTATCACAGCTCTCCACCCCTCCCTCCTGTATATAGAGTTGGCCGACCGGGACTAGTGGCCGATTAGGACTCTATTTTGAATCGGATCTCATCCGTATCTCATAGAGTTGGCCGCCCCACACGTCGTAAGCCCATAGGACTCTATCCGATTGGATCCCTATCCGATCGAGCCGTATCCGAGTCCAACTCGAATATCTATTCTATCCCCTTAAGCGTGCGACCTGTAGGTTCAGGTATACTCGGTTTCGGCTATAGTCTAACTTAGCCGATCGTCGGCTCGAGTCTAACTCAGCCGACAATCAGCGGCGCCTAGCAGCACATATTGACACCATAGTATACAAGAATAATATTGGCTCAACCTGTAATGTGTACACAAATCCCTTTGTCTCACGATACCGCTTAAGCTATAGGCAAGATGTGTGCCATCCCTTCAATAGCTTAACCATTCACTCGAACCGTATTGGATTATCCGTCCGTTGATTGACTCCTCAATCAACTTAGCATGGCCATGCATTGCCAAATCCATTACCTCGAGGGGCCCAGAGATATCTCTCCAAAGGAGGGGCAAATTCCATCTTGATCACTCACATCCCACTCCATGTTTCATAGCAAACCCGAAAACTACCTTTATAACTACCCGCACGGAATAGCGTTTGATAGTCCCAAAGTAGGCTACTACACATGTTGAAATCCATCGTGATCTCAGGTCTAAGGACTTTGTACCAACACTACCCGAGACCAACTAATGACACATTAATTCTGTAGTGTCTTATGGTGGGTCTATCCAACAATGTGTTCTCCAACACATATGTCCATGTTTATTGATTTGGTATCTCCATACCCATGATCTATGGGACATGATCATCAATCAATAAACATGCCGATCTTAGAATCATATTTGTTCCAACAATATGACATATGATCGAGGATCGTTTAGAAATAGATTCATACATAAAGAGTCTCATAAATAAGTCACGTACTTATTGATCAATACAAGATGTCTATTTCATGGAACTGAATAACACTTTATTCATTTATACATAAACATTGACGTGATATCCAACATCTCCATGTTGCCTCTAGGGCATATCACTAACAACAACATGTCCGTCCCTTTATTTAAGAGAGAAACTAGGATAGAGTCTGACTCTTACTTTATTTCTAACACCCAGTATGTCAAATTATAACCGACTTTGTATATATATTCGATACAAACTCTAACCGAGAGGGTCATGACATAATACCACCCGATTATGAAAATACTAGAAAGGAAACCAAAATAGTGTTCTCTTGCTGGTCCAACCAATTAACCACATGCCCTCACATACATGTTACTCATATATAAGTGATATATGAGTTATAATTTTGCGTACATCCTTATGGCATTCTTCGTTACTAACATATATAGGCTCATAGTAAGATAGATCCATATCAAAGTAACATAAAGTCACAGAAAATAAATCCCAATGCCCCATTATGGCCGTCCATGAGCCCAAGGGACATCTAGACTCATGATGCACATGTTTGTTTAAGATGGTTGCCATTAAATTCCATCATGTGCTTGAATGCGCTCTCGTGATGCATGACGATGCTAGAATTTAGCGGACCGTAGATGTGACATGGTCTGCCCTATTTGGACTGATACACTAAAAATACATTGTCTGTACTCAGCATGCAATTCAATGGCAACGTATCTCAGAGAGCGACGTACTGTCAAGACAAGCCACCCTATTCAGACAAATACACTAAGAGTACGTTGTCTGTACTCAGCATGCATGGCAATGGCAACGTACTCAGAGGGTGACGTATACGTACTATCAAGACATGCCACTACAGGCTCCTCTCAGAAAACACACCCTTTGTCTCATTAAAAACCGACTTGTACCTACAATATACTCCCTCCATCCTATCACTGCTAAAATAAATATTATCACCTTTTTTTAAATGGATGTTTAAAAAAAGATGCTTCGACCCGAAGCGATAGCTTGACGTGTTTTCCATGGATAAGATGACAACGCTCTAGCTCACTAAAGAATGGGACGACAGTGAACCACCGGTAAGATCATTCTGATCTTGAAACCCCGCACGTTGTTGTAAAAGTAATGTACGATAATAATAGAAAGAGTAACTATGCTATACACACAAAGAAATTAGTACGAAGTGCGTATGAAAACTCCCTACATATGACACTTCGGAGAGACTAGAACGCTAAATGCTCACGAAAGGTCACAGGCCCACAACCCAGCACTCTGAATTCTTCTAGTACAGGGAAAAACAAATTCCCTATCTCAGATTGACAGATTCAGTATATGTTATTGAAGGGTTACGCGGAGGCTACGCTAGCCGAAAACAAAAACTTTTCTACCATGCAAACCAGGAACACTTGCAAGTAAGGGCCGATAGATCGTTACCGATTGGAGTATGCAACGGAAATAGCCAATCAGGGCTATCCGATCTGGAACTGTGCTGGCCGATGACAGCCGATTCCCATGGATAGCCGATTCACCAATTAGCCGATTCGTCGATGCCGCAGCCGATCGGAGTCGTCCGACCTCGTTCTCGCGCCTCGCTCCGATGCACTCGACCTCAGCCGCGCTTGCGTTGCCGATAGCCTTGTTCCGATTGCAGCCGATTCGTAGCCGATCAACAGCGCCACAACGTAGCAGCGCCTCTACCGGTATCCACACGTCCGAGGACAGAACGCAGAACACCCGTGTGCTAGCACGCAATGCAAGGCTAGGGTTTGGCTCCAAAGTGGGGAGGGTTTCCGTGGAGATTGATCTCGCTGACTTCGAAGGCTGCGTGTGATCAGATTGATTTATGCGCAATTACCTGTGTCAGCTCTCCACCCCTCACCCCTTTATATAGAGTTGGCCGACTGGGACTAGTGGCTGATCAGGACTCTATTTTGAATCGGATCCCATCCGAATCTCATAGAGTTGGCCGACCATACGTCGTAAGCACATAGGACTCTATCGAGCCATATTCGAGTCCAACTCGAATGTCTGTTTTATCCCCTTAAGCGTGCGACCCTGTAGGTTCAGGTATACTCGGTTTCGGCTATAGTCTAACTTTGCCGATCGTCGGCTCGAGTCCAACTCAGCCGACCTATCAATAGCGGCGCCTAGCAGCACATATTGACACCATAGTATACAAGAATATAATATAGGCTCTGAACCTATAATGTGTACACAAATCCCTTTGCCACACGATACCAATTAAGCTATAGACAAGATGTGTGCCATCCCTTCAATAACTTAACCATTCACTCGAACCATATTGGATTATCTGTCTGTTGATTGACTCCTCAATCAACTTAGCATGGCCATGCATTTCCATAATCCATTACCTCGAGGGGCCCAGAGATATCTCTCCAAAGGAGGGGCAAATTTCATCTTAATCACTCACATCCCACTCCATGTTTCGTAGCAAACCCGAAAACGACCTTTATAACTACCCAGTTACGGAATATCGTTTGGTAGTCCCAAAGTAGGCTACTACAAATATTGGAATCCATGGTGATCTCAGGTCTAAGGACTTTGTACCAATACTACCTGAGACCAACTAATGGCACATTAAATCCTATAGTGTCTCACGGTGGATTTATCCAACAATGTGTTCTCTAATACATAGGTCCATGTTTATTGATTTGGTATCTCCATACCCATGATCTATGAGACATGATCATCAATCAATAAACATGCCAATCTTAGAATCATATTAGTTCCAATAATATGATATATGATCAGGGATCATTTAGAAATAGATTCATACATATAGAGTCTCATAAATAAGTCACGTACTTATTGATCAATACAAGATGTCTATTTCATTGAACTGAATAACACTTTATTTATTTATACATAAACATTGACCGTGATATCCAACATCTCAATGTTGCCTCTAGGGCATATCACTAACAGTTACTCATTCAGAACTTGGTTTGAGCGGAGATGCAGAGGGCAAGGAGAGAATCAACTCAATCATGCATATGAGCTACAAAGAATATCGATTGGAGGAGTAGCCGACGCGAAGGTGGCGGCTATACACTCAGCTACGGCCGCAATACGAGCAATGCACCACAACTAGCTGTTGGCTTTATTAGTTGTACAACTAGGGATCTACTAAACTAACCACTTCGATGCTGGAAATCAAGGACAATAATTAGTTGTGCACGAGTCAGCTACTATTAGCATGCAATAATTTTCTGGTTGTGTGGCAACACAATATTCCTCGGAATTCAAAATGTTTGGCATGTGCACTTCACAACACATTCATCTCTGTTAATGTTAACACTATAATCTAAACTTGTATGTTTCTCTCTGACTTTAACATCTTGTGACACCTTGAGTATATAATTTGGACCATCTTCTTTCATAACAATTGGGTAACAGTAGATTTTATCTCTTAGTTGCTGCTGAAATTCTCTGAACTTCCCATTAGTATATACTGATTGAATCTGTTGCTCTATATCATAATGAGTGATATGCATGGAATCAGCTCATGGAAAGACTTGGCATCAACCTTATTTTCTTTCTCAACCTTGTCTCTTAATGCATTGTCATATTGGTAAATACTTTAGACACCAGTAAGCTATTTTGGTATATAATCACCTGGTCAAGAGATGGAGTTTGACTTTTCTAGTTCAGAACGAATGCACAATAAAAAAACACAACCATCCGTTGTGAAAGTGAGCATAGCTCAACTGGTTAGGTTTTTTTTGTGAAACCAATCCATCCGGGTTCATTTTCTAGATTTAATATGGATGCTCATGTTTACGGCTAATTGTTTTTTCAGTGGTACGTGGCGTACATATCAACAGCGAGACGTCAGGGGTGATTTCATCAATCTTAAGATATGTTGACTCAATCTTACGGAGGTGTTCATAGAGACAGGATGTGCGGGTGTGCGTTCATAGGGCTGAGTATGCACATGTTGTGGGGGGTTGCTGATCCGCGGTCAGCCGATCCGCAGTCAGCCGTGAGCAGCTGCATGGTGCGACCACTTCCCCTCCTCTAGTCTCATATGTATGTATATACATATGTATACACTTTATATGCACTACCCTATAGGCCATGCGTTGCAACAAAAATCCAAATTGATTTCTACCTTATTAAATCAATTAATAAGCACTTATTTACTACAAGTAAAACAGTGATTTTTTTAGTGAACAAGTAGGAGTTTTGCAAATTTGGAGAGAAAAATAGTGAAAATGGGGATGACCAATTGAAACATGGTGTAATAGTATAGATTGTGAGGCCCACATGTCAGTGTTAGGATGTTGCGAGAATAGACACCACCACTATAAACATTTTAAGTAGTATAGATATGTATAAACTTTGTATTCTATAAAGTTTGTATGTATGTATATAAAGTATATAAATACATATGCATATATATATATATATAGTATTTGGGACAAGACTATTGTACACCGCACCTATAGAATAGTTATCTTACACCCCTCCTCCCTTTAAAGGGCAAAATTCACCTCTCTTCTTTCTTTGGGCAAAACCCACCTCACACCTCAGTCAATGCATGGTCAAATGATGGTCAAAGCGCTCCAAAATCAGTGAAGCTCGCCCGCTAACTTCCCCCCATGTCCACCTCTTTGACACATATTTACGAAGTATATATGCATATATATATATAGTATTCGGGACAAGACTATTCTACACCCCACCCCTACAATAGTTATTCTACACCTCTCTATTCCCTTTCAAGGGCTAGACCCACCTTCCGTTTCCTTCTTTGCACTCAAAACCCACCTCCCACCTGTAACATCCTGAAAATCGAAGGAGTAGAATTCGGAACGTGAAAATCGGAACTCACAAAAACTTTTTGGAATCATTACTTCTTATCGTGTTTTTCGATCTTAATTGCCAGTTCAGCGATATAAGATTTTCTTCTAGAATTACTTTGAGGTAAAATGGAATAAAACCCTAAGCATTTCAACCCCAGCCGGTGAAAACAATTTCAAAATAAACAGGCGTGTACTCCGAAAAGAGCATATAGATATATATATGTATATAATAGGGTGCATTACAAAAAGGGATAAATTAATGTTTTAACTCTAATTAATGGGGAAATATAATAAATAATTAGAATTGGATGGCAAAAATATTTTTGGAAAAAGAGAAATAAAATTTGAAATTTGGCTTCAATCAAAATTCCATTTTCTTGAATTTAAGAGAAGAGGCAAAATAAAAAAAAAGAAAATATATATAAAGAAAAATATGGGGAAAAATGGGAAATATACTTTAGAAATTGTTCTGTGAATACCAAGAATTATTTGGGATTTTTAGGAATAAAAGAAATGGAAATGGAAAATAGGATTTCAAATTCGGGATAAATGGAAAAGTGCACTATTCATCGCGTCGAGTGTTCGACCAAACCGTCGCCCACGTCGCGCGCGCCACGCGCCGAGCGCCGTGCCGCGCCGACGCCCTCGCCGCGTGCCCTCGCGACGACACCGTCTGCGCGCACGCCGCCGCCGCATGGCCGCGCCACCCCGCGGTCGTCGAAGTCGCCAGACGCGCGCCCGCTAGGCCGTCGCCATGTCGTCGCCGTACTGCCCGCGTGAGCGCCGCGTCTGTACAGTCCGCATGCTCCGCCCTCGCCGCGCTCACCGTACGCACACACATCGGCTGCAGTTGCCGCACGTCGCGCACGATCTCCCCGCGACCGCGCCATGCCGCTGACGCCTGCGCCATTGCTGCCGTCGCGTCGCCCTCGCCGTCGACCGCCTATAAGAAGCCTCCCCAGACCCGGCCCTCAACATCAAAAATACTCCCCAGTGATCACTCGTGCTTTCCCCCCAATTTCCTCCAAGGATTAGCCACTACATTGCGCGAATTTTGGGAAGGATCGGAGCTCGGCCGGAAGAACCCTAATTCGACCGCCCGTGCGACACTTCGAAATTCGTCACCCTCGGCCGATTTCTTCCCGAATTAAAGGTACCATTATCATTCCCGTGCTCTAGGTATTATTTCCCCTAAGCTCCCGAGCCAAATGGTCGCCGGAAAATCGCGGCGACGAACCCTCGAATTCCCCCTCGGCGCCGAACCACCTCGCCGTCGCCGCCCGCTGCAGGTGCCTCTCCGGCCGAACCAACCCCACCTTTAGCATCCCTAGGGTTCACCGATGCTCGTAGACCTCTCACTTTAGCCGAGCTTCGCCGGATTATGCCGCCGACGAGCGCCACCGCCGCCGAACCACCTCGCCGTCGCCAGCCCTTTCCGCCGCTCCCCGGTCTCGGCCGAGTGGAAAAATGGAACCCTTGTGGTCCCAGGATGGTGTAGCGCCCTCTTTTCCCTAGCTCCGGCCCTCCTCGCCGTCGGCACCCCTCCCTCACCGTCGGCCGCCGGTGGAAAACAGAGAGGGGGGAGAGGAAGAAAAGAAGCGAGAGGAAGAAAAGAAAAGAAAAGGAAAAAAGAAAAGGAAGGGAAAGAAAAAAATAAGGAAAAGAAAAATAGTAAAGGAATTAGGGTAAAGGTAAAAAAAATTATTTTGGAAATATTTTAGGATATAAAATAAGGTTTTTGAAATATTATTATCTAGAAATGAGTATAATATTCTTTTTCCTTCCAAAAAGAAATACTTTGTGAAAATAATTTCTAGATTAAATTTTTCCTTTTTATGAATTCAAATATTGTCCGACCTCTAATTTGTTATCGAAGTTCACATGAGACCTTTTTAAAGATTGGTTTAGCATGAATGTCATTATTCGGTCGTTAGAATTTCAAAACCCCTAGCAGATATAATTGCAACATTAAAGATAAAATTATTGGAGATATGGAAATTAGAAATCTAATTATTCTAGGATATCTTCAAATTTAGGAACAAAATATATATTTATTACGAGATGGTTTGCTCGGTTTAACTGGACTCCTTTTCGTTGATTCAACTATTAAAATTTCCGAAGTTGAGGTTGTGTTTGGAATCCGCTTACCGCGATCATTTTGAGATCTCTTTCTTTTTCGTTGATATTGTTGGATTTTAATTGGATTCAACCCTTCTTTTCGCACGTACGGATAGCGTCCGAAGAAGTGAACGCTGACTACGCGGAAGACCCCACTCAACCAGCGTGCGAGCAAGGCAAGTCTTCACACCCTTTGAACATATCGATCCCAATTGCGAAATGATGTTATTTTAAACTTTAAACCTGCATGCTTTACGAGTTACCTATACTTGTTATGACATTCCTTGCTGTTGATTACCTTTAGAATTACTCCTTGTAACTCGCGATGTGATACAAACAACCGAAGCATAACTTCAAACCGCTAGCCATGCTATACTTAGATTTATGCATACTCGGGACTTTATGAAAAAGCTTTGTGCTTGGGCAACCACCTTAGGGGAGATGGTTGAGATTCGGCATGATGAGACATGAGCGCCACATGGCCATGATGAATTAAGTTTGATGAAAATGGAAAGTACTATACAAATGTTTTAGGCCGGCGGCCGGATGATTTGGGTGGACTCCGGAAAAGGCAAGTGCCGACCACTGGTCAATTAAGGACCGAGCCATGAGATAGCCGGAAACGAGCCGCACAACCGTACTTCTCGAATGGGTATAGACCTAGCGACTAGATAGCCGAGCGGAGCGGTATCCTTGCATAGATGGTTCTCTATGATGTGGTTATGGGATGAGAATGAGGCTGCAGGCCTTTGTTATGAATGGTGGGATTAAACTACGATAATTAAACTTAAAAATTGGAAATGTCTTCCCTTACCCCGGTGCGCCGAACTCCTCTCACCGCTAGAAAAGGACGGCTAGAGTGCATGAGGACATAAGTTCATGGAGCGGGTACGCCAAAGTGAGGTTATCGAAAGGCTTTGCCGTGACCGTCTCATGTGTTGAGGCGTAGGCTCATTTGTTGGGTTGTTGCGGAGTACGGGTAAAGTGTACATCCACCGCAGTGTGAATGAATCAATCTATTCGAATAGCCGTGCTCGCGGATATTGAGCATCGTGACAAGACTTTCGCTTGGCTAGACTTTGAACTTAAAAATGCTGGGATGGGTTTGCATGATGATTTTATTCGCTGGTGGATCAACTTCTCGAGAATGCGGGAAGGGGTGGACTCCCCAGAAAAACATGACGAACCGGAGGCGGGAAGCCATCCTTGGAATCACGATGGATGGTAGACAGAACCGTCGCCGGGTTAATGAACTATGAAATTAAAACTTGATTTGGCTAGTCGATAGGCTTGTGAAAAGAATTGTGAAAACTGGCTTTACGCAAAAATAACCCTAGCCATGTTCTTTGAATAACCTTATCATATGCATCAATTCTGTGTTGGCTTGCTGAGTACGGTTGGTACTCACCCTTGCTATACGCACAAACCTCCAGCTGATGGAGTTGAAGAGCCGGAAGATCCATACGCATATCACCAGGAGAATGAGGGAACTGACGGCGCATATTAGACTTTAGCTCCGGTCGTTGCCTGTGGCAATTGACAAGCCGCTGCCTCTTTCCGCTGCCTTATCTAAACTCTGTTTTTATGTTGTATTCGGACCATAAGGTCCTGTGGGATGAACAATGCCTTCGGGCCTATTAATGTAATAATGGTATTGTAAGACTATTCGTGCATGCGCACTTGATTATCCAGTACTGTATTCGTGGGTACCAACTACTTGATCCAGGGAAATGGTACTATGAACACGAAAGATTCCCGCCTCAAAATCGGGGGTCCACAGAGCTGGTATCAGAGCCATGCGACCGTAGGCTAAGACCAAATGGCGCCCTACCCCTAACTAGATGGCTAAAGGGAAATATCCCTACGGTAGGATCGTTTTAAACTATTATTTCCGAAAATGCAAATATATCTTTTCTATATCTGTATTTCTTTTTACCAAATGATTATGATAGCTCCCTCCCGCTAACCCTAAGTTGCCTGTAAAAGCAGATGTCAAACCACGACGGAACCTGGGAAGTCACTATTCCGCGAGACGAGGGGTTCGTGGTCCAACTCCAGTCCCTACTATGGTGTTTGAGGTACCCGGAACCACCCACCTATCACACCAAAAGGCATGGCTCCGAAGAGTATCCAGCCTGGGAGGCTTGTATCCATAGAAGCCCGCATGGGAAGTGAGACATCTTACTGCTTCCATACTCGCTACCACCGGGACCTAGCAGAAGCAGCTATTCAGGATGCAGCTCGCGAGGCCTTCCTTCGCCTTAATGCGGAACACCGTGCCGAACTCACAATGACAGAGTTCGTGCATCATCCTTACCGCGAAGAGGGCAACCCGGTCTGCACCGTGGAGGCTACCCCCTGCTGCTACAACCCGATGGTCACGCGTCTATCGCGTTGGGCGGAGACAGCAGACGACTGTTACGAGGAGGCCCTGCTCGAGATCAACGATCAGCAGTCACGCCTCAATGATCTGGTCAACAGCCACCAAGGCTGTGGAGACCAGATAAGCATGCCGCACTCACCTGCAGCCAATGGTGCTCGCATGAGCAACTCTCGGACCGCTACATGGCCCGAGGGGAGGCTCGTAGAGCTGGAAGAGCAGCTCGGGAAGAGCAAGCGGCAGATCAACCGCTAGAGGAACAAGCGCACTCGTCTTGTCTACGCCGCAGTACTTCCACCGAGCCTGTACCATCACCTCCCCCCCGTGCCCGACCACTATTACCTCATGACTCCAGCCGCTTAGATACTTTTCAAGCTATGATGGAGCAAGCTTTTATGTTGAGCACAGAGCCTGCACCGTACCTGGTAGACCCCACTGCTGCCACATCCATGGGACCCACCCCGAGCTCCGTACCAGTACCATCCGAGCCGGGATCAGGAGAGGGTAACCCCATCCAGATCTACACCGATACGGAGTCTGAGGCAGAGCCCATGGAGATCAAATGGGAGTCTAGCGACACCGACTCAATGGAGGAGGAAGTTCCCCCTCGTCGCCTGACTCACACGGGAGGCCCCCTCACCCGCCAGACTGCTCGCAAGAGTACGCGGCCACCGAGTCGGAAGATTCGGCGTGACTCCGAGGCCACCACCTCCGAGCCATGGGGACTTCGGTTTGCTTCCGCAGCGGACCACCCACTTCCGGCGCCTGGCTCTTGCGGGTGGTTGGATGACTAGGCGGAAGGACCTTCCCAGCTCGGCAGCACTTCCTATTTCCCCTTAATTAGTTGATCTAGTTGGACGATATAATTATTATTGCTATCCTGGCATGAAGGACTGTGTGTGTACAGTCCGTGTACCCCCTTATGTAATATGATGAACCTGAGCATCGCCTTGCGATGTCTTAATTCGTAAGCTTATTATTATTATGTCACCCTGTCTGTTGATTGAAGAATTCCCCTGGGAACTATAACCTAAACTAGTCCGATCTCTTAATTCATCTACCTTCTTCAGATGGCACATCGCCGCAGAGCCGCAGCAACCAACGAGAACCCGCCAGAACCCAACCCCTCCACCCTGGCGGAGGTCATGGCTTTGCAGACCCAGCTACTCCAAGCGATTGCTAATAATCAAGGAGGTCGAGGAGGATCGAGTCTGGGAGAATTCATGAGAGCTAAGCCGCCCACTTTTTCCACGGCCGAAGAACCTATGGATGCCGAAGATTGGCTAAGAGTGATAGAGAAGAAGCTAACCCTCGTCAGAATCCGAGAAGCGGATAGAGTTATCTTCGCTACTAACCAGCTGGAGGGTCCCGCGAGTGACTGGTGGGACACCTACAAGGAGACACGAGCTGAAGACGCCGGGGAACCAACATGGGAGGAATTCACGGCTGCGTTCCGTGAGAATTTCGTGCCAGCTGCAGTGATGAGGATGAAGAAAAACGAGTTCCGCAGACTGCGTCAAGGGAACACCTCAGTACAAGAATATCTGAACAAGTTCACCCAGCTTGCCCGTTACGCCACCAGTGACCTGGCAGACGAAGAAGAAAAGATAGACAAATTCATTGAGGGACTAAATGACGAACTGAGGGGACCAATGATCGGGCAGGATCACACCAGTTTCCAAAGCCTCATCAACAAGGTCGTCCGACTTGAGCATGACCAAAAGGTGGTAGACAATAACCGCAAGAGGAGGCTCGCTATGGCTCGCCCATTTCGGGAACGCCACAACGCCCCAAGGGAGCCACCCCGTCTGGATGGAAGCCAAATGTTCCGGCAACCGGACGTTCTCCCGCTTCCGACCATGTCAACAGGTCAGCTACACCTCAGTTTCGTACGCCCACACCAACCCTAGCCGCTCCAGGAAGAAGGAATGTGAGCTGTTTCAATTGCGGAGAATTCGGGCACTACTCCAATAGCTGCCCAAAACCACGCAACGCCCCGTGCGCACCGGCGCCAATGCAACGCCCGTCCGAGGAACCCCCACCTGCGGCGGGACGAGGTCTATTCAGACCCCGCTACCCAACGAGGCGCCACCGGGTTTCGACGTGGCCAGTGAATCATGTGCGGGCGGAAGAAGCTCGGGAGGACCGAGCGTATTGATGGGTATGTTCTCTATCAACTCTGCACCAGTTAAAGTTTTATTCGATTCTGGAGCCTCGCATTCATTCATATCTTCCCAAGTAAGCAAACAACACCACCTACACCAAGTAGCACTTAAGAGGCCTATGTTGGTACACTCACCTGGGGGAGACATAACCGTACCCCATGCCTGCATTAATGTGCCCATACGGATTAGAGACGTGGTGTTTCTCTCAAACCTTATGGTGCTATCACCCCAGACCATAGATGTCATACTTGGGATGGATTGGTTGATCAAAAATAATGGGATTATAGACTGCAGTCGAAGGGAAGTCACGGTATCCACCCCATGGGGATCACCGATGAGCATAACTATGGATCAAAACCCAAAGCTATGTGAGCAAGCTGCGGGAGTGTTCACCATGCTACCCTTAGGCGGAATGCCCGTAGTACAAGAATACCCGGATGTGTTTCCGAGGAATTACCCGGAATGCCCCCGGATCACGACGTAGAGTTTATCATCGATCTAATGCCTAGTACTGCCCCCATATCCAAGAGACCTTATCGAATGCCCGCCAACGAGTTAGAGGAACTCAAGAAGCAGATAAGGGAACTACAAGAGAAGGGATTTGTACGCCCCAGCTCTTCTCCCTGGGGAGCCCCCGTACTCTTCGTCAAAAAGAAGGATGGGAGTATGAGAATGTGTGTGGACTACCGATCGCTGAATGAAGTAACTATCAAGAATAAGTACCCGCTACCTCGAATCGATGACCTATTCGATCAACTTAAAGGTGCGCAGGTGTTCTCCAAGATTGATCTACGGTCAGGATATCATCAGTTGAAGATTAGAGCCGGAGATATTCCTAAGACGGCGTTCTCTACACGTTACGGCTTATACGAGTTCACAGTGATGTCCTTTGGATTGACCAATGCCCCGCATACTTTATGAACTCGATGAACAAGGTATTCATGGAATACCTGGACAAATTCGTAGTGGTGTTCATCGACGATATACTTATCTACTCCAAGAACGATGAGGAACACGCGGAGCATCTACGACTCGTACTGGAAAAGTTACGAGAGCACCAGCTGTATGCAAAATTCAGCAAATGCGAGTTCTGGCTCAAGGAAGTCGCTTTTCTTGGCCACGTGGTTTCAGCCGGAGGAGTAGCCGTAGACCCCGCCAAGGTCGAAGCCGTTACGGGATGGAAGGCACCCAAGTCAGTGACGGAAGTTCGGAGTTTCTTGGGTTTGGCCGGTTATTACCGACGGTTCATCGAAGGGTTTTCCACTGTGGCCCGACCTATGACTCAACTTCTGAAGAAGGAAAAGAAGTTTGAATGGAATGAGAAGTGCCAAAAAGCCTTCGACCAATTAAAAGAAAAGTTAACCACTGCCCCAATCTTGACCTTACCCGACAACCGGAAGGACTTCGTGATGTACTGTGATGCATCCCGGCAAGGATTAGGAGGAGTATTAATGCAGGATGGGAAGGTCGTAGCGTATGCCTCGCGACAGTTACGACCCCACGAAGAGAATTATCCCACACACGACCTGGAATTAGCCGCGGTTGTACACGCATTGAAGATCTGGAGACACTATCTGATCGGGAACCACTGTGATGTGTATACCGATCACAAGAGCTTAAAATATTTCTTTACTCAGCCTGATCTCAATCTACGACAGAGGCGATGGCTGGAGTTGATCAAGGATTACGATCTAGGAATCCACTATCATCCCGGCAAGGCAAATGTAGTGGCCGATGCGCTGAGCCGCAAAGCCCAATGCAACCACATGGGATTGGGAAGTATGGCCAGCGAACTTCAAGAAGAAATGGCTAGACTCAATCTACACCGATTCCTCACGGAGGAGTGAACTCGCTGGAAATCCAACCTCTACCGAGAACTCAAATAGAGGAAGCCCAAAAGGGGAATGAGGAAACCCAGAAATCAAGGAACGCATGACCGCGGACGCAATCGGGAGTTTTCGGTGGATGACAAGGGAATCTGCGGTACAAGAAAAGAATCTGTGTGCCCGAACGAGGCGGTTTGAGAGGATTGATCTTAAAGGAAGCCCACGAATCGGCATATTCGTTACATCCCAAGCACGAAAATGTACCAGGATTTGAAAGGAGAATACCGGTGGCCCAATATGAAGAGAGATGTAGCCGAATACGTAGCCGTGTGCGATGTGTGCCAAAGGGTGAAAGCCGAGCATCAACGGCCACCGGCTTGCTGCAGCCACTCAAGATTCCCGAATGGAAATGGGACGAGATATGCATGGATTTCATAGTGGGACTACCCAAAACTACGACTGTTACGATTCCATTTGGGTAATAGTAGATCGGCTCACCAAGACCGCCGATTTATACCCGTGAAAACTAACTACAACGGTGCCAAGCTAGCGGAACTATATATGAGTAGGATTGTATGTCTTCACGGTGTACCAAAGAGGATCATATCGGATCGTGGTACCCAATTCACATCTCATTTTTGGAGCAAAGTCCACGAGGCACTCGGAAGTCATCTCGCTTTCGGTACCGCCTATCATCCACGAGCCGATGGGCGGCGAAAGGACGAACCAAGTTGGAGGATATGCTGAGAGCTCGTGTATTGGATTTCACCAAGGATTGGGAGAAATGCTTGCCGTACGCCGAGTTCTCTTACAACAATAGCTATCAAGCCGTCCGAAGATGTCGCCAAACGAAGCTCTATTTGGTCGCCGATGTCGGACCCCATTGATGTGGTCGAAACCGGTGAACGAACCGTATTCGGGCCTGACATAATCAAGGAGGCTGAGGAAACGGTTCGCCTGATTCGGGACCGACTACAAGCTGCTCAATCACGACAAAAGAGCTACGCGGATACTCGACGAAGAGAATTGGAATTCAAAGAGGGTGACTACGTGTATCTAAAGGTCTCACCACTACGGGGAACACAGAGGTTCAAAGTCAAGGGGAAACTCGCACCACGATACGTGGGCCCATTCCTGATAAGCGCTAGGAGGGGAGAAGTGGCTTACCAATTGGAACTGCCCGAGAATCTCTCCGATGTCCACCCAGTATTCCACGTATCGCAGCTGAAGAAATGTCTCGGGTACCGGAAGAGCAAACCCCGTTAGAAACCATCCATGTCCACAGTGATCTTACCTACCCGAGCATCCAATCAAGATACTAGACGAAGCGTAAAAGAAGACACGAACCAAGTCGTGGCGCATGTACAAAGTACAATGGAGCAATCACACCGAAGAAGAAGCTACCTGGGAGAGCGAAGAATTCCTGAGGACAGAATATCCACACCTATTCAGCAATCGGTAAGAAAATCTCGGGGACGAGATTTATTGTTAGGGGGTAGGTTTGTAACATCCCGAAAATCGAAGGAGTAGAATTCGAACGTGAAAATCGGAACTCACAAAAACTTTTGGAATCATTACTTCTTATCGTGTTTTTCGATCTTAATTGCCAGTTCAGCGATATAAGATTTTCTTCTAGAATTACTTTGAGGTAAAATGGAATAAAACCCTAAGCATTTCAACCCCAATAAAACAATTTCAAAATAAACAGTGTGTACTCCGAAAAGAGCATATAGATATATATATGTATATAATAGGGTGCATTACAAAAAGGGATAAATTAATGTTTTAACTCTAATTAATGGGGAAATATAATAAATAATTAGAATTGGATGGCAAAAATATTTTTGGAAAAAGAGAAATAAAATTTGAAATTTGGCTTCAATCAAAATTCCATTTTCTTGAATTTAAGAGAAGAGGCAAAATAAAAAAAATGGAAAATATATATAAAGAAAAATATGGGGAAAAATGGGAAATATACTTTAGAAATTGTTCGTGAATACCAAGAATTATTTGGGATTTTTAGGAATAAAAGAAATAGAAATGGAAAATAGGATTTCAAATTCGGGATAAATGGAAAAGTGCACTATTCATCGCGTCGCAGTGTTCGACCAAACCGTCGCCCACGTCCGCGCGCGCCACGCGCCGAGCGCCGTGCCGCGCCGTACCAGACGCCTCGCCCGCGTGCCCTCGCGACGACACCGTCCCGCGCGCGCACGCCGCCGCGGCAGCCGCGCCACCCCGCGGTCGCCGAGTCGCGCCGACGCCGCGCTAGGCCGCCGCCATGTCGTCGCCGCACGCCCGCGTGAGCGCGCGTCGTACGCCGCATGCTCCGCCCTCGCCGCGCACCGTACGCACACACATCGGCTGCGCAGTGCCGCACGTCGCGCACGATCTCCCGCGACCGCGCCATGCCGTGACGCCGCGCCATTGCGCCGTCGCGTCGCCCCCGCCGTCGACCGCCTATAAGAAGCCTCCCGCACCCGGCCCTCAACATCAAAAATACTCCCCAGTGATCACTCGTGCTTTCCCCCAATTTCCCCAAGGATTAGCCACTACATTGCGCGAATTTTGGGAAGGATCGGAGCTCGGCGGAAGAACCCTAATTCGACCGCCCGTGCGACACTTCGAAATTCGTCACCCTCGGCCGATTTCTTCCCGAATTAAAGGTACCATTATCATTCCCGTGCTCTAGGTATTATTTCCCTAAGCTCCCGAGCCAAATGGTCGCCGGAAAATCGCCGGCGACGAACCCTCGAATTCCCCTGTCTCGGCCGCCGAACCACCTCGCCGTCGCCGCCGCCGCAGTGCCTCTCCGGCCGAACCAACCCTACCTTTAGCATCCCTAGGGTTCACCGATGCTCGTAGACCTCTCACTTTAGCCGAGCTTCGCCGGATTATGCCGCCGACGAGCGCCACCGCCGCCGATCCACCTCGCCGTCGCCACCCTTTCCGCCGCTCCCGGTCTCGGCCGAGTGGAGAAATGGAACCCTTGTGGTCCCGGATGGTGTAGCGCCCTCTTTCCCTAGCTCCGGCCCTCCTCGCCGTCGGCACCCCTCCCTCACCGTCGGCCCGGTGGAAAACAGAGAGGGGGAGAGGAAGAAAAGAAGCGAGAGGAAGAAAAGAAAAGAAAAGGGAAAAAGAAAAGGAAGGGAAAGAAAAAAAATAAGGAAAAGAAAAATAGTAAAGGAATTAGGGTAAAGGTAAAAAAAATTATTTTGGAAATATTTTAGGATATAAAATAAGGTTTTTGAAATATTATTATCTAGAAATGAGTATAATATTCTTTTTCCTTCCAAAAAGAAATACTTTGTGAAAATAATTTCTAGATTAAAATTTTCCTTTTATGAATTCAAATATTGTCCGACCTCTAATTTGTTATCGAAGTTCACATGAGACCTTTTTAAAGATTGGTTAAGCATGAATGTCATTATTCGGTCGTTAGAATTTCAAAACCCCTAGCGATATAATTGCAACATTAAAGATAAAATTATTGGAGATATGGAAATTAGAAATCTAATTATTCTAGGATATCTTCAAATTTAGGAACAAAATATATATTTATTACGAGATGGTTTGCTCGGTTTAATGGACTCCTTTTCGTTGATTCAACTATTAAAATTTCCGTTGAGGTTGTGTTTGGAATCCGCTTACCGCGATCATTTTGAGATCTCTTTCTTTTCGTTGATATTGTTGGATTTTAATTGGATTCAACCCTTCTTTTCGCACGTACGGATAGCGTCCGAAGAAGTGAACGCCGACTACGCGGAAGACCCCACTCAACCAGCGTGCGAGCAAGGCAAGTCTTCACACCCTTTGAACATATCGATCCCAATTGCGAAATGATGTTATTTTAAACTTTAAACCTGCATGCTTTACGAGTTACCTATACTTGTTATGCCATTCCTTGCTTTGATTACCTTTAGAATTACTCCTTGTAACTCGCGATGTGATACAAACAACCGAAGCATAACTTCGGAACCGCTTAGCCATACTATACTTAGATTTATGCATACTCGGGACTTTATGAAAAAGCTTTGTGCTTGGGCAACCACCTTAGGGAGATGGTTGAGATTCGGCATGATGAGACATGAGCGCCACATGGCCATGATGAATTAAGTTTGATGAAAATGGAAAGTACTATACAAATGTTTTAGACTCGGGCGGCCGGATGATTTGGGTGGACTCCGGAAAAGGCAAGTGCCGACCCTGGTCAATTAAGGACCGAGCCATGAGATAGCGGAAACGAGCCGCACAACCGTACTTCTCGAATGGGTATAGACCTAGCGACTAGATAGCCGAGCGGAGGCGTATCCTTGCATAGATGGTTCTCTATGATGTGGTTATGGGATGAGAATGAGGCTACGGCCTTTGTTATGAATGGTGGGATTAAACTACGATAATTAAACTTAAAAATTGGAAATGTCTTCCCTTACCCGGTGCGCCGAACTCCTCTCACCGCTAGAAAAGGACGGCTAGAGTGCATGAGGACATAAGTTCATGGAGCGGGTACGCCAAAGTGAGGTTATCGAAAGGCTTTGCCGTGACCGTCTCATGTGTTGAGGCGTAGGCTCATTTGTTGGGCTGTCGCGGAGTACGGGTAAAGTGTACATCCACCGCAAAGGTGAATGAATCAATCTATTCGAATAGCCGTGCTCGCGGATATTGAGCATTGTGACAAGACTTTCGCTTGGCTAGACTTTGAACTTAAAAATGCTGGGATGGGTTTGCATGATGATTTTATTCGCGTGGATCAACTTCTCGAGAATGCGGGAAGGGGTGGACTCCCGAAAAACATGACGAACCGGAGGCGGGAAGCCATCCTTGGAATCACGATGGATGGTAGACGAACCGTCGTCGGGTTAATGAACTATGAAATTAAAACTTGATTTGGCTAGTCGATAGGCTTGTGAAAAGAATTGTGAAAACCGGCTTTACGCAAAAATAACCCTAGCCATGTTCTTTGAATAACCTTATCATATGCATCAATTCTCGTGTTGGCTTGCCGAGTACGGTTGGTACTCACCCTTGCTATACGCACAAACCTCCAGCTGATGGAGTTGAAGAGCCGGAAGATCCATACGCATATCACCAGGAGGACGAGGGAACGACGGCGCATATTAGACTTTAGCTCCTGGCCGTTGCTCCGTGGCAATTGACAAGCCGCGCCTCTTTCCACCGCCTTATCTAAACTCTGTTTTTATGTTGTATTCGGACCGTAAGGTCCTGTGGGATGAACAATGCCTTCGGGCCTATTAATGTAATAATGGTATTGTAAGACTATTCGTGCATGCGCACTTGATTATCCAGTACTGTATTCGTGGGTACCAACTACTTGATCCAGGGAAATGGTACTATGAACACGAAAGATTCCCGCCTCAAAATCGGGGGTCCACACCACCTCAGTCAATGCATGGTCAAAGGATGGTCAAAGCGCTCCAACGTCGGTGAATCTTGTCCGCTAACTTCCCCCCACGACCACCTCTTTGATATCCTTGTCTCATACGAACGGTGCAGTAATAGGACAATCACTGTGCAAGAGCTCTTTTTTAAAGCATTATAGTACAAACAGTTAAAAAATATAATATGTGGTGTGATAGACATCATTGCTTAAAGATTAGAATTCCAAACATATCACTTTCATCTAGCTTTGCTAGTGTGTATCTTTAACTACAAGGAGAATATTGTATTTTATCCTTTTTTAATATATTTGTAAAACTGTGTTACTCCAGGTATACAATCTTATTATTACAATTTATATGGTGTGTTACTTTCTATCAATGCAATAGTAGCTGGAAGGTTAACATAATTCTGCACGCAATGGTAGAGTTAGGATAAAAGGATAAAAGAAACTTCAGAATGTCAAGAGGACCTATAGGCCATAGATTTTCCATCAATATCTTTATGTTCTCCGCTCTTAAGTGCATCCTCAAGATTGACACAAGCAGCCATGGAACTGCTATCATCCACGGATCGTAGCATATCTGAAATAAACAAGAAGCTAGAAGTTTGTTCGTAACTCTGATATTGCTCAATCTCCTAGTAAGTGATGCTATAGCTTGATCAATGACAAGTATGAAATAATTGATCTTAAATGACTTCTCTGCAGATTGTGAATCAATAGATGCATCATCTTTGCCCTCATCAAATTATTGTTGTCGTTTGATTTTACGCTTGGTGCGGAACTCCGGATGAATATTCATCTCCATCGCAATTTCAATTGCAGCTTCCAATGCTTTCAGAAAGGCAGTTTCTCTATACTATGAAAATTAAATTGGCCCTTGTACAGGCTCAATTGCAATGTCAATAAAAATATCTTTTGATTTTAGCCACTTGCCGATCAAATCGATAATAGCTAAAATTTTATACAAGGGATTACTGCCACTAAACTTAAAGCCACCAAGTTCATTTTCAGAGACAATGATTTAGCTTCACTACTTGTCATTGTATCATTATCACTTTCAGTTAGTTCTAGCAAAGCCTCTCTTAGTTTTGAGCCCTGAAATGTCATAAAACTAACACCATCAACATGAACTGCCACCCTATTTTCTGCCGCCATCCACCGTTGTCGAATTGAGAGAGGGGGAGGATCGCCAAATCGAGTGGTGAGGATGGAAGAGCTGAGAGGGAGGTGAAAAAAGGACTTTGCTCCTCCTCAGACTGCCTGCACTCTGTATTAAACTCTACCATGATTTACACAATTAGTCCACTTTAGACTCCGCATATAAAAATCGAAAGAGGACCATCTATGAAAACATAGGTATCACTTTAAATTCCACATGTAAAAATCAATTTTACACACGACGCTAGATCTATCGGATCTCCTTTTATTTTTACAAGTGGGGTTCTCTACTCCTCCTGTGAAACAGAACCATGGGGTTGAGAATAATCTATTTCTTTAAAAAAATAGTTGCCGATGTCAGTGAAACACTTGAAGCTTAATTGCAGGGATACGGATAGAATGGTTACTCTACTCACAACATTTTATTGCTGCATGCAACACGTACATTGCATATTGTACATATTGAAACACTGACAAAAGGACCAACGAGTGCAAATTCAGAAGAACTCATGACAAATCATTGTCAGTAAGGATCCCCCATCTTATTAATTTATTGAACCAAACACACAGCGAACTCAAACACGGGAAGCTAATAGCTTACAGAAAGCTTAGACCTGCAGACGAAAGTAGACTCCAACTGCATATTGTGATGGATTCTAGACGCTTTTTAGTTCCTCTGATATCTTGATGCGTCCCTCCGTTTCCGGCCTAAGGCCCAACTTTGATGGGAAGGCTTGCATCTACACAAGTAAAGCAGTTATTATTTTCTTAAGAAACAACCTATGGTTTTATCAAATAATTCTATTTCACGAATTCATAATGTCAAAGCAAGTTTCAAATGCATTAAAGAACATTATATTCCTCTCACCTTGTCTTTGCTTTCCAGGATGGGGCAAAACCCATGGATAGTAAGTTCAATGATGTTTTGCTCGGGCAAAACCCATGCACCTTGTTGTGGATGACACCAGATGCCATACTAAACTCACCTGTTCCCCCAACAATAGCCCACTCACCACCCTCGACCGGTACTCCCATCACCTGAAGGGTAGATCCCTTGAACCTATTTCAATGCTCACATATGGTAACATATCACATAATAGATCGCATGGTTCATAACATCACACCGCTTAAAAATTTATCTCACTGCTTGTTGATGAGAATTTTCTCCCACGTGCTGGCCTGGGAGATCTACTTTACTCCAGTGCAGGTCCTTCTCAGCTGTCTGTGAAATACAGAGCGTGCCAGTTGGTTTGATCTTTTAACCAACAAGAAAAACAACGATGTATGCGTTAAGGATTAGGTTAGATCCTACTGGATCGGCTGAGGGAATCAACTAAAGGACATTTAAACTAAGTGATTGGGATAGATCGGCTATGCCGAGACAGTATTAACCACTTAATATAAATATACAAAGGGATAATAAATATATACTTTAATAGCCTAGCCGATACCATAGGGCTAACTGTGGATCGGCTAGTACTCCGATTCATCTTATGAAAAGATATTGATCTAAGCTAAATGCGCTAAGCCTAGATCAGTTGGCTGTCAGCTGTGGCTGATAGGCTGATTCTGGCTTAGGGCATTTAACCAGAGCAAGATCTTAATATAAGAGGCGGCTTTAATAAATCTAATAGTAAGCATACCAAAAGAATATTAAAAAAGATAAGGCCGACAGAAACCCCGGCACTGTCTCTAAGCATATACATCTAGTCGAACAGATCATAAGAGCTCTAAGAACGACTTAATAGGTCAAATTGATGTATCATTAAGTATAAAAAGAACAATCAGATCTATTATAGCTGATGTAAGCCCCTCGAGACGGTGGATATCGCATATAACCTAGGCCAACCCCTAGATCTTGCCCTATCGACTGCTGGCTCTTGACAGAAACAGGCCGATGTCAAGATAGATCTAGACATTGTTCTAGATAATATGCGATATATGATAACTAGCGCGACGTAAATCATTGAATCTAGAGTATCATTGCGATGGAAGCACTCAATTCAACAAGATACACCACTAATGACAAACATTTACCTTAATCGGGGATCAAAACGATGCAGCCTGAAGCCGGATCAAGTGTTCGTCTGAAGAAAATAGGAGGCGATGTGCTGAAAGTTGATTGATTGTGTATTGATTATTATTTACAGGGTCTCGGGTCCTATTTATACCCAAGAACAAAACTACCCGTGCAAGACACGGTTTCTATCTAATCTACTATACATGGTATGACAACATCCCAGGACATGGTCCCATGGAGCATTACAATAGGAAATCTAAACAAATTCCTAATTTACAGATACAATTGCCATTACATGACTCTATCCATAGATGGCAATATCTTTTTACACGCAATTTGGGAACCGAATCCAACTTTATCTTCATGCTTTCCGAGATTGGCTCCTCTTCTCGTCTTAACCTGACCGGCCGTCGGCTGTCCTAGTCCGATTGGCATTTAGCCGACTAGCTCCGTAGCCGATTCGGACTCAGCTGATTCTGCTTCCGTCTCCTCTTAGATCGTGCATCTTCTTTGATTCCGCTTCAATCTCTGCTTCAAACCCAGGGATTAGGTTACTAAATTGGTTGTTAATACATGCCCCCAAGTCCGTGATATGAAATGTTGCAGATTTTAGGCGATTCAAATCCAAGGTGCAATCCTAGAACGACTCTGTTTCGACCGCCGCAAAAACTCTTCAAATACCGCCCCGCGGCTGCCATGCATGTCACGCCGTCACAAACAAACAGCCACCTCTGCAACCCTCGAGCTCTCCAGCGACCTGCTGTTAACGCTGGAATTTGGTAATTGAGTCCCTAAGTCTGCAAAGACGAAGCAAAATCGGATCTGCTGGTTTGGTGTAGAAATAGGGGCCGCATCGGCTGAGGAGTGATCGGCTGCAAGGCCAATCGGCCAAGGACGGATCGAACAAGGGCAGCCGATAGCTGATTCCAGGTCCGAAAGAGATAAAACCATTTCTGACACAGCAGTTTGAGGATGAATAGAAGATTCGGTTGTTAGTTGCGCGTTAAACGATATTGCCACCTATGGATAGAGTCCTGTAACGGCAATTGTATCTGTAATTGAGGAGTTTGTTTAAACTGTTAGTTGTAACACGGTATGGGTCCTGCTTGGGATAATGTTGTGTTTTAAATAGTAGTTTAGATAGAGTCCAGGGTTTGTACAGATAATTGTATCTTGGGTATAAATAGGACCCGAGACCCCCTGTAATCAAGAGAGAAGAATCACAATCAATCAAACCTTCGGCGCATCGCCAACCTTTTTCTTCAGACGAGCAGTTTGCTTGGCTACGGGCTGCATCGTTTTGATCCCTAGTTCTAGGTAAATGCTGGTCTTTAGTGGTATGATCTATTGTTTCTAGTGCTTCCATCGTAATGACACATTAGAATCAAGAGTTTATGCAGCGCTACTTATCATATAGCGCATATAAATTAGACTAATGTTTAGGTCTATCCTGCCATTGGCTATTTCTATCAAAAACTTGCAGCCGATAGGGCTAGATCTAAAGGTTGGCTGGTTTGTATGCGGTATCCACCGTCTCAAATGATATAAATCGGCTGCAACAGATCAAGTTTTTCTTTTTATAGTTAAGGCTGCATCGGGTTCGAACTATTAAGTAATTTTTAGAACTATCAATGATCTGTTCGGCTGGGATTTATATTGTTTAGAGACAGCGCCGGGGTTTCAGCCGGCCTTATCTGCCCTGATATGTTTCTTTTAATATATTTATTATTAATTTTGTATTAGGACTGCCTCTTATGTTAAGATCGCATTCTTGTCGGATGTCGACAGTCGAAATCAGCCCGCCATTGACAGCGGACGGCCGATTTCCAGGTTATGCATCTGATTCAAGAATGATATCTTTTTATAAGATTCATCGGAGTACTAGCCGATTCATTGTTAACTTTCCAGTATCGGCTAGGTTATCGATCCATATATTTATTATCCTTCGCTGTATTTGGGTTAAGCGGCTGATGCTGTCTCGGTATAGCCGATCCATTCTAGTCACTTGGCTTAAATATAGTTTAAGATAGCATATATATGTTTATGGATTCCCTCAGCCGATCTAGTGGGGATCTAACCTAACACTTAATGCATATTCCCTTGTTTTTCTTGTTGGTTAACAGATCAAATCAACTGGCACGCCCTGTACAGCACAGGTAGCCGAGAAGGACCTCGACTGGAGTTAAGCGATCTCCCTGCACCAGCGCGTGAGAGAAATTTCTCATCAACACGCTTCTTGCACGCCTGGTGGGACTTTCTTTGTCGGCTCGACTCGGACGCATAGATTCACGGCAAGATGGTCGACTCCAAGAGCCCCAATATTTCCCAGGACAACATCGTGCCTGTGAAGATGGAGCAGTTATCGGCTGAACAGCAAGCCGATTATAAGAAGATGGTGATAAGCCGAGGCCGACTTATATTAGCAAAAATCTGTCTCCTCATTGTAGATCCCAGCTTATTGAGTTGTTAAAAGAATATAAAGATTGTTTTGCTTGGATGTACTTCGAGATGCCCGGCCTCAGCCGATCAATAGTGGTCCATCAGCTGTCAATTAAGGCAGGCTATCGGCCGTTCAAACAGTCTCCCAGGAGGTTTAAGGCCGATATGTACGATGCAATTAAAGCCGAAATCACTCGGCTATATGACGCGGGATTCATTCGGCCTTGCCGATACGCCGAGTGGGTCTCAAACATCGTCCCAGTGTTGAAGAAAAATTGTAAACTTAGGGTGTGCATCGATTTCAAAGATCTAAACAAGGCAACCCCTAAAGACGAATACCCAATGCCGATAGCCGATCTGCTTGTTGATGCTGCTTCAGGCCACAAAACTATCAGTTTAATGGATGGCAATGCAGTGTATAATCAAATATTCATGGTCGACGAGGACATCCACAAGACCGCTTTTCGGTGCCCCGGCGCAATCGGCTTGTACGAATGGGTAGTAATGACGTTTGGCTTGAAGAATGCTGGGGCAACATATCAACGGGCCATGAATTACATCTTTCACGATATGATCAGCTCACTAGTAGAGATATATATTTATGACGTGGTTGTCAAGTCAATGGAGATAGAAGGCCACATAGCCGATCTGAGACAGGTGTTAGAACGGACGAGGAAATACGGTCTAAAGATGAATCCGCTTAAGTGCGCGTTCGGCGTATCGGCCGGGCAATTCTTGGGATTTCTCGTTCATGAAAGAGGAATTGAAGTTACACCAAGAAGCATAAGTGCTATCAAGACGACAATTCAACCTCCGAAGGACAAAAAGCAACTCCAGTCATTGATCGGCAAGATAAACTTCATCAGACGGTTCATAGCCAATCTATCAGAAAAATGGAGCCGTTCAGACCACTGCTTCAGCTGAAAGCCGATCAGATATTCACATGGGGGGCAAAGCAGCAAAAGGCATTAGACAACATAAAAGATTATCTAAGCTCCCCTCTAGTTTTAATGCCTCCACAAAAGGGAATACCGTTCAAGCTGTACTTGTCAGCCGATGACAAATCAATCGGCTCCGTCCTAATCCAAGAGGTCGACGGCAAAGAAAAGGCCATCTTCTATCTCAGCCGACGGTTGCTAGACGAGGAAACAAGGTATTCACCTATGGAGAAGCTATGCCTATGCCTCTATTTTTCATGTACAAAGTTAAGGCACTATTTGCTATCCAACGAGTGCATAGTAATCTGCAAAGCCGATGTAGTTAAGTATATGCTATCGGCTCCAGTGCTCAAAGGAAGAATTGGGAAGTGGATTTTTCGCGCTAACAGAGTTCGATCTGAGGTATCAGGCACCAAGGGCAGTCAAGGCGCAAGCCATAGCCGATTTCATTGTGGAGCACAGAAAGGACTCAATCGGCTCAGTGGAAATTATGCCTTGGACTTTAACGTTCGACGGCTCGGTTTGCACCAACGGTTGTGGCATCGGCTTGGTCATTATTTCGCCTAGGGGGGCAAGCTTCGAGTTTGCTTTTGCCATCAAACCCCACGCTACAAACAACCAAGCTGAATACGAAGCCATTCTTAAAGGATTACATCAACTCAAGGAAGTTGAAGTCGACGCCATCGAAATAATGGGAGATTCATTATTGGTCATCAGCCAATTATCAGGAGAATATGAATGCAAAAATGATGCGCTGATGGTCTATTATCGGCAATGCCAGAAATTAATGGACAGTTTTCGGCTAGTTATTTTGAAACACATCCCCAGAGAGCAGAACTCAGAGGCCAATGACTTGGCTCAGGGGGCATCGGGCTATCGGTCGATGCTGAAAGAAGTCGACATAGATGTTGCCGCCATTACAGCTGACGATTGGAGGTTTGAAGTTTACAACTATCCCAAAAACCCCTCTCAATCGGCTACAAGGAAGCTACGATACAAGGCATTACGATACGTGTTGCTCGATGAAGATCTATACTATCGGACGATCGACGGTGTGCTACTCAAGTGTTTGGGAGCCGATTAGGCTACAGTAGCCATCGGAGAAGTACATGAAGGAATCTGTGGCACACATCAATCGGCCCACAAAATGAAGTGGCTGCTTCGCCGAGCAGGGTATTTCTGGCCGACCATGTTGGAGGATTGTTTCAAGTATCAGGATTATCAGAAGTTTGGCGCCATACAACGAGCACCAGCATCGGCTATGAACCCAATCATTAAGCTGTGGCCGTTCAGAGGATGGGGCATCGATATGATCGGCCAGATCAATCCACCCTCAAGCAAAGGACATAAATTTATCCTGGTGGCGACAGATTACTTCACAAAGTGGGTGGAGACGATTCCCCTCAGAAAAGTGGATTCGAAGGACGCAGTCGACTTTGTCAAAGAACACATCATCTACTGATTTGGTGTCGCACAAACAATAACAACAGACCAGGGATCTATCTTTGTATCGGACGAATTTGTTCAGTTTGCCGACGGCATGGGGATCAAGCTGCTTAATTCTTCGTCGTACTACGCACAAGCCAACGGGCAAGCCGAGGCCTCAAACAAAAGTTTGATCAAATTGATTAAAAGAAAGATCTCTGAGTACCCTAAATAGTGGCCGATTAGCTGAATCACTATGGGCGTATTGGATGGCATGCCACGGATCAATTCAAGTCCCTCCATACAAGCTGGTCTACGGACATGAGGCAGTGATGCCATGGGAAAGTGTCGTCGGCTCAAGGCACATTCAACTACAGGATCAACTCACAGCCGATGATTATTATCACGTGATGGTGGACGAATCGGAAGATTTAGTTTTATCCAGGATGAGGGCCTTGGAAAAAGTCACAAAAGATAAAGAACAAGTAGCCAGACATTATAATAAAAAGGTGGTGCCTAAATCTTTTGAGGAAGGCGAACTCGTTTGGAAATTGATATTGCCGATTGGGTCTAGAGACAACAAATTCGGCAAGTGGTCACCAAATTGGGAAGGGCCTTTCAAGATCCACAAATGCGTCTCTAAAGGAGCTTACATGCTAAAAGGGCTGGATGGAGAAGTATTTGGAAGGGATCTTAATAGAAAATACCTAAAGAAATATTACCCAAGCGTATGGATCAACTCGTGATTCGGTTCTAGTTGCTTAAGTTGATTTACGATAGCCGGTGTCTTGCTTTAGGCATTTTTATGCAACGTTTTTTGCCAAGTTTTCTACGATCGGCTAATGATT